>CAOKZL010001211.1:0-400456 GCA_948472985.1 Iguana delicatissima | reverse complement strand
AATTCAATCACATCAAATGTTAGAAACTGTGAGGTTAATTTATTGCTACCAGCACTAATGATTAAATTCATTTAATTGGTTGAGTTGTCATGGCTTAACTTGTTATTTAAAACATCAGTCTGTGAAACAAACCATCGGATTTACCGAGGATAGCATGGAGGTTGTCAGTATTGATATTCAAGGCACATTTTATTAGTAGTAACTTTAAAAGTGCTGTTTTCTTCCTTAAAAATTGCTTGGAATTTTTCTCAGATGCCCATAATACAAATGTTGCCTATGATTATGAAAATTCAATGTATCCAGAAACTGCAGGTTACGGAAGGATTATCCAAAAATATGGGATCTCATATTACAAACTGTTCCGTTTTGTTACTGATCTTTATCTATCCCCTATCTTCTACCTATTCCGACCTCCACCAACATCTACATTGCTCACTTGCTCTTCAAACACCTTGACATATCTAAAGTAAACCCACTGAAACAACTGGATTTACCTATGTGTTGACTTGTTGTGTGCCTCCAAATCATTTCCAAATTATGGTGACCCCAAGGCAAATCTATCATGAGGTTTTCTGGGGCTGAAAGGGTGTGACAGCCCCAAAGTCACCAAGTGGGTTTTCACAGCCAAGCAGGGAATCAAACTCTGGTCTCCAGGGTTGTAGTCCAGTGTTTGAACAACTATACCATGCTGGGTCTTACCATTCAACAATTGGTTTAATAGATCTACTTTACTCGTGACTAATCAACAGGATTCCAGCCATAGTTTAATAAAAGGGAATGAGGAATGATGTTAAAGGTTAGTAAGAAATTTCAGCAAGTGCAGCAATAACTGGCTACTACAAAGATTACTCAGTGAACTCAAGGGAGAGAATTCTTAATCAAAAATATTTCACGCTTCAATTTCTGTTTTGTATACATATTTTTTCCCACAACTGAATCACTGCTTTTCCAAATGCTATCAAGAAGTTTGAACCACCAAAATAAGTTCAAGCATATATGATTTTCTCATTTAACTCAATGGGACTTACTGCTGAGTAGAAATTTGTAAGAGAAAGACATAGGGAAGGGTGAAAGGTATTTAGCTGTCTGGGGAGTGGCAAGGGAGAGAAAAGCCAACAGAGAAAGAGAAAGAAAAGCCAAAGAGTTTAGATAAGACTAGAGTTATTCCAAAAGGTTAATTTATCTTTAAAAAAGGCCCTCGCCATGTCTACTCAGATGTAGAAGCAGGAATGAGGAAGACTTTGCGCTTGATTATCCAAATGCTCATTGCTATGTTACCACAAATTTTACACACTCATGGGGCTCAATGATATTTATGTCTGAATAGACATGGAGAGAACATGGGTTTAGGTAAATGACTCCCAGAAAGACACAAGAGGCCAATGGAGTGGAGTGGCACCAGTCTTTCAGGTCTTAAAGTCCTGATATTTTATAAGAGCCATGGCTGCACAAGAGCTAAGAAAAAAAATCAGTCTGCCACCCCTTCAATTCCATATTGGTACTTGTATTTCTTTTGCTTCTATTCTTCATCAGTTGCTCCCCTGTCCTAGCTGTTCAATTCCTTCCTAATTCTTCTGCTGACTAGCAACAGAATCTCACAGTGCATTTTCCCCAATCCTAATCCTCCTTCTCCCTAGCCTTCCTTTTCTATTGAATTTGTCAGAGAAAGAACCACCCACTCTGACAAATTAAAGTCATCTCACTGAAGCATGAGATTAACCTTAGCATTAATCAAGAAACCCAAGGACTTAGGCCACTTCGCTAGAAATTTCTAATGAGTTCATAATTTATAACGTTAATTTATTTGTTATTTCCAAGCTATGATATTGTCACCTGGTATCTGTACACACAGCAGCATACTTTGGGAAGGAGGGAGCTTGCCTGTCATCTTGACAGGCTCTATAGTGACACCCCCAGGGAGAATCCAAAACTAGAGGTGCCTATTAACCAATACAAGAAAGACATTTCTGGTGGTTTTCATCTACCACTTGGAGAAGGTCTTTTATAAATCGAATTATTATTGCGCACTCGAGACCAAGCCACCCAAAACACCAAGGATTACAACAGGGATAGCAGAGAATAATGCGTTATTGCTGGGAAAATCTATTTCCCAGCAATGACAATGTGGATTGCAGCTAAGCTCAGGAGAGACAAGGGAGTCCAAATGGGGTACTAGAGGGTGTCACCATCACAGGATCACAGGATCATGGAAAGAACCACAAGAACCATCTAGTCCAGGGCCATTTCTGCACTAGACTGTTATAGTGCTATTATTCCACTTTCAACATCCTATGGAATCCTGGGGTTTGCAGTTTAGAGAGGGGCCTCTGAGGAATAACAATGCAGTTTAGGGAGGGGCCTTTGAGGAATAATAGCACTGTAACAGTCTAGTGCAGAAATGGCCCAGCTCTCTGCCATGCAGAAGCCTACAGCTAAAGCATCTCTGAGAGGTGACCATCTAAGAATATTTCAAAGCTTCCACTGAAAGAGAGCCTGCCTTCTAATCAAAAAGTCCCAGAGTATCACCTTTGTGAGCCCTGGCCCCTCTGCCCCAGTAACGCTGCTACAAGCGCACAGATTCCCCTTCCAGACAGCCACAGTATATTATACACTGACACCAGGCATTAGTAGATACATAGTGTAACCTGTTTAAGTAAGACCTTTGGCTAAGTCCTTTCAAGCTAATCTCCCATCTATAACAGACCTTAGATATTTAAGACTGCATACAATCCAAACAAAGTTAAGCACTTTAAAGATGAAGACAGATGGTTATTCTAAATATGCTTTCCCCATTGCAGACTGTTCCAGATAGAGTAGACAGTGCTCCCATCATTTGCCAGCATGGCTTTCTGGAGGTGGTAGGGTTCGAATCCAAATCTATTTACTCTCCTACTGAAAATTTTAAAAATGCTGGCCTAAATTCTGTACGGGGAAAAGATATGCGTAACACTGTAGTTGCAATGCTGTGCAGTGAATCCTGGCCTGAACTCCCCAATTCCTACTTACCAGGCAGCAGCTGCTGCAGTCATTGGGAATCTGTTCCCCTGTCACTTGGGAAGCAGCTGACTGCTGTTTCCACCCTGTCCCAGGAGCAATCTCTGCTATCACCGGCAGAAGCAGGATCCCTGTCTCAGTTCCTCCTCACTCTGGAGATCGCTCATGTGAGGAGAGGTGAGAGCATCAGCCAATTGCTTCCTGATCAACGGGTGCCCAGTAAATAAGGATTGGTGGGCTGTAATGGTCTCCATGTAGCCCAAAAATAGGAGTCGTGTGCGGATTGTGAATATGTAACAGTCAGAAGTGTGCAACTGTAGGTTTCACATCCGTAACTGCCATAGAGGACTCTGACCACTTAACTTTCCTGTATTCTCCCACATCACCATCAAATGATTAAATGATATGCAGCTTTTTTGCAATTGTAATCATGTCTTTTTGTTGTTTGTTTTTACAGTCCAGTTATATACTGTGTTTGTAGTTTGTAAATTTAATGTAATATAATGTTTTTTTTTAAAAAAAAAAGCTAAGCAGGCACATTGTCACAATCAATGGTTTTACAGTAGCATCAGAAGTTAGCCGTACTGTAGTGCTGAACTGGCACAACAGAACAGGTTTGCACTGTGCCAGGCATTATGTCAGGCAGGAAAAGGAACATAACATCGTTACAACATCAGTGAGTAAAGGCATTTCTCAGGGAAAAAATCTGCATGTAAATAAAGTGCTGTACTACAGTACCAGCGCCAGTGTTGTTGTTGTGTGCCTTCAAGTCATTTGTGACTTATGGTGACCCTAAGACTAACAGAGTTTTCTGGGGCTATGAGTGTATGATGCAGTCAAGGTCGCCCAGTGGGTTTCCATGGCCAAGCAGGGAAATGGACCCTGGTCTCTTGGATCAAAGTCCAACTCTTAAACTACTACAGGATGCTGGCCCTCCAGAGGCAGTGTACCAAAATGATATCATTAGGACAATTCAAGTAACACTTCATCTGCACAACTCTTTTGTGCTTGGCACATGGTGGTAAAAATGTTCAAGGGAGATTCAGTTGACAGACAGCATTGCAGAATTGTCTCAGTTGCTTCAGTCAGAATGTTGCCAGCACCTGGGAACATCTCTAGATGCTGTCAAAGTACATATATTTTGAATGTTATCTTGAAGTGTACCTGTAACATTCCTGTTTCTGTAATGCTGGATCTCTCACTGACTGATTGTAGTCAATATTGCACTGTTAGAAACCCAGTGATCCAAAGGCAAAGAACTGTCAAGAGACATGAAACTGGTACATCTAAAATGAAAGCTGCACAGATAACCAGTGCTGTTTACTCAGATGTGGCACACATACACTTTTTGAGTTAATGCTGTTGCATACATCAATATTATCATTTGTCTAGCATGTGTGGGAGATACAGGCTGACAATTCTTGGAGATTTTAATTTTTTAAAAATGATTAAAATCCTAATTATACTTTCTTTCATCCGTAGGTGAGGTTTGTTACTGGGCAGCATTCTGTTGGTCACATACGTATGCCTAAGTCTGGCTTGTATACACATATGTCTCTTTTTGGATGGGGCAACGGGGGGCATTTGCATCCTGTGTAAAACCTCTCCCTGTCCTGCTGTCAAACTTTCCAAACTGTGTGCTGTGACACATTAGTGTCTTGGCTGCAGTGTGTAGGTGTGCCATGTGAACATAACAGGTGGAGGGGTTGCCTCTCCTGCTGCTGCGGTGGGCCAGGCCTGGGTGAAGGGTCTGCCTCTGCCTCTGCCACTGCACCAGGCCGAAGAAGACCCCAATGAGGCAGCAGTGGGAGGCCAGGTGCTGGGGGAGGGCTGTCTCTCCAGCCACTGCTACCCTGGGCCAAGGAAGACCCCAGCAAGGGCGGCAGGCCAGGGTCAGGTAGAGGGGCTCCCTCCACTTACTGAATTACTTATTGAATTACTGTGTCACGAAATGCTGCATGTCTAAAAAGTATGTCACCAATATGAAAAGTTGGGAAAGCTCTGCTCTAGGGGAGCTACTGCTGCCAACTGGTGGGAAGGGAAGAGGGAAACAATTCAGACGAGGAAGAAACAGTCAATCTCAGCTCCACAGAGGAAAGAAATGGGGATGCTCTCCCAGATGGTGTGTGCCCTCCTTTCCCTTTCCTTCAGAGCTAAGACCAACTACATTGTCTTCCTCTGAATTGTACCTCCCTCCTTTCCCCACAGCTAAGTAGCATAAGCAATGGCCCTTCTTGTGGACTGACCATTACTGAGCCAGGTGGAGGACATAGAATTGTAGGGGCATAATGCTCTGACTGCTTGATGCAGAATCTTGGCACTCAATTCTTTTGCCATTTTGCACTGAAATAAAGATATAATAAAATTTCATTTGAGATGGATAGTTAATCTGTTCTGTACTTGAGCCAAGTAGTATGATCCCAGCTAACTCTTTGTTTGTCTTTGTCTTATCTTTTCCAGCATTAATGTATGCAAGCATTTTTGGGAATGTGTCTGCAATAATTCAAAGACTGTATTCAGGGACTGCACGGTACCACATGCAGATGCTGCGTGTAAAAGAGTTTATACGCTTTCATCAAATTCCCAACCCTTTGAGGCAGCGGCTTGAAGAATATTTCCAACATGCGTGGACATACACAAATGGCATTGACATGAACATGGTATGTAAGTCTGCTTTTGCCAACTATCTATCAGTAGATAGATGGGTAGGACGATGAATATAGATATATTCACAATAGCACAGAAAGAAGGTCTCATGATTTTGGAAAAAAATTAGTGCTCTGACTTAACATTCTGATTCAAGTTTCCAGTTCACATTCATGCCATTATACATTTCTGTGCAATGTTGTGTCATGTTGACAGCCATTAATTAATCAATGCAACATGGTATAGATTCATAAAGCAACCATTTCCACCCTTTTTGGGCAAGTGTAATGGTTCTGCAGAATCTGGATTTGGCTGTAGGAGCTAAACTGTATCATTTATAATATATTATCTTCCCAGAGAAAACTTCCTTCAGGCTTGTCTTGGCACAGGTCAGACATGAGCAATTAATTCCCCCAGAAATGAAGCCGTACAACATAAAACATTAACTGTAATTTCATTCTGAAAGGAAGATGGGTAGCATAGTGTTACACATTTTAAGATCCCAGATGTATTGACGTGAATGATACAGAAAGAACCATGTTGGTGTCTAGTTACCTAACTGAGATATTTAAGGACCAAAGTGATAGTTGTTGTCCCTGTTTGTTTGCTTTTTAACTGAAAGGCTGCAGCTGAAAGCAGAAGCATGATTTGAAGAGTGGCTGTCTAACCCTTTTCCCTTTCTGTGGTTCGTCCACTCAGAATCATGAACATTGCTTTCCCACCCATTGGCAAGGGAAGATACTATGGCTGACAATCTCATGACTTTTGGGATTTGGATTTACAGTCATTAATGAGCAAGCATGTTCCCCAAACAAAGCTCTTAAGTCAAGCACCACCCAAATGACGGGTTTCCAAGGCACTGCAGATTGGAGACCTGGAAAATGAGGGCTGCAGTGCTCTACTAGTTGTACGACACATTGAGACAAGCTATGAAGGCAGGACAAATCTCTCCAACTGCAAATCTCAACACATGCTGTGACAGGCATCATCATTTGCTGCCCACCCCTCAAAATGAAGACACCACACGACAGGACTTAGGATGAATGTGGGCAATTTTATTATTTATTGCCTATTTAGACGTGAACTTGATCTCGCGGGGTGGCTGCGCGTGATAGCAAGATACCTGGTTCCGAGGGCAAACCGCTGATCCTGGGTTGCTACCTCGGTGAACCCCTCTAGAAGGTGGGCCCCACAAATAGCCCACCACCTGCCACTGAGGCTTGAAGTGAGGGCATAAATATATGGGCCAGCACCCAAGGATGCCCTCCTTCTTTGCTCTTCTATCGCTGCCTGATGACCGTGAGAGTGAGCACCAGAGGTGTGTCCTATGCAACCTTGTGCCATAGGTATTCACTGATGGCTTAATACTCCCCGTCACCCGCTGGGAGACTTATTTAACTCCTATTTAAGATCCTGAAAGCCAGTCTCTTGGTCCCTTGCTGCAGTGTAGGCTAGGTGAAACTACCCCCACTTTACAGGGGGCAAAATGCCTACCCAGCCCCGAAGCGACCAACAAGCTTACACTGCAAACAAGAGGGGGATGGGTCACCAGCAAAGAAAGAGGCTGGCAGGGGGTGCAGAGCCC
Source organism: Iguana delicatissima (assembly GCA_948472985.1). Taxonomy (NCBI): domain Eukaryota; kingdom Metazoa; phylum Chordata; class Lepidosauria; order Squamata; family Iguanidae; genus Iguana; species Iguana delicatissima. Next base: position 393,231 of record CAOKZL010001211.1, on the reverse strand, counting down.
TGGTTTAAAGGGCCTGCCCATCCCATCCGCCCTACCCAGCAACCAGCACAACCTCGGTCTCACTAGTGATGTGATCCCTCCCCAAATGGAGACAGCAAAGTCACCTTCCCCACAAGCCACTCAGAGCACAGGCAGGGGGAAAAACAGATTCCAGGGTCCTGATCTGCAGTATCTCAGAAGCCTTCAGCTGGGGCATTCCCTAGCCAAAGTTGTAGGTTTTTTTGGGGGGGGGGCAGCATCAGTAGAAGTAGCTACAAGGACAGCTCAATTATTATAAATATGTCTGATGATGCTGATGATATGTCTGATATATTTTCCCTAGCACATATTGTGAGTATCTGTGTGCATGTACACACACATATACACATGCAAGAGAAACAGTGAAATGGCCTTCATTACTCTTCTGCATCAAGTGCTGCTTTTTGGTAAACAAATAAAAAAAGAAACAAATCTTTCCTCAAAAGACAGAATCACTGAAGAGTGTATAACATGTAATTTTAGCCCAAGTCAACCAGATTTTAAAACCTCTCCTAAAAAAAAAAAAAACTTAATCTCAATACCGTAACCACTGAAGCCCTTTAAATCTAAAAAAAAAAGGAGGAAGGAATAGGGGGAAGCTAACACAGCTACTTCTTTGGTTTAAATCTGTCAACAAGACCAAACAAGATTTTAATCCTGGTAGTTTAATATTAAAATCCTAAATTTTAATAGTACAAGACTAATTCCAGTGTTAGACCAACCTAGAATAAACTCATTGAAATAAAAAGGGCTCATTAGACCACAATACCCTGTTTCCACTCCGTTATGACAAGGGTATAAATGACTGGGTTCTAAAGAACAGCACAACAGCTAGCTGCACATATTCCCAGTGGAGATGTGATATAGGGCAGTTCTTTAATTGGAGTCCTTCACCTTACACAGAAACCATTCTTTTGAAACTGCAGTGAATTCCTGGAGCAGATTGTGATATGACGTGTGAAGGCTCACAGGTGCCCTCGAGTCCTTGGGGGCACCAAAGCAGCCTTTTGTAGTCCAGCCAATATATCTGTGCTGATGTAAAGCAGGGATTCAGGTGTTTTTGAGAATTTGAATTGTATTGTACAGAAGCATCTTAAGAGTACAGCCTTGGTAGGATAATGGAGGTCATTTCTAAATCAAATAAACAGTAGTAATTCATTGATGAGCTAACTTTCCCTTATTAAGCACATTTCTTGGTCCAAGTCTGATACAAAACACAGAATCCTTGCTATCGGTTTGTTTCTGCTGTTTTTAATTTTGGAGCATGGGCATAGAAAACTATGGGATTCCACCAAGCAATTCCAAAATGAAGCTAATTCAGTCCATCTGCCAAGTGAGGGTAGTAAAATTAGCAGAAAAATCTGTGCTAAACTTAAGAAAGCAGGAGGCTACTTTATATTGAGTCAGAATGCCAGTCCATCTTCCTAAGTTACGTTCCCCAACTGGCAAGAGCTCTCCAGGATTTTTTTTCAGATTTTTTTTTTAATCCACTCCAAATTGGATTTTCCAGGAATTGAATCTAGTGCTTTCTGCATGCCAAAGGCATATTCCTTGTTTCCGTTCAAGCAGTGTTCTTCTCTTCTGTGCCATTTTAACAACATCCAATTAGCTGGCATTAACAAAGGTTTTTGCATGGCTAATTTCATGTGTATGCCAAGAACTTGCAAATTCAACAACTCATATATTTTGCTGAACACTAGCATGAGGATGAAAAACCCTTCACAAGATAGGTGCTGCAAGGATATTACAAGCATTACTTTGTCCTAGCCTTTTGCCGGCTGACTGGTAATGAGCAGTTACTACAGGAATGTGTCTCCATAGGTAAAAATAATGAGGAATGTGTAAAAGGGCTGTACTAACTGAGGCTGTGTACAAATGATAAATTAATTGAAATAAACAGAACTACCCCCCCACCTTGTTTGGCTATTGTGGCACTAAGCTCTCATCTGGCATCAGTTGCTCAATAACTGCACAAATGCAATGGGCATGGGAGATTTACTATTTGTTAATGTTTTTCCCTAATTCATAATTTAGTTGCTCCTCCTACAGTGACAGAATTTGAAGGAAATAACATTTACCAGGCCAGAACAAACCAAATGCCAGTTACAACAGGGGGAAATATTAAGCCAGCCAGCCAGCCAGCCAGCTTCCTTCCTTCCTTCCTTCCTTCCTTCCTTCCTTCCTTCCTTCCTTCCTTCCTTCCTTTCCCTTTCCCTTTCCCTTTCCCTTTCCATCCCTCCCTCTCTCCCATCCCTCCATATGAGCACACAGGTGAATATCAACTGGCCTTGCTATATCAGAGGTAGTGAAGTATAGCTCGTGGGCTATACGCAACCCCAAACACCTTTTGTTCAGCCCCTCCAACCCATGCCCCCAACCCCCCTTCAAAAACAACTGGATAAAAAAGATCTGTTATCTTTCCTAGAGGCTTCCATGAGCAGAAGGTTTGTGGAGATCCCTGTGATTTAAACAAAAATCTGCCTGTTGCCCCAACAAACTCAGATGTCATAGCCACAAGTGAATTCTGGCTGTAATTTTCAGACCAAAAAATTACTTACTTACTTATTTTATATTCTATATTTCTCCCAGTATGGAATCCAAGGCAGTAGGGCACCTCACTAGAAGAGAAGGGGGCTGAATGGTGGCCCTCCACCCTATACTACATGCTCTGCTGGCGCTATCATTGTAGCAGAGTAAGGCAGCAGGATGGGTAGTGCTGGACATTAATGTTCTGTGCCTCCTAAGCCAGTCTGCTCTTTTCAGGTCCAGAGGAAGGTGTTATGCTGGTATCAGTCTTGAACAGGTTCTGCTGCCAGTCTGGCCAAGTTTTGTACATCAAATGGCAGAGGAAGAGCTACCCCATCATTTGTCTTGGACAGCAAAATATTTTAGGCTGACCCAAACATACCATAAAAATTGAAAACAATCCCAAAGATGAACCAGGTCTGGGGCAAGAGAATGAAGTAATGGACTCTTTCCATTAGATGCCTTCACTAGCAAAGTAACATGAAAAATGAACAATTGCATCAAAATGAACACTTGTCTACTGCAGAAATGTTGGCCATGCTTCTTGGAGCTGGTTCTAATCTTTCCAAAGCTTTAAAAATGGTTTGAGCAGAAACTGGGTTGGAACATACAAAAAGAACATGTTGTACACCTTGGACAGTAACCTCTCTGCTAGCCTCACTGATTCAAAAGGTATCATTTGTATACAGCCTGCTCATCTGCTCACAGTTACCATGCAAAGAAATAAATCTCTTTCAAGTGAGATGTTCTCCCCAAACCTTAAAAAGATGTTCTCAGTAACAGAGAGGCTGTTAACCTCTATAAAATGTTGGATTTCATTCTTCAAATTTAACTCTTGAATGCTAAGCAAAACTTTTCCAATGGCTGGTGTAGTGTGGTAGCGTTAATTTAGAAGAGAGAAGAAAGGTATCAGAAGGAAGAGGCCCAGGGGCTTCAATTGCACTGACAAAAGAGGTATTAGAGGTTTGACTCTGCAGTTCCTCTTCTCAATCATGCCATCAGCATTAATGTTACTAGAGTCCATTCAGATTACTGAGACTGGTGCCAATAAGCACAGGGAATCAGAGATGATCCATGAGAGACTTTCAGCTTTCTGGCATCCCAAACCTGCAACCTGACACTTATTCAAAGCCCTTCTGTCTGGAAACATCCTCATTCAGTGTAGTTTCTATGGAGAGCAGCACACCGAGGCAGAACTCACATCTAGAGGCTGCATGCTGAAAATGGAACCTTGCACTAACCCCTATTGAAGAGTCTTGGCTTGAATAAATACTGATGAAAGCTCTCAGAAAGTTATTGGATCAAGCTCTGAATTTTTGAGACCTTCCCACCCCCAAATCTAGTTATTTACGATTATAAATTCATACATTTACAACAATGTTAAATGACAGAAATTCCTCTAACAAAGGTATAGTCCTAGTGCCCATACGCGTTGACCCAGAAGTAATATTACACATGTCTACTTCGAATTGCATTCAAAGGGGTTTATTGCTAAGTAAATAGGCATTGGATTGCAAGCAAAGAGTTCTCCAACTGGATATGTGCTTCAGTCAACAGATCTAAGTAGCAACTGGGGGTGAATTTGAGTAGTACTTCTTGGTAGGTTGGATAGCAGTCTTGAATGTGTTGGTATATCTTACTTATGCATAAGCATGCTGCAGTGACAATTAGATATCCTAATTTACAAATCCATAAATATGAGAAGACATGAAATACACACATGAAATTTACCATCTAATAGTAAACACAGCTGAATAGGTTTACTTTGCAATATTTTATTTCTTATGGTCTCATGAAAATCAGTCCATGTAGCTTTTGAACAACAGCCAATTAAATGAACACAGACAAACATACACGTATCATAGATGCCTTACTGCTAGGTTGATATGCCAACTGTCTTTTGTATGCTGTACTTATGAAAGATTTATCTCTTTCTTGTCTGCTTCATACCTTAATATATGGAATAACACCACCCACTGGTAAGAGCAGGAGGTATTTATATCCCATTTAATTCCAGTGTTTTTCTTTTTTAAAAAAAAATCCAGAATATCCATGTCAACTGTTGAGTTTAAAATTGTTTTTTTTTAAATAATTTCTGTTCTAGTTGTAAATTTTTGTGCATGACACTGTGATGAGAAACTTAAACGTTATATATAGAGAGAGATAGGCAAAATCAGATATGAGTCAAAACAAAAACAAAAATGGAAGACAACAGAACTGAAACCAACAAAAACTAAAGTTTTTCTGAAGAGGCTGTGGTTACTTATCCATGGTTTGATCCCACGGCTCTCATACGCTCTTCTCTGCCCAAAAAAGGTCGTGTGCATATGATCAACTGCTCTGTAGAAAACATCACATCAGGATAAAACTGTCATGCCCATTACTCTGTGTTTTACTTTCGTGTTGGTGCTTTTTCATTCACACCAGGTGCATGCTCCTGGCAAGGACCAATGGCCTTTGTTACTTATGCTCAGCGCCATGGGCCCATGTGATGGATTCGCACCTGCTTTGAATGGCTTGCTTAACCTTGCATGGTGGTTCACTTTAATGAATCTACCATCAAACTTGCATGCAGATCTCCTGCTGATGCTTGTGGGAGTTGGCAGAGATGTGCAAATTCAAAGGCAGACAACTTGAATATCTTGAAGGTGTCTTTGGCCACTTTCTTGTCTGCAAACATAAAAAATTTATGTTCAAAGCAATAACATTTCCTACTCTGAAAATCAAATGCATGCGTCATTAAAGTATATTCATCCACAACTTTATGAAAAATTTTTTTAAAAAAAAGGTTTTTTAAGGAAAGAATATGAATAGTTTTTTCTTGCAAACCAAAGCACATAAATAAATAAACCTGCTTCCAAGAAAACAAAGTCTTAAGATAATGCTTGTTTTCAAGGAAAAGGTTTTATTTCTCATTCCCTACTTAAATGACTAATACTTGAAAGAAAATGTTGTCATTCTTCTATACAGAGATACACTTGGAGTCTAATTAATTTGTTTATTTCTTTCTATTTCACTTCTCTGTTTTGTTTTGTTTTGTTTTTTAGTCCATTTCAATATTTAGTATTTGTAAGGGAGAAGGGAAATTCTAATATTACTGTGGGAAAGGATTGGTCAGGCAATTTCACCAGGGTCCAAATCCTGAAACAGCATGAGCATGATTTAAATATTATCAACATTGTATATGCTGGCAAAGATGATGTTCTGGAAATGCATGGCTGCCCAAATTGAGAATAACCAGAGGTTCATTCAAGTAATGGGCCTCTCTACTGGCATCAGGTTTGTTGATGAGGGTAGGAAAGCAGTTTCATTTGCCTTCTGGGCATTCTCTTTGGTCTAACACTAGCCTCTTGTCCTTCATGTTTCCCTGAGGTAATACCTTTCCCACCTCAAGTATTGAAGCCTCCACCCAAGGTGTGTTGCTCAACCATACAGTACAATGAGGCTAGCCAAAAATACATCATCCCCCCCACACACACAGCAAAAGAAAGCAAGACAACAAAGGGGACATAGATCAGAATTCCATAGGATTTTGCCATGTCAGTTAAAGTGATATCATCATGCTATAACTATATACTGCGAATGGGCCCAAAGAAAAATCCCAGAATGGACATCCTTCTTGTGTCCTCAGTGCTTCATCGCTCCTTAACTGGCTCTTAGAAAAGGACACTTAAAACTCCTGATGGGGGGGGACAGCACCTTCGGCTTTCAATCTTCTGCCAGCCCTACAGGTCCAAATGATGATGCCCCTTCCCTGCATTCTATTCCCTGTTCTGTTCATCTCCTTCCCCCTTTGCTATCTGATCAGTATTGGCTGGACTGCATGCTCTTCACAGCAGAAAAGGTGCAACTGTGAGGACAATACAGCTTGTTCATTGACTCATGTGCATGTGTTCTTTCCTCACTTCCATGCTTCCATGGATTCTCACACATCAACCTCGTCTCATTTATTTATTTCATGTAAAAGAAAGTTAAATAAAAAAGAAGATGAAGTATACTTTGCGCAAGATCTGAACAAATGGACCAACCAGTAACATTTTTAAATGCAAACTGGATGCGGTTTTTAAGTTGTGATGTATCCGTGTGTGTGTGTGTGTGTGTGGGAGAGGGGGAGAGAGACGCGCAGGTGGCTTATCAATAATTTCTCTCCTTTGTAGACACGCAGACACAAGACCTTCAAATGTGAGATATACTTAACTCTACAAATGAATGGCACAGTTTACATGAGCCCCACTTGCTGTGAAGCAGTCCTGTTTACTCTGGCAGGGTGTATAAAAGATGACATCACAGTAAGGAAGTACTAAGTCCCCTCTTATTTTACTACCAACAGAAATGACAACATGTAGAGCAGTGGTTCTCAACCTGTGGGTCCCCAGATGTTTGTGGACTTCAGCTCCCAGAAGCCCCAGCCACTACGATCAATGCTCAGGGCTTCTGGGAGCTGAAGTCCAAAAACATCTGGGGACCCACAGGTTGAGAACCACTGATATAGAGCAATAGTATGTTGTGAGGTGCAGAAAGAAATAATGGAGGGTGAAGCAAGATAAGCTTTTAAGAAAGGGAAAATTGTTCTAGTTGCTGCCTTTACATTTTAATGATTTAGGAATATAGAACACCCAAAAGACAATCCATTTAAGACCCAGCATCTTGCATTGATCAATTGCCACCATAGATCAGGAGAATGCCAGGACTCTCCAAGGGTTGCATGGATCTAGAAAATATGTCAAATGACACAATAAAATTGTGCATGGCCAGATGTCCATTTCTGGTCTTGAAAACAGGTATTTGTTTGATGTTAAACAGTGTAGGTACCTATAAGCTACTGGAAATTGCCCCTCCTGAAGAATTTCAGGGGAAGGCAATACACTCCTCTCTTTCTTTAGTCAGCAAGAGGTTGGTCTGGGGAGTGGTGGGGTGAGGACCAGAAAAAGGGAGATTCTGTTCATTACCTGTCTCTGCCATAGACAGAAATTAACTTCTCTGTGATGAGAATAAGGTCACATATAAAAAGTTTCAGATTCCCATGTCTTGCTAAGAAGAGGCTTTTAAGAAGAATACACTTTAACAGAGCACTAGAAACAATGGGAAGGCATTTGAGTTCAAGATGAAACTCTAGCCAGTGAGGACTCGCTAATATTGGATAACTAAAACAAGCAATGCTTGAGTTAGTAAATAAAGTAATGTGATAGAACTCCAGTGACTGAAGTAATGCAATATGGAAAGACTGGAGATATGAGAAGATTCTAATTACAGCTGACATTCTTTTACTTACATAAGCAGAAAGTTCCACCTGCATATGAATTTTTTGGTGTTGTGGATGGAGAAATTTAGCACCTCCTTTGGCTATAACTCCCTCTCCGTGCCTAGCTACCTATTTGCCGGTGGGCATTCCCCTCATAGCTATTCAGTGGTGAAGGGAGGACAAGGGGTAGTCAAGCAGCCAGCTGGTTATGTCTCTACAGCCGCCCACAAGAAGAAGAAGGTATCTTCATGGACCTTCCAGGGGTCCTCTGCAGATCTGAGAGAATGATGTCACCTTCCTGCATCCAGTTGCAGAACACAAATGGCTCTTGTCTGGTTGCCTTTCATCCTTCCCTTATTTTCCCCCTGCCACTGAATGGCTGGGGAGGGGTGTCCAGCCTGCAGATGGGTAGGTCAACCATATAGGCAGGGGGGATGAGGTGTAACTACACCTGACAGAAATTTATAATCTAATCTGTCAGTGTATTTCAGGATCTTTGCCACTTGATTGGGCTGCTTCTTTACAAACCTTGGATGTATAGGACAATATTGTAGAGACAGCCAGCTATTAACAACTCAGAAAGATACTAAATTTTACTTCTACTAAGGGGAAGCACTGATAATCATGCTTGATTATGTAGATAAGTAATTCAAGAAACAGGTTTTTTTTAAAAAAAAAGTCTGTACCAATAGCAGAAGCCATTGTATTTTCACCCTAACACTGGATCACCTACAGCAGTGGTTCTCAACCTGTGGGTCCCCAGATGTTCATGGACTTCAGCTCCCAGAAGCCCTGAGCATTGACCATAGTGGCTGGGGCTTCTGAGAGCTGAAGTCCATGAACATCTGGGGACCCACAGGTTGAGAACCACTGACCTACAGGCTTTCAGCCCATACCATCTCAGATACAGAAAGAATTACAATTCACTTACTGTAAATCAGTACAGATTTTGTCAGCAGACAAGCTTTTCTAATTCTAGCAGCCAAAAAAGTAAAGATATATTTTCAGTAAAGCTATGTCTTCAAAATAACAGTAACGAAAAAGAAACCAATTTGTCTAAGTATACAGGAAATTAAACGTGGTTTCACCTGAGAACTGCTGTTGCATTGAATTTAACAACAGTGGTGATATCCTCACTTCAAATGCTAGAAATGACAAGGTAATAAATGATTGTTAGAAATATGCAGTGAGCACATTTTATTTCCCCACGCCCTCTTGACCCAATACAAAGGGACTGATCTTTGCAATTAGCATCTTATTAGAGATATTTATCTATATTAATACACATTGACACCACCAGCAGTCTGAGTTTTCCCTCTTCAGAAGGCAAAGCAGCAAAGCTGCCCACCCATCATCATGACCTTCATGCCCTCCTGCTTCCCTCTTCTGTTACCTACCAATCATTTCCCCTCCCACTTCACTTTGCCTGCCTGCCTGCCTCCTTCCCTTTCTCACACCACTGCCTGCCTTCTGTTGAAAGCAGGTTATGTTGCTCTCCACAGATCTAGCCAGGCCCCTGATTCCTGCCTGTGAGGAATCATCTAATCCAAGAATGATAGACAGGGTGCTCTTGAAGACAGACAGTGCCGGTAACCTTGGTTCTCTTTAATATATACAGGCCAGCCCTCGTTTGTTCATCATGAATTATTGCCTGTTTCCATTTGTGTGTGAGCCATCTTTGAAAATGGCATCCAAAGAACTCATGCAACAGATTGAGCCCCTCAACACATTAATTGTGTTCCTGCATGGGCCTGAAACACATGCAAACTTAAAAGATTTTCTGCCATTTCTTTCAGAAAGTGGGTGGTCTTTACAAAATTTTTGATGTACATGTTCTTTGGTGCTTCAAAATGTTGATGAACCTATCCTTAGGTACAGCATTAATTCCTAAAGGCACGGATGTTAGGTAATAATGAATGATAAAGGCCAGCCTCCATGAAACTGTTGGTGCTGTTTGTTCTACAGAAGGACTATAATGAACACGAGCTGCAGCATTACTATTATTAATATTAATATTATTAAAATTTGACCAACACAGAGGCTACAGACAGTGTATGGTACCCCATGCCTGTTTGTCACATAGCCAGATCAGGTATATGGAAAAAACAAAACAAAACCAGGTAATGTTTGATCATCCCTCTCAAAATCAGCAGCTTCAGTTGTAGACAAATGTTCCTAGGAATTAGTACAAATGTTGGAGCAGTGATCACAGCACAGTGGTCACATCAATGCAATCTCTACATCCCAGCTTTTATCAGTAGGAAGAGCTCTGGGTCTTGCAGGACCTGCAGTTTCTGAATTAAGGGTATATCCACACGCAATAGACTACAGTATCCCATTTCAAGGATGCAAAGATGTGAATGACCATTATCTGGACCCTATGGAATAGAAAACATGCAATCATTTTCCACCTTATAAAAAAGCACACCTTACCATTGTCTGCACTTAGGCTTTTTGGTTGCAGAAGACATGTGAGTTTGAGGGACAGCTGTCTTGAGGGTTATGAAGAACTGGTCAACTGTTCTTAATTGAGGTTATCGGCCTAAATCCAGTTATGAGTTGCTACTAGAGCAGGTGTGCCAAATCAGTTGAAGTTTTGCTCAGTCAACACTTATGTAAATTCCATTGATTCAATAGATCTACTCTAGTTGGGATTAATAGTTGGGTTTAGGTCATAGTCTTTCCATTATTATCCACCACAGAGATTGGAAACAGGAAGGGAAGAAAAGCAGCTTTATTAGCAGCACATAAAATATTTTGTCTAAAACACCTACCTTATGTAGAAACTGGTGGTGTTTTAGAATAGATCTAAAAACCTATATTCCTGTGGCATATTTTCGGAAGTAATGCCTGAGGCATGTTTAAGAACTTACCCAGAGGCAGCACAAAATAGTCAATGTTTCCTAATGTTTAAAATAGTGAAGCATTCTTAATGAGTAAGCATATCTAACATTAGCTAGTTTTGTGAGTTTTTGGGGAGGAGAGGAATGACAGCAGACAGACTAACTTCTGTTGGCCTAGATAAGATAATTTGTTCATAGGATTACTGCCCAAAAATTTTGTAAAAGCTTATTCCATATGATAAAATGCCTCCACTCTGTGACCACATTCTCTAAAATAACCCATGAAGTCTTATTTTTTCCCCTTAGCATGTTTTTAATCCATAGACATTGGATGTATAATCAGTATGTCATGGTACTTTCACTTTCATGGTAAACAGCCTACCCAACCGTCACACAGGTCTTATTATGAAACATGGCCCAGTGTTGCAAAGGGCCAAAGGCAATAATAGCTACTGCCAAAAACATTTGGAGGACACCATATTGGGGAAGCCTAAGATGAACTTACTGCAAATAGGGACAGCCTAAAGATAGAAAGATCCTCAAAGGCCCTACCACAACTCCTATATTGCATAAGAACAGTAGAAGAGCCATATTGGATGAGACAAAGTCCTATATAATCCCAAACCTGATCCTGGATTGACCGATCAGTTGTCTACTATAAGACCACCAGTAGGAGATGAAGTGCAGTTGCACCCTCCATCTCATGTTCTCCAGCCACTGATATTCAGAGACTGAAGGTGGAATATAGCTATCCAGGATGCTTCCAGGGTAGTGGGGAGTAAAGAGCTGTCATTCTTTGGCAAGCCAGATTCCCTGGGACAATCGTTCAAGCTGATTCCTTCTCTCTTCTCAGCTTCCCACGCCTGTAAATAGAATAACTCAGATCAGTGGTCTGGTGTCACACCCAGGAAGACCTTCCACTGTAGATATGGAAACTTAGGTCCTCCAAGTGTCTGAGACTTGGACCCCCAGAAACTCTAGCTAGCATGGTCAATGGTAGTAGATATGGGGATATATAATCCAAAACTCCTGGAGGACTAAATGTTCCATGGCACTGCTCCATCATTAGTGTCTTGATTGTAGGGATCCCATATACATTCCTCACAAGCAAACTGGACTCACTGTGGATGGATTCACTATTGCAGAAGTGGACAACTTGTGGGCCTCCAGTTGTTCTTATAGTGCAACTCTCAGGGTCCCTCACTGCTGAGTATGCTGGCTAGGGATAATGGGAAGTGCAGTTCAACAACATCTGGAGTCTCATTAGTTGCCCATCCCTGCTTTATTGAGAGGCACAGACACATACTGATGGTGAAATATAGCTATCCAGCATGCTTCCAGGGTATCATAGAATCATAGAGTTGGAAGAGACCCCAGGGCCATCGAGTCCAACCCCCTGCTATGCAGGAACATCCATCAAAGCATCCCCAACAGATGACCATCCAGCCTCTGCTTAAAAACCTCCAAAGAAAGAGACTCCACCATACTCCGAGGCAGCGCATTCCACTGCCAGACAGCTCTGACCATCAGGAAGTTCTTCCTGAGGTTCAAGTGGAATCTCCTTTCCTGCAGCTTGAATCCATTGCTCCTTGTCCTAGTTTCTGGAGTGGCAGAGAACAAGCCCGCTCCCTCCTCAACATGACATCCCTTCAAATATTTAAACATGGCTATTATGTCCCCTCTTAACCTTCTCTTCTGCAGACAAAAGATACCCAGCTCCATAAGCTGTTCTTCATAGGGCATGCCTTCCAGACCCTTCGCCATTTTGGTCACCCTCCTCTGGACACGCTCCAGCTTGTCGATATCCTTTTTGAATTGAGGTGCCCACAACTGGACACAGTGTTCCAAATGAGGCCTGATCAATGCAGAACAAAGTGGTGCCATTACCTCCCTTGATCAAAACACCATACTCCTATTGATGCAACCAAGAATTGCATTCGCTTTCTTGGTTGCCGCATCACACTTTTGACTCATGTTCAGCCTGTGATCTACCAAGACTCCTAGATTGCTTTCACATGTACTGCTATCTAGCCACGTGCCCCCCATCCTATATTTGTGCATTCCATTTTTTCTGCCTAAGTGCAGGACCCTACATTTCTCTCTGTTGAAATTCATTTTGTTAGCTTTGGCCCAGCTCACCAATCTGTCACGGTCATTTTGAATTTTGATCCTGTCTTCTGGTGTATTAGCAACCCCACCTAATTTGGTATCATCTGCAAATTTGATCAGCATGCCCTCCGCTCCTTCATCCAAGTCATTGATGAAGATGTTGAATAGCACTGGGTCCAGGACAGAACCCTGTGGCACCCCACTAGTCACTTCTCGCCAGGACAAAAAGCAGCCATTGGTGATCACCCTTTGGGTTTGGTCGGTCAACCAATTACAAATCCACCTAACAGTAGCCCTGTCCAGCCTGCATTTTACTAGCTTCTTTGCAAGAATGTCATGGGGAACTTTGTCAAAGGCCTTACTGAGGTTAAGATATGCTATGTCTACAGCGTTCCCTTCATCTATCAAGCTTGTAACCCTATCATAAAAACAGATAAGATTAGTAGTGGGAAGTAAGGAGCTGTCATTCTTTGACAAGCCAGATTCCCTGGGACAGTCATTCAAGCTGATTCCTTCTCTCTTCCCAGCTTCCCACACCTGTAAGTAGAATAACTCGGATCGGTGGTCTGGTGTCACACCAAGCAAGACCTTCCACTGTAGTACCTTCATGTCATTGTACCTCTCATACTAATGTACAGTCATATTACTGGCATAGCATGGTATTTGTGGGGGTTTGTATGCTTGCAGAGTGTACAAAACAGCCTCTGAAAGATGTAATTAGACAATGTGGAGGGAAAAGGGACCTGACACATTCTTACAGGATGAAGTCATTTTGCTCTCGGCGGCAAGCAGTGGTAACAATTTTGCTCTCAGTGGTAACAAATTAGAACTTCATCCAGTTTTAACTAAAGTTCAGCTCATTCAAATACAGGTGACAGATTTAAGCTCAGGTAGATTGTACTTGGTACTCCTTTTAAGGTCAAATGGCTTCTCCAGGGGGCCCCAAAACAAGAAATTCAAGAATAATAGCATAAATCAGTAGAAGTGGCATTCGCAGGGGTGGCTAGGTCTGCAAAGAAGAAAATATTATTCTTGTTTGATAAATGCCCTTAGTCTCCATGGTGTGGTAAATGTCTTGCAGCACAGTTCTAGGCATGTCTCTTCAGAAGCTAAGTTCCATTCATTTCAATGAGATTTCCTTGTACTGAACTGCGCCTCGGATCTAGAAATATATGCCCTCTCATTCACTCCTACGAAGGGCTTATTGGTCTGTTTGTTTATTGGAGTAGAACATCAGGAATCCTCCAGCCAACACATAGTCCAAGCTATGGACTCATTATGTATGACTCATTGTTATTGAGTACCTTCATGTCCTTTTTTCGACATGGTGACCTAATATGAAGATATCCTAGCATTTTCTTGATAAGATTTCTTTAGAGGGGATTTGCCGTTGCCTTCCTCTGAGGCTCAGAATGTGTGACCTGCCCAAGGCAGTAGGTTTCCATGGCTGAACAGGGGTGTAGACCCTGGTTTCCACAGCCCGAGTCCAATATTTGAACTACGCTACACCATGCTGGCTTATGGCTCAAGAGTACTTTAAAGCAAAAATAATAATGATCAGTATACAATGATTCTGCATTATTTCTGCTTTCTGCTTGCAAAATTAAAAAGAAAGGAAAGGAAAGAAAAAAGCAAAGATCCTCCACTACAGTAAATACAACTTTTCTGGCAACTTGCTGGCACTTGCAAATGTTTCTTTTTCAAAAAGTTTATTTATACTTTTTTCATTTAAAATAATTACAAAACAAGTTTAGCCCCTGTGTGTGTTTGCATGCCTTCAATTCACACATTGACTTATAGCAATCCCATGAATTTCAGAGAGATTTCTTAGGCAAGGCCTCCTCAGAGGTGGTTTTCCATTGCCTACCTCTGAAAAATAGCCTACAACACCTGCTATTCATTGGCAGTCTCCCATCCTAGTACTAACCAGGACTAACCCTGCTGAGCTTCCAAGTTCAGATGAAATCTAGTGCCTTCAGGGCATTTAGGCATACAATGTACTAAAACAATGATAAATACAGAATTAGCAGCTTAAACCACATGCACTACAGCACCTGAAGGGACTGTCTCTACTTTTTCTTTCTCTTAGCTAGGGAATGTATTAGTTTCTTTGGTTAGGAAATTCCTTTCATTTCCTTTTCCTCACTAAGGAGTCTGCTCTTAAGCCATTTCCACACTAGACTGTTATAGCGCTATGATTCCACTTTCAACATCCTATGGAATCCTGGGGTTTGCCCCTCCCGAAACTGCAAACCCCAGGATTCCATAGGATGTTGAAAGTGGAATCATAGCGCTATAACAGTCTAGTGCGGAAATGGCCTTAGTTATTATGAACATGGTGCTGATGTTGTAACTGTTAACCATATGCAAGCTTCACTACAGAACCTACTGTGCCTCACATGTAAATTTTCAGCGAAAGCACAGTTCTGTGCCTGGTCTTGGCTTTATTTTTAGAAGCAAGCCAAAGTCAAGCTGTGCTGAGTGGGGTGCACACCCTACTAACACCCCAACTGTGTATAGGACAGCATCCCTAATTAGTGTGAACTTAGGCTGGCATCCTAGGCTGATTAATGCCATTAGGCTGGTATTAATCGGTTAGGATGACCTAATTTAGACTTAGGACTTCACAACTACTTCGTATTCTCCTTTGCCATCATGGTACTACTGCCGCAACTGCAGATGACCCTAAAACCCATCTTTAAAAAAGCAAGTCAGCCATCCAGAGCAGTGGAGATCTGTGCTGCTGCTGAGCAGGGTGATGTTACCAGCCTCCTTCCGCCAGCAAGCATCATTCACTGGGGGGAGGGGGCTGCAACACTCTGTTATGGTGGATAAACAAACCACACCTCACCATACCCCCAGGTGGACACGGAGCTGACTTGAACCCTGAAACACAAGGTAGGAAGGTAGAACAGAGAATGAAAGAAATAAAGACACACACACAAGTAACTTTGGCTAAAGGATCCATCCAAGGAAGGAAGGATGGTTTATTCTTTCAGGCTTCCCTTCTTATACCATTTTTATGTTTATATTAAAGAATGCTTACATGAAAGAAAAGGTTCTCGCATCAGCGTCAGCAAAGTTACAGTTTGTACATGTATTACATTCTGTCTGACCCTTAACTTCCCTAAGTCTGCGTGACCCTGGGTCATCCCTGAAGACACCTCTGACATTTCAAGAGTCCTTCACTTGTACATACCAATCACTGACATATATTAGGCAGAACAAACAATTATAAAGCAAGGTTGTGTGATGAGCTACAAGTGTCTAAAATGCCAATTAATATCACAGTAAATTGTTAACATACATCAATTCTATGGCAACTTACAGAGTACCAAATTTCAAGCCTAACAACTCCACTTTACATCAGCACACACTCCACTATTCAGAATGGCTGACTAACTTTTAAAATGGGTTTCAGGGGTTGGATGGGGAGTTAAAACATAGCTATGACATCACAGCTATGTGTTAGAGAGAAGTTCTTAGCCTTATTTATTTATTTAATCAATATGCTTTATTTTTAAAAGGATCTATCTGGTAACTCACTATGAACCTCAATGCTTGTAGGGGAACGATTTGATCATGGCTGAAAGTGCTATTCGTCTACATCAGTGGTTCTCAACCTCTGGGTCCCCAGATGTTTTTGGACTTCAGCTCCCAGAAGCCCCAGCCACTATGGTCAATGCTCAGGGCTTCTGGGAGCTGAAGTCCAAAAACATCTGGGGACCCACAGGTTGAGAACCACTGGTCTACATGCAGTGCCAAATTTTTAGATCATATTGTTGGTTCCAACTATATATACCCTCCAATCTATGGTGTTTACTCATGTTTTGACTCTCACCATTTGGCAATTGATTGAATGGGTCTGTTTTGCTTGGACTAACCAACAGGATTGGAGCCAATATATTTTATTACAGTTTTCTCATGGAAGAGAACATGAATGATATTCAAATACTGGGTATCTGCAACAGAGCAGGGACAAGATTATTGCAAAAATGGCAGCCCTTTAGGCATATAGGAGCCTTTGTATACCGTTATGGAATCCTTCCTAGGCTTGCAAGGAAGTGAGTTCCATGGCAATTCACCATACACGTGAATAAATCAGCATATGATTGCCTTTTTTGTGTATAATTGAGTTAAAAAAATACATTTGCAACTTACTTGACTATCCTAAACAGTCAGGCTGGTGTCCATGCATGCTATAGTGTAGCTGCACAAGTAGAGGAGTTAGTGATCCTCATTGTAAGTGTTGTCATGGCATTAATAATTGTCCAGTTACCCTTATTTGTTAGATTTGATTAACCTTTGTGTCTTGTAAACCACTTTTTTATTTTGATCTTATCTCTAGCCTTTGCTGGCTTTTTCTGACTCACAATGGTCATTAACCCAAAAAGGGTGGGCATTCCTGGATGCTTGGTCTTCAAGCTACTGGTGCTTCAAGGTACAGTCAGCCCTCCACATTTGCGGGTTTCACTTTTGTGGATTTGATTATTCATAGATTATTTGCTGTCACCTCTGCTGCCTCCCTGTACCATTTTTAATAGGGACTGCAAGCCTCGTGAGACTGAGAAACTGCGAACGAGGCTTCTATGTCTCTATTAAAAATGGTGTGGGCAGCAGTGTGGGTGGCAGTAAGTCCCACCAGCCACCCAGTTCTGCCTTCTGAAGGAACTTGGTGCATCAAAGGAATCCATGGTGGGTTGAATATGGTGGTCATCCCTTTTTTTGTGTGTTAAACATGGTTTGGGAGGGCCTAGAGTTATTCACGGTTTTTCCACTTTCACGGGGGTCTTGTGCCCTAGCGAATGTGGAGGCATGACTGCATATACAGTGTGCCCACCTTTTCCATTCCAGGAACTCCCGCATAAAAAAAAAAAAAAAAAGGCAAAGCATCGCATCCCATTATAGTCAATAGATACAATGTGCATGCATCCATGACAGCACAGGCATGCACCTGCTGCATCCATTGACTATAATGGGATGCAACACTTCACACAACCTTGCATTCATGCATCCAGAGGAGGACCCACTATATTTTTGTGTGACACTGTTCTGAGCAAGGGTGCCATTTAGAGTAGTGGTGTTGCTTCTCCCACATCACCTCAGGCCACATTTTATTACTCTCAGGTACAGCTTGTCTTTAGCCATTTTAATTGGTTCAGCACCCTGAACATCTTGAGATAACTAATGACCTAAAACTACGTATTCATTGAAAAGGTGGCAAGTTTTTTGCTGACTGGCTATAAATCTTGTGGGAAATCCATATATGCTTGCTATGAAAGTCAGTTGACTGAACACTTCTGTGACCAGGGAAGTGATCTTAAATGATTCTTGTCTCACAATCTCTGCCCTCCCCTTAAAAACAAAAACAAAAACTGCTGGGGAGGGTTGCAGGATCTTCCAGAACATCATGGAAGGTTTCGTAGAGGGAAAGAAATAGGAGAACATCACACTCATCAGCCTAAATACTGACTAGTCATGACTAGAGTAGAGCCATTGAATCAATTAGATTTACTTATGTGTTGACACAGCTTTCAACATTTTGATTCAATGGGTCTACTCTAGTTGGGACTAATCAACAAGATTTTGGCTGTTTTTGCCTCTGCTGGATTGTAGTCCCAAAGGGAAAAAACCCTTTTGCTTGTCAAACAATTGCTTTGCATCCATGCCAGGGCTGAGGAACTGCAATACATAGTCTAAAAATGGTGTACTTTCCCTTTGGGAAATTTAATCTTGAAGATATTTTTAGTTGATGTAAGCGATCTGACAAGCTTAGACTAAAATTTAAAGTGGCACCCTGCTTCCAAGTTCTTAAATTGTTCAACTCTTGGCACAAACATCTGTTGTAACAATGTTTTCTGTTTTTTCTTTTTTTCACAGCCCAAGTTCTGTTGTTTTCTTTCACATCATAGAAACATAACAGTCATTTATTTAAGGTCATTTCTTGAACCACCAGCTTGGCTTTGGTGATTTTCTGACGTCAGATCTAATCTAGGGTTTGCACAGACCTTTATTGTGCCGAAGTGAAACAAATTCCTGTTGAAATAACAAAGCATTGAAGTTGTGTGACAATCATATTTTTAACTATGTAGGTAGCATGTATTATGTTAATATGAACGTGACACACTTTTTTAAAGCAGTAACTGAGTAGATAGCTAAGAATTAGTAAATTTTCATTTGTTTTCTTTGTTTTAAAATAGGAGAGCACTCTTCAGATAGATAGTCTATGCATAAATATCTATATTCAAATAAGTTATATCACTATATCATACAGATATATGTATGTAGATATGTAGAGTCTCAAGTATATGAAGTACACAAGGTAACAAATATATTAGGAAAAGACACAAAGAGCAGACATCATACAGTCATTTGTGGGACAGAGCTTGGAAAGTTACTGCCTTATATTAACTTGTTACTTGTTACTAGCATTACTTTGACATATACCTCGTTACCATTGTTTGTTGTTTAAAGAGTAGCTATTTGAAAAGTAGCTCATAACTCACAAGTTACTTTTAGTTAATTTACCCTTCAGAAATCAAAAAAGGAGCCCCAAAATGCCTTCTCAAGAGCAATATTTTAGGTACTCATTACACAAAAAGTTAACAATGTTACCGAGCATCATGTTTATAGAAGAAACACATTACAGGTAATGGGGCTGTTTGTAACATGTTATTTCCAAGCTCTGATTTCAGATAATGTTGGAACCCATTTCTCTCAATCTCAGGTGCAAAAGTGTGCTCCTTAGGCCACAGTGTGCCCACCACGGTCGATAATTCTAAAACACACTGTCAGAATGATGAACTTCCTTTGTCTAATAAAATTAGTTCATGATGTAGTTACTGTAGTATTAGCAGGATATGATTAGATCAGCTTATAAAAATAGATACAGTGGACCCACTATACAAGTGATCTCCAGCTCTGTGAATTTAAGCAATAGCAGAGCATCATGTCCTACACTTAAAGCAGTGGCAGCATGCATGCAAGTACACAGAAGCATCCATGGCTTTTCCAATTTGAGGTGCATCCTCGAATGGAACTCCCATAGACACAGAGAGTCCACTGTACACTTTGCAAACATTACCTTTCAGAGATACCACTGTATGTAATAACTGAAAAATAATTTGGTTTACATTCTAATGTAATAACTTGGTTACATTCTAATATAACCATGGGTAGAAGGCTGCAAAACAGAGAACTGGAGGCATGCATGGGTTTCCAAACCCATCCACCAGACTCTTATGACAGTGCTGTCACCTCCCTCCCAAAAAAAGAATAAAAAGGATTTTCAGTCCCCACAAATATCCTCACCAGTGGCAACCATATCTTTTGACCTAACAAATATTTTTGGTGTAAGAGCAAGTGGGACATCAGAGACATTTGGGGCTAAATTAAAGGGGAAATTGAGTGTGTCTTTGCATTTAACATGTGCATTAAATCTTCTGCAAGAAGAGAAAATACATAATTGCTGAGTTTGCTGCTGAGAGAGATGTTAACCTTTCTTGCCCTTAAGCAGTCCTAACAAAATTATTCCTTTGCTGCTGCTGTTACTTCGGAAGAAAATCCTGCATTGATGCGAATGGAGAACTTCCTCCAAATGTAAACAACAGATCGAAGACAGCTTTTTGTCAAGACTGTAGCAGGGAAAGAAAGGGTTAACTATCCCCCTCCCTGCATGCTTCCGTCCCCAAATGACCAAAAACAGACACTGCTACCAGTAGCTGTTATTTGTATTTAAAAAAAAATCTTGAATTTTAAATGCAGATACTTTTAAACATGTGTCTAGTTTGCTTATGACTGTTCATTGCTTCCATTCACCTCTGAATAGAGCACAGTCAGAAATGGGGCAAGGACTGTCAAAAATCTGTGGCACCCTGAGACGGCTTCTTGCTTTACATATCCCACAATAATGCAGGTACCAATTAAAGGAGGCATCTCCTTTCTCTGCCCAAGGCAAATCCAACTAAACCACCACATTTGCAATCTGAGGAGAAGAGTAAATTGCATGAGGGGAGAGAAAAAAAAAACTTTTGGTTGACTTCCCTTGGATTTTCTCTTCCTGTTCAAGTGAATGATTGCCACTGGCCTGCTGATTAAGCTATCACACTACACTGCTTTAACTGCCAGGGCAAAATCGTATGGGATTCTGGGATGTGCCATTTAGGAAAGGACATTTAGAATTCTCACCCAGAGAGTTTCTGAGCCTCAGTAAACTACAAATCCCAGAATACTTCAGGATGCTGTTAAAGTGGAATACAGTGCTATAATGGTATGGCACGATAAGGGAGTGAGGCACTGGCCTTCCTCAAACTGTCTTACTCACCCAGATCCAAGTGGAGGTATTAGCAGCCTGCTTTTTGACTTGAAAGATACTGCATCCTCCTTCTTCCAGCTACTGCCCTCCAAAAAGACAGCCATTTCACCAGTAACATATGAAATCTGTAATCCATATTAATGAGCAGTTTAATGCAAGCTCTTCTCGTCTGGTGCCCTTCAGGTGTTTTTTTAATTCCACTCCCATCATCCTCATCCAGCATGGCCTACAGTCAGGGACTGGGGAACTGAGGTCCAAAACACCTGTAAACACCAAGTTGGAGAAGGCTTGGCGAATCCTAGTTAACTTTCCAGTTACATGCCAATCTGCAGGTGGATATTGTTTTGACTCTACTACACAAATAAAAGAAGTAGTACAATATGTTGTTTCCACATTGCAGGATCTATAGGTTCAGGGCCCTTTCACACTACGCAGTTATAATGCTATGATTCCATTCTATGGGATGGGTGATGGCAACATCCTGTGAAATCCTGGGATGTTTAGTTTAGGGAAGGGGCACTTAGAATTCTTAGCCAGAAAGCTCTAGTGCTTCCCTAAACTACAAACACCAGAATTATGTAGGATGCAGCCGTGGAACTGGAATCCTAGTGCTATAAATGTGTAGTGTGAAAGGACTTAGTCTTAACAGGACATTTCATACTACACAACTGTAGCAAGTTTATGCATACCAGCATTCCCAAGTAGTTCTGACATACTCAGTGGCAGTTAAATTAATCAAATACCTTTGAGTATTGTTACACATTTTTTTAAAAAAAAAAATATCTGAATGTCTCCCCACTGAGCAAGAAATAAACATCCAACACTGTAGGCAACTTTGCAGTTTAAGTTGTGCTAAACTCTCATCTTGTCTTCATCAGGTCCTAAAGGGCTTTCCAGAATGTTTACAAGCTGATATCTGTCTTCACCTCAACCAAAGCTTACTTCAAAACTGCAAAGCATTCCAGGGAGCCAGTAAAGGTTGCCTACGAGCGTTGGCAATGAAGTTTAAAACTACACATGCACCTCCTGGGGACACCCTTGTTCATTGTGGTGATGTTCTGACTGCACTTTACTTCCTTTCACGAGGGTCCATTGAAATCCTTAAGAACGATATGGTTGTAGCCATTTTGGGTAAGCCATAAAAGATTTTGTTATATCTGGAGAAGTTGCTGTGCTGACTCAAGAATGATTTTCTATTTTTAGAGAAGAGACAATATTGTAAGTGTATAAATGTGAAAGAAAATTAATTTAAAATGAAAATGTGTACTAAGTGTAAATAGAAATTGCAAACTTTTTAGAGCAAATAAAGATAAGTCAACACACAGTTGAACTCAACCCTGTTGGTTCAGTGGGACTTACTCCCAGGCAAGTATGTGCAACATTTTGATCTAACTCACATTACACTGGGACAAGAGATGCATCACTGTTGTGCTAGCAGAACTTTATGCATTCAGCTTGTAAATGGAAGAACACAACCAGAAAGGAGAAAAATGATGTCTAAAAGGCATGTAGCTCCCCTGGCCCCAGCAACTATAGATGCACCTCCAATGCCTACCAGTAAGGGAGTGTTCTTGCAATGAAACTTAAAAACTGGGAGCCAATGAACTCAATGAGGGTGTTGTGCTCATAGTGCACATTCTGGTATTAGAACACACACAAACACAAAATGGCACCAAGGCACTCTCACTTCAAGGGGCTATAATGACCTCACTACTACAAGAGTGCTTGCATTCCTACAGTTAGTAGTGCAAATTCTCTTGCGCTCCTCACAACCACTGGCATGTTTTTTAGTTATTTTTGTCTCACCATTCTTCCAGTACAGGACAATAGGCAGTTTGCAATATGAATAAAAACAGCCAAAAGCCATGGGTTATAGCATTAACTATATTTAAAAAATTGCTATCTCATTAAAACCAAGCACTGAATTAAAACAGTTTAAAAATATTTTTGAACTAGAATGAGAAAGGGGGGAAATCTGACCCTCTCCCCAGTTCATAGTAGCCCACAGCCTATTTGAGCAAAAAGGTCTTTGCCTGTTTGGTGGACAGAAAGCAATGGGCAGCCTGCTCTTCCAGGAAAGGGAGGTCCACAGCCTAGGAGCAGCCACCAAGAATGCCCTGGTGAATACATTACATACAAAGAAGAGAAATGGGCCAGGAAAATTAACCTCTCCAAAAGATAGTGGACCTTGAAGAAATTCAAAACAATCTGAAATTCAGTATGTAGTTGGACTAGTTTTTGCTGATTTGTGTTTAGAGTCCCATAGCAAAGATATTTATGTGAGGCTTCTCGATAGTGAAGTGTTAGCATTGTGCTGCAGACTGTTTTGTGTAAAGCGTTCCTGTTCTGTGCAAAACACCCCCACTCCATAATTCTCTGTTGCTGGAGCTCTCTAACTGGCAGCTGTGCACTGGGCCCTCAGACAAAATAGTGCGATGCTATGGGCAGGGGTGCACAAATTACTTCTGCTGCAGTTTAGACACTAAACTTTCAAACCTCAGATTAAGAGGGCTGCTAAATACTCACAGCCCATCTGAAAAAATATTAAGTTTCAAGTTTTAAGTAATGCTATGGGGCCTTTTTAACTTATTATTGTTTAGGCTCCCTGCATATCTTAATCTGGCACAGGCTGCCGGGTACTGTTTGTAATTTAAGATGTTTTATTTTCATGTTGGACGTATGATCTATATTGCCTTCCCACATGACTCCTACTGATACACCCATTCCAACTGAGAAATAAGAAAATGTGTATGGGTCCAATGGTCTTAAGAGGGCTTGAATTATCATCCCAATGTAGTGAGGCAATGAGCTCTCTGGCTGAGAATTCTAAATCCTCCTCCCTGAACTTCAACCCCAGAATTCCACAGGATGTTGAAAGTGGAATAATAGCACTATAACAATCCAGTGTGGAAATGGCCAGGGTTAACCTCATGCCTCCCTTGACATGTTTTCAATGCACAGTAAGGATGTTTTAATCCTCCCTGCTTCTGACTGTGAGAGTCTTCTCACAAAACTCTACCATGTAATTCTGTTGTATGTATAAAGATTGGTCAGAATATATGTCAGAATATATGTGATTTCTGGGAAGACTGTCAGCACATTCATTTTGAGAAAATAACAATGGATTGTACACACGTATTTGAGAAAACATCTTGTGTTCTTTTTGTGAGGAGAAAGGCATATGTGAATTTCTTGTAATTTTTTTCTGTCTGTTTTTTTTTCTCCCTCATTTTCTTCCTGCTACAGGCAAAAATGATATTTTTGGAGAAATGGTACATCTTTATGCAAAACCAGGAAAGTCAAATGCTGATGTGAGGGCTTTAACCTACTGTGACTTGCACAAGATTCAACGAGAAGATCTATTAGAAGTTTTGGACATGTATCCTGAATTTTCTGACCTGTTTCTCACCAATCTGGAGCTCACTTTCAATCTGAGACATGAAAACCCCAAAGTATGTGAAATATAACATTTGGATATTCTCTCAGTAATGAAAAACTATGAATATTTTGAAGTTAATAGAATTAAGACTGTATGAGAACTAAACCGCATTTTAAAAATCATAAAAGCTAGAACCACTTACACTAGTGATAGTTTTGGGAGCTATTAAACAACAAATTGTTAGATTTATTTTTGTTGTTATTCCTTCATTTTTAATTTCTGATTGGATTTTTGGGCTCAGATAACAAACCCTTTAAGCTGGCCCTGTCCTAACTCTCAAAAGAACTCATGTTGGTTGCCTCCTCTGTCCCTATTTTTTCCAACTTTTCTTCTTGCCAGTAGCAAAAGATAAGAGAGCAAGAAATGCTAGAATCAGCACTAGAAGCAGAGCTCAGTAAAACTGAACAAGAAACAGCAGGGAACAGACAGAGGGTTTCATATATTCTCTCCTTGACTTGCCTTGGTCCTATCTTGCAGGCCATCTGCCAAACTAATTTGACCAAAGTGAAGAATGTTCTGCTGTTTTGGAACTTTCAAAGGCAGAAATGTTGTGGCTGGTTCAGGAATCAGCAAGCCAATGGAAAAAGTTTCCAGCTGTTGAAGTGAGATGGGGGTGCTGGAATAAAGAATATGAACACCTCACAGAGTCCATGTTTGCCGTCTTCTGTTCCTTGCTCTGGAAAAATGGTTCTAGAAATGCAAGGCCACCCAGTGAGTTCTCATGGCCCAGTGGGGATTCAAACCCTGATCTCCACAGTCATAGCCCAATGCTCAAACCACTATATCACACTGGCTCTCAAGTGAAGGCTTTAGTTCCCCCCTGTAAGAATTATAGCTTACCAAGTGGTATGATTTACATTATGGTAATTGCCAATAATTTAGAATATGGAAAGCTAATGGAACATACCATTCAGGTGGGTGGGGGCAAGACAATTAAACACTCGTCTACACCAAATATTTCCTGAAAACACAAAATTCCTATGTATGAGTGTAGATGGAAGGGTCAGAGTTACTCTATAACCTTTCTCTGAAATGCTAGCATTTGTGTGGGAGAGGATATTTGAACAATGAAACATTTTATGCACAATCTGCAATCTGAAATGGTGCAATCTTACAAAACACAGGGCGCTTTTAATTCTGTGTTAGCTCCAGTTTCTGGCTGTCCCTTTCATGCTATGGGAATTATCTGGCTTTTCCTATCTCAATTCAGTTTTACAGAGGGAAAATGGTGCATAGACACACTTGAATTTTCCTATAAAGAACAGTGAGGATAATTCGAAATCGTTTTATAAGAGGAAGGGAAAAAAGGCTGGTTTCAGCTATGAATAGAATGTATCAGTTCATCTATATCAAGGGAAGAACTAGAGAAATAAAACAAAGGAGTGCATAATTTACCAATCTTATTGTTCTGCAATGCAAGTTTTATCACCATTATTGTATAATTAAATATCATAGCTAATTATAATCAGCTACTACATTGCTGTGTGCAGTAATCTAAAAAGAGGATCGCTTCAATTTATTTTCCCCCAAGCTTATTTCTGAGATGAAGTGCTAAATGCACACTCACACTCTCTTATGCACACAGAGTGTGTGTGTGTGTGTGTGTGTGCATGCATGCATACGCTTTAAATAGCCTGTCAGCCTATGGCAACCCTATTAATATCATAGGGTTTTCTTAGGCAAAGAATACTCAGAGGTGGTTTGGCCAATTCCTTCCTCTGAAATATAGTCTACAGCACCTGGTATTCATTGGAGGTCTCTCATCTAAGTACTAACCAGAGTTGATTCTGCTTAGCTTCCAAGATCAGACAGGTTCTGGTGCCTTAGGGTATTAAGGCTCACAATAACAAATCATTATTCTGAGTAGAAGATGGAAAATGCAATTTAATTAACATTCGCACAGTCATTAACTTCCTCTTTCTTAAACCAGTCTCCTCTTAAGTACCACCCATGCACATAATTGAAACCATGAGCATTGCCCAGGAAGGGATTTATTTTTCTTTTGCTTAAAAAAATTAGAAATCTATGGTGTACATTCAGAGCTTGCTTCTGCCAGTAGAAGGAGAAGAAGGCAAACTTGGTTCGTTCCTCCATCCCTCTGAAGGTCCTTGATCCCTCCAAAACTCTGCCTCAGAAGGCAAGGGGTCCCTCCAGAATGATAGAGAGCAAAGGGATGCAGGGGATGAGGCAACTGGCAAAAGTCAGCTGTCTTCCTAGGCACCCCTGCCCCGAGGGTCCTTCCACTAGATCAGTGGTTCTCAACCTGTGGGTCCCCAGATGTTTGTGGACTTCAGCTCCCAGAAGTCCCAGCCACTATGGTCAATGTTCAGGGCTTCTGGGAGCTGAAGTCCATGAACATCTGGGGACCCACAGGTTGAGAACCACTGCACTAGATGATAGGTATGAAAAATTCTTCCCTTTCTATTCAACAAAGTCTGGTTGCAGTCTAAAGCTATCTTGCATAGAGTTGTGTGAATTACAGGACAATAAAAAAGAGTCTATAACATGTGGCTCTCTTGCTTCTTCAGGCTGATCTCACAATAAGGCCGCACCCCATGCATGATTCAGACGGTGATAACGGCAAACTCCGGAGACGGAAGTTGTCTTTCGAAAGTGACATTGATAAAGGTAATTAAACCCCCTTTTTTAAAAAAAATATATATGGAGTAACAGTTGAGAAAAAGATTGTCACATGCATGTGCACAAAATGTTGTTTGGGTAATGACAATGTGTATCTATAAAAAGGTGCTGAAACTATGCAACTAATTTGTGTGAATGAGGCATACATGTGCTGGGTGTCACTCAAAACTCACAGTACTTGGGGGCATTCAGCATCCTTTAATATGATTTTTTAAAAAATACTCATTGACCTTAGAATTCCAATGCTCAGGTGTCAGTTGCTCAAAATCCTTACCTGCTTAGCCCAAAGCTGTTCTAGCCAGTTTGAAAGCCCGCGGAGCTCAAAGAGAGTTCTAGCAAAACTATGGACTAAGATCTTGCACCTCAGGCTATAATGCATAATGTTATGATGATGGCGCTACGTTGCTGACATGATACAGAACAACGCTAGTGAACTGTGACAGTATACAAAAGGGATGTCCTGTTGTGCTACAGGGTTTCCGGTTGTACAACAGCATATGTGGCACCTTGGGACACATTGCATAATGGCCCACTCAGCAGGCTCTGCTTGGGCAGTAGTCCCAATGGCGTAGCTATCTTTCCTCTCTTGAGAGTACAAACATTGCACAACAGCCCAATTCCACTTTACCCAAGGAAAGGTCAGTCTATGATGATGTAGCTTCCCATGATGTAACCATGATGTAACCAGATGCCAGCCAATCTCTAGTACCAGCTTACACCAAGATAACAGCAAGCAACATAAACTAGTCAGACTGCAGAACTACAGAACCTGTGTCATTTTCCCAGTTACAGCAGGAAGTTGATCCAACAAGGACAGAAGCCCAGTTTGTCTTTAAATCACTATGGCAGTGGTTCTCAACCTGTGGGTCCCCAGATGTTTTTGGACTTCAGCTCCCAGAAGCCCTGAGCATTGACCATAGTGGCTGGGGCTTCTGGGAGCAGAAGTCCACAAACATCTGGGGACCCACAGGTTGAGAACCACTGCACTATGGAAACCTGTTAACAGCTGGAACTCGGCTGTTAACAGTGTTAAGCGAGGTTGCTAGGATTTAAAGGGGTGTCTCTCTGCCATGGACTAGTGCTCTCTTGAAAGGTGTCAAATTGTACCTCCTCTTTTATCCATACAGACTTTTATGCCCCACCCCACAAATCCTATAACTTTTCAGCTGCATATCTAATGCAATTTACTCTCACTTGCCTGGGAGTTAATCATATTTTACTCAGCCAGGCCTACTCCTCCTTAAATATGTCTAAAATCACACAGTTTTTAAACCTAAGAGTTCTCATTTACTGTGGTATAATTCTAATTTTGAGCTGACTAATGTAAGGTGCCCCTGAGTTTCTGATGCTATATAAATTATGTTTTCTATGTTATTAGACCATCTTGTATTTTAGAACAAAGAAGTCTTTAGTTCAGCGTCATACTGTTTAATAGATTGGCATTACCTTTTCATCAAAGGGACACGTCTGAACCTGAAAGCCAAGAGTGACAGCAAACCTGTCAAGGATATGCCCCCATGAAATATTTAAGTTGCTCCTCACTCTCTCGCACACAAAATTTGTTGACAGAGGTGGCTTGCCTGAATGACCTGCATATCTCATATGAGCAAACACACATTGCCACCAGAAGAACAAAATAAGAACCTTCTAGCCCATGGCGACTATGGAATTTTTAGCAGCTGCGCCAAGATGGCAGAGGAAGGTCTTTCATAATTTTGGATCTCAACCTACAACACAACACAGTGCTGGTGTAGCAAGAGCTGTGGAAATGAATAAAACCCAGCACTGTGGCCGGAGTCAACACTTTCTCTTCTGTAAATGGAAAGACTCTTTCTGTTTGAGGGAATGGCCAAGAACTGTCAGAGGCATTCTGCTGGAGGAACGAGTTGAGATGAATACCATCTCCGGGAGTGTTTGGAGGGTCTCCATGCCAGCACAGCACCTTTTGAAGGGTAACCAGCAAATGTTACCACTACCACCACTGCCCCCACAAGCAAGACAGAGTTCCATTTACAAGTAATCTGAATCCAACATCATAAGTTTTACTACTCTTTTTTCCCTGTGTACCATGAAGGATGTGAAGTCTTACTTATTTGGCAACACCTTTCATTATCTCAAATTTCAGAGTGGACTACAGGCAGTTAGTTAATTGTTTTGCCGTTTATGTGATACCGGTGAACCAGGCTGCTCTAATCAATATTTTGTATTCTATACTGATTGAAGCTATTCAACTATCCCGAATAGTAATTCATTGGCAATAAGCCCCAGAGGTGTCCCTGTCCAGAAGTGGAAATAGCTGTGAATCAGGAAATGGTGCTTCATGATACAAAGTCTGCATGGACCTCTAGTGAATGTGATGTATCAAGGAGTAACACCAAACTGTGACTGTCCTCTCTCAGATAGAGTGTAACTCAAGGGTGTAGCTATGGAGAGGGGGACAATATAAGGGCATTGCCCCCCATAAGAGTTGTGCTATCCTCAATGAAATATTCCTTTAGACCTCAAATTTCTAGGACAGCAGCAACTAAAGCTTCATTTGAACATTTAGAAACAGAGTTTAGCATCCAAGAAGAGGAGCAGGAAAAATTACCAAGGGAATGAGAGTGTACCAAATGTAAGAGTTCTAAGTGTGAATTATTTTTAGCATCTCACTCCCTGAAATGTTAGAAATTTGAGGACCAAAGGAAACATTGCTAGAAATTTTGAAGCTGAAGGAAAAGTTCACCGAGGAACAGAATTTTTCAGGGGCGCTGATGTCATAATTCTCCAACACCGCCTACCTACTCCCTGGTGTAACCTTAACTCCATTCGGAACACCTTCTTTCTGGACAAAAGAAACATCTACCCTCAGCATCACCATCTTGTCACTATTCAGTTTCAGTTTTTGATTGAATCCAAGTGTGACAGAAACTTTCTCCAGGTTGGCCCCACAGTCCCAGTCCTAAGGCACCTGTATGATGAACCTGATGGGAGGGGGTCTTGACAACAGAGCCTCCTTGGCAACTGAGAGTGTTTAAGCTGATTGGCTGGTGAAATGGAACCTTGGATAGCCCAGGGGAGGGGCTAGTGGAAAGAGGAAAAATAACGGATTTTAACTGTCTGGTGCGTGTTTGAAGAGGAGTGTGATTTGTGGTGTGTTTGGGAGAGGCTGGAGATTGGAAGAGTTCTGTGGGAGAGAGAACTGAGAAATTGGGTGTACGAGAGATAGTGAATGAAATGAAAGAGAGAGAGAGAGAGAAGAATGGTGTGCTGTTTATAAACATTTAGATACAAGACACATTTAAAGCAACAGTGTCGCAATAAATGTTGGAAGTTCTGTGTTCCTTAAAACAGTGTCACAGAATCTTATTTGGAATCCTGGAATATACACGCTACCAATAATATCATCCTGACCTTAGTGCCAACAGTACCACAGTCTTGGAAAATATATAAATCACTGCTGATCCTTATATCTGGGAGAAGGGCAGTTTTAGGGAAGGCAGTAAAGGGGGAGAGTCCTGAAAGGAAGAAGCCAAGGGGGGACAAGAGTTGAGGGACTGCGTTCTCAGAGAGGGAAAACTGAGGCAGACCTGTTTGTCCTGGCCCTGGCTTGATTCAGAGATCTCCCTGGCTGTTCAGTTCTGATCACAAAGAGGGGTCAGGCTGGGCAGGCCTTGAGTGCGAGGTGTACCTTTTGCATTCAGCACTGACGGGCAGCGGTTTTTTCCTGTGTGTTATAATCTGTCACTCACCTTGCCCTTTTATCTCCTTAAGATCCCTTCCTGGATCTTGTGCCTTAAGGTGGCCACTAGAGGAGACAAGTGGCTAGGTTGACTGTGTGGTAAAGTGTGACCAGTCTTCCTGATAAATTCTTATATTAAATCATAAAGACAGAGGTGTAGAAATTTAAAAAGTGAAGATTTATTGTAGTGCCAGTATGGTGTGGTTTGAGTGCTGGACTGCAACCCTGAGGAGACCAGGGTTCAGTTCTCCACACAGCCATGGAAACCCACTGGGTGACCTTGAGTGCATCACACACACACAGCCCCAGAAAAGACCATAATAGGTTGGCATAATAGGTTGGTCACTATACGTTGGAAATGACTTGAAGGCACACAACAACAATGAAGATCTATTCTAACAGATAAAATAAACATCTAGTGCTATGCTGATTCTATGTATAGCACATGATAACACATCCATTTCAAACAAAATAACACTTCTGCCTCAACCCATTCGCATTCTTAGCTCCAAATTCCCATTCAGATCTTATTGATTCGTCTCTTTCTAACAGCCTTAACTCTATTTCTGACTGGCCCTAACTGGCCATTCATCAGACAAGCTTCTGCATTATATCCTTTTGTAGTGGAACTGAGATAGAGACCCACAGTTTTAGAAAAAAGATTTATTGTGCACAATGTCCCAGTGAGATTCTTTCTCAAATGTCTGGGCCCCGCCTCTTTACATTCAAAGCAATTTATACATCTCCAGTGCAAATACATCACATGTCCAAGAAAGGAAATTGACACAAACAATAGTTCTCACCATCTTCCTGCGTAATCTTACTAATGTTGCGAATCTTCTGTAACGCTGCCAAGAGCTAGCGCGTCAAGCCAAACTGATAACATTGCATTACACAAAGTTCCCTTGTCTCCTTTAAACACAGTGGGACTTCAATTGCAGAGGAAATTAACTGCTTTTCTCAAACGCTTTTCCCTCACACCCAAAGATCATCTGGCCTGACCCAAAACTGTCTCCACCACACTTTCACCCAGAGTAGTATCTTTGACTAGGACTTATCATATGACTTAATTCCTATTCTGTTGTTCTCCTAGTGGGAGATCCTTTGGAAAGTGTTTCCTTTACAGAGGATGACGTTGTAAAAGAAATGCTTTCCAAATGGTCTCCCACTAGAAGAACAACAGAAGTCAGACAAGGTCATATGATAAGCCCCCCCCATGCTATTATCCCACAATGTGATTTACATGCCTTGTGTGATAAAGCCCCAAGTATCAGTTCTGCCCTTCTGCAGCTTCACTTGTCTTAGATATACAAGGAAAAGCAGAGTTAAAGTTCGTCAGCATCTTGATAGCTCTTAACTCCAAACTCAAGCAAGGCAGAAGTCCCTCAGTTTCAGTTCCCAAAACTTTTTGGATCCCATCCCAGGAAAAAAAGGCAGAGTATACATTCAATAAAGAAAAGAAAAGAAAAGAAAAGAAAAGAAAAGAAAAGAAAAGAAAAGAAAAGAACTCTACCTGTCATTCTGGTGGGATTCTTAAAGTTATCAAAAAAAAAAACCTTTTCCAAGCTCTGATTCTAGAGCTGACCCTGCAGCCAGGAGTTGATCATAGAATCATAGAAATGTAGAGTTGGAAGAGACCACACGGCCATCCAGTCCAACCCCCTGCTATGCAGGAACACCCTCAAAGCATTCCCAACAGATGGCCATCTAGCCTCTGCTTAAAAACCTCCAAGGAAGGAGACTCCACTACACTCCAAGGCAGCATATTCCACTGCCGGACAGTCCTGACTGTCAGGAAGTTCTTCCTGAGGTTCAGGTGGAATCTTCTTTCCTGCAGCTTGAATCCATTGCTCCTTGTCCAGGTCACTGGAGCAGCAGAAAACAAGCCCTCTCCTTCCTCTACATGGCATCCCTTCAAATATTTAAACATAGCTATCATGTCCCCTCTTAACCTTCTCTCCTGCAGACGAAACATACCCAGCTCTCTAAGTCTATCCTCATAGGGCATGTCTTCCAGGCCTCTCACCATTTTGGTCGCCCTTCTCTGGACTTGCTCCAGCTTGACCGTGTCCTTCTTGAATTGGGGTGCCCAGAACTGGACACAGTATTCAAGATGAGGTCTAACCAAAGCAGAGTAGAGTGGTACCAGTACCTCCCTCGATCTAGACACCATGCTCCTATTGATGGAGCTGAGAATTGCATTGGCTTTCTTGGCTGCCGCATCACACTGCTGACTCATGTTCAGCTTGTGGTCTATTAAGACTCCTAGATCCCTTTCACACGTACTGCTATTCAGCCACTTGTCCCCCATCCTATACTTCTGGTATTCTATTTTTTCTACCTAAGTGTAGGACCTTACACTTCTCTCTGTTGAATTTCATCTTGTTAGCCTTGGCCCAGCTCTCCAATCTATCCAGGTCATTTTGCATTTTGATCCTGTCCTCTGGCGTATTAGCAACCCCTCCCAATTTGGTGTCATCTGCGAATTTGATGAGCATGCCCCCTATTCCTTCATCCAAGTCATTGATAAAAATATTGAACAGCACTGGGCTCAGGACAGGACCCTGTGGCACCCCGCTAGTCACTTCTCTCCAGGATGAAAAGCAGCCATTCGTGATCACTCTTTGGGTTCGGTCGGTCAACCAGTTACAAATCCTACTAACAGTAGCCCTGTCCAGCCCGCATTTTACTAGTTTCTTTGCACGAATGTCATGGGGAACTTTGTCAAAGGCCTTACTGAAATCGAGATATGATGAATAACTCAACCTCTCAACTCCAGCTCCAACCTCCACTTACAAGAGGTTTCACTAATGCTAAAAAAAGATCATCCTTATTTTCAGAGAGCTCATTAGAAGCTCATCAAAGTGACGAAGGCTGTTTCAGTTCTACAACATAGCCTCAGGTAGACCTGGATCAGGTGTGAGAATTACACCTGTAGGGGCACACTTCTCTTCTAAAACAGGATGTGAGGAGAGGGGGACAGCTTGTTTTAGGGTTAAAAAACACAATTTTTTTATTTAAAAGCTATAAGTTCTGGGGGGTGGTTCCAATCACTTCTGGCTATAAGTTGGTGGAATGCAGCAGTCCACAGAAGATCCTCCAGAGGGAGAGATGAAACTTTGGTCTCTAGAACTTGCTTATCCCTGATTGAAATAAATTATTTCATTCAAGGAAATGCTTAAACTGGAAAGGCAACCAAATAGGTTTAAAAAAGGGAGAAATATGAAAGTTTTCTGTGTCTGTGCTTTTATGGGCGTCTGATCAAACAAACAATAGTAATATATTACTACTTCTTTCTATAATGCTTTTTCTGTTGTGGTTTATTCCAACATACGAATCCATAACTTTGTATTGCAGTCATCAAGAGGTAGACAGACAGACATGAATAAACCCATAGGCAGTATTGCCTCTAGCAATTGTAAAAGCCATCCAGCTATTCATACATTTTTCAAAAAAAGGTAATATGGTATTTTAACAAGACTTAGAGGAGAGATCCCTACATTTTTTAGATTGTAAAGTGTTTCGAATCTGAAAAAAAAAGATACAAAGCAGAGAACAGGGGAAACTATGGAAAGGTGAGGCAAGGCTCAACAGCCAGGAGAAATATGTAGCTTATGCAGTTCTCCATAATTGACTATTTGACAACTAAGGGGAAAATACTGAGGAACATGTGGCTCTTCAGATGTTGCTGAATTGCAACTCCCATCATCCCGCATCATTGGGTATGCAAGTTAGGGCTGATGGAAACTGCAGTCTAACAAGTCCTGGAGAGCCACACACTCCACATTCTTGAGGTATGGCATTTCTTTTAAGCATTCTGAAACAACTAGTAGTTCTCTTCAACTACTGATGCGAAATCCTTCTTTGAAATCATTTCCCCTCTTACTAGTATAAGGATACATACTTTTGCCTCAGCTTGTCTTCCCACTGAAGTGCTAAACATGGGGTAGTACTTATTTCATCCCTCGCCTCATGCTAGCCTGGCAGTTACTATAGCAACTGTTTCTGCAGTAGCTTCATACAGAATTTAGACAATATCTGCACTGCTCTTTCATCCTTTATCTCCAGTGCCTCAATCACTTAATTTGCTAAGAGTAGAACAATTGATTCAGCAGCGCAGTTTCGCTTCATGAGAAATCTTTGTTCAGTATTAAAGGAAGGATGTAAGAACATCTTAATCAAATCCCAGACTTCTTTGACAACCGAGTCACAACACAGAGATTACTTCATATCCTGTTATCAATACTACAGCCTCACAACTTTCATAGCACCCTCAACTTGTACTTAACTCAGCAATTCCTGAATTTAACTTGTGTTTATTGGAGAATCTCTTGATAATCCTTCTCATGTTGTGACCCAGATAATAGCAGCTATCACACCAGATGTATAACATTATATTAAGGAAGATCTTTCTTGGGAATATCTGAAGACAGGAGAATAGAAAAGACTGTATCAGAAGAACAGGTTTCTGATCTTCAACAAGATTGTAAGTCAGGACTGTGTTTTGCTTAATATCCTGGTTAATAAACAAACCTTAAACCAGAATTTCCCATTTCATAGGTAACATGGTTTAAACAAACTAGGTTTACCATGTCAACAAAGCCATTGTGCAGCAGAAAAGGTTGTCACAGGATGAGTTTGTGGGCCTGATGTGCTCGTTCCTAGCTTGATAAACCAAGATGTTTGAAACCAGGAACACTATGTCATAGCAGCCCAAGAAAGGGAATAAATTTGGTGGTACCAAAGATAAAATTGTTTATTTAAGACCAAATAGAAGATATTTTTGCTATCCCATAAGGATTCACCAGTTATCAAGGGTGAAGGAAGGAAGGAAGGCAAGGCATTTCTAGTGAGGATCAAGACCATTTGTACTCCTTGTAAGAACAAGGCTTGTTGCCTGTGGTGAAGCTGTATCTTAAACATTAGTCTAGTTTTCATCTTCTATTATTTTTTAGATGGTATGGGCAGAAGTGAGAGGTTAATTTGTCTTGTCCTCCTGATGTCAACCTTTGGTTACTCTCACAAACACTGATAGACTTTAGAAAGGGCATATAGATTGGTATCTTCTAGACAAGTTAGTAAAGAAGATAAAACTGATCTGTTCCAGTTAAACAAGTAGATTTTTTAAACAAAAACAAGGTCTACAAACTGAATCTTAACAATTTAAAGGCCGCAGTTATATACATATTCTGGCATTCTGTTAGGTAACAATGGCAAAAGTCCAATTTGCCCCACTATAAGTCACTTTTTGGTTGATGAAGAAGTCAGAATTCTGTTTAAACCTCACCCATCTTCTGTCTGATGCAGTTCCACCTTCCCAACATGACCATTTCCTGGCTTTCATCTTCTATTATTTTTACCATTTTTCAAATACAAATATTTGTTCCATCCCTAATATTGAAACTGCTTAAATTATCCTTGTGTGAATATTAGAGAAGATGGAATTAAGCTGACTTAAAATGGATGGAATTGTGTTGGAAACAAATTCTGTTAGGACCAAAGAGTCACTGTTGCATAGTGGATATAATCTGCTGATAGTTGCACCATGTGAAATTGCATACACAGCATGGGAAGCAGAGTTGCATACACAGCATGTTCAGCTCTGCCTTATCTTTGCAAGCTGTGCATTGTGTATTATGTGTGATCATTGTATATTCTGTAATTTGCATTGCAGTTTTGCATCCTATGCTTTGCAGTGTGGTTGTGCATCCTAAACTTCATGTTACTGTTGTGTATCATGTATTTTGCATGGGAATTGCATAGAGTTCATGTAGTATATCTTATTTTATGCTTAATCAAATATTTTATGCTATGCTGAGGGGATATTGATTTGTATCAATGAATGGAAAACAGATGGAATATTACAATAAAGAAAAATTGAGACTTTCATGGACAACCATATCTGTGATAAGTTATCTCCTAGCATTTTTGTTGCCAAAAATATATAGGACACAGTATTATGGTAAACAAAAGGGGGAAAAGAACAGTAATTCTTCATGAAAATACGCATTTCCCCTCATTTAATCTATTTATCTGCAAACACTATTTGTTTTTAAACCTAAGAATGCCACTTGGGACCATAGCAAAGATGAACTGGAGAATCTGCTTGCAGAAATAAATACAGTGTTCTTCAGCCTCTCTCACAATAACAAGACAATAGAGTCACATTAATCTTAGCAAAGATCAAACTTCCTAAATGGTGTCATAATGTTTTCCTGCCTGCCTCAAAGACAAGCATGAATTTCATATTATTAATGATGATGACATTGGTGGTGGTGGTGATGCTGATGATGATGAGTTTTTTTATTTATGCAGAATATGGCAAAAAGCACTTAGATTTAGTGGACAACACCAAACATCATCAGGGCATCAAGAAACATTTTGAGGAGAAACGAAGCAGGTCGTCGTCTTTTGTGTCATCCATCGACGATGAGCAGAAACCTTTGTTCTCTGGGATAATAGGCTACCCGTCTGTACTGGGGAAGACAGCAGTCCTAGACCTTGAGGGGATGGTACATGCAACGGAAAGAATCCAGTCTGACAGGAGAAGTCATTCTTGCAAAGGTAATCTATGCATGTCTTTTGCAGATTTAAGGATCCATGAAAAGTTATATATCTCTACTATGAATCATTTTGCTCCTCCAAAACGGTTTTATAAACTTCTTGTATTTAATTCCCTCAGGCAAGCATAATTCAAACAATTATCCCCTCAAAAGTCTTGATTGATTTTTGAGCATCTGTGTTTCCTTGTAGGTTTAATGCTCTTCCTTTGGTCATTTTTAGTTGTATTACATTGTTTCTGTCTGAATACTACTCTGTTTAATCTGGGAAAATCTGTTTGCTCAGGAAACTGCAAATTATGACTATCGTACAAAGTATAAAAGGGGCCTACAGATCCGCAAGAGCAGCTCACTGTTCCAAAACAGAGTCCTCCATATATTAAACTGCCATAGTTTAATACACGTAATCCAGATGACAATGTCCTCCGGTCAGCAAGAAGGAGCAAACCATGTGTACAGCTTCAAGATGCCAGCAGAAGAGATACAAATCAGCTCAGATACTGCAGAAGGACAGGACAAAAAAAAATAAATTCCCCAGCCTTCTGGACTGATTGGGCTGTCTGTCCTGGGAAAAATTCCCACTTGGCTTCCAACCTGTGGTGGTCAGTTTGCACTATTTCATACATTACTGTTTTACCTTGCTACAATTTATTCCCATCTGAATCATGTGGGCAGATCATATTTGGATTTTCTGTGTTAATCGCACACAGGAAACTGTAACAAAGTACATGAAAATGTCCCAAATGATCCTTCTATCTCACGTGATTCATCCCATCACATGTTTGAGAGGTGATTCTTTGTTTAAAAAGTTAAAAAGAAATAGAATACTATGAGACCTCTATTTTGCTTTGACTCCCAGTTTTCAGCCTATAAAATTAGTAGGAACCGTTGAAAATCTCAGATGAGTTTTCTTGGATTTGAATTAATGATAGCTTTGTTGCTCCACCTGTTGGAAAATCTCATACTGCATTCTGCCATGATAACACCAAATCCAAGCTAAATTTTATTTGATATCATACATCAAATGGACACATCATAAAAGCTACTGAAAGTGAGAGGAAATGGAAGAGATTGATTTATAAATGACCATTGTTTTTCGCTGTGCCTTAACTACGAGAAGCTATCATAGTATAACTTGGATTTAGAGTGTAATTCTGCTAAGTCTGTTGATGGGCATGCTAGCCTCATGACAGCCATGTAAGAACAATGTTTAATGAACTGTCCCTTTAAAAATTATGGTCCAAATATATTCCTTAGTTAATCATGATGTGCCACTATAGCATCTTCATTGGCAGGGATGTACAAACAAAAGCCATTTGCGCACTAGAGGCCATTATAGCAATAGCAATAGCATTTATTTCTATACCGCCTATCAACTAGTGTTATCTAAGCGGTTTACAATGTATTTTAGCTAATTGCCCCCAACAAGCTGGGTACTCATTTTACCGACCTACGAAAGGATGGAAGGCTGAGTCAACCTTGGAGCCTGGCAGGATCGAACTCACAACCTTGTGGTTGCAGTACTGGCATTTAACCACTGCGCCACCAGGGCTCGATATACTGTTACAATTGCAACATTACCATTCACGCAATGCTATTGGGTTAGGAATGCTGTTTTCTGCACCCTTCTGCTGTCAGCGGATGAGTAGTGGTATTGCCACCGGTGTTCGTTCTGCACCACAGTGTCCTCGGCCACTCGTTGTCCCCACCTTCACCCCAACCCATTGCCCAATCGGTCAGGGGGTTGTTTTTCTTTGGAAGCCATACTAAACTTGGCAGTACACTATTGCATTTTCACACTATAAGGCCTAAAAATGTATTTTTAAAAAATAAAAAGTGTTAAATCAAAGAAGGACTTTCAAATAAACATGGAGAAGTGACAGATTTTGAAGTTACCACGCCACGGGAGTCACCGAGGGAGGGACAAGCTGGGCATGCCCACAGCCCACCCACTGCTGGATCCACCATAACTGGAAGCGCTATCGAGAGCTGTAACAGTTCTGCACTGAGCTGGTTGATCGGATTGAAGCGCTAAAGGAGGCACTTAACATATTTTTTCCGGAAATAGAATAGAGCAGTTTGGCAACGCTTGGGGATGGGATAGCAGCTGGAAAGCAAAGACATTGTGCAAAACCACAGCTCCATTAACAACCCACTGCTATGGTGGTATAATGACATTGTGAGGAAATGGCCAAAGTTTCCAGTAGTGGGGGGGCTAACAGAAAACATGAAAGCTGTTCATTAAGCATAAATCCCTAAAGATATCACAAAATATCCAGAATTCTGATGTCAAATGTATTACCTACACACTCCAGGTGATGTGTGGGTGCTTTCACTGATTTCCCACTTGCATAAATATGCCCAGGTAAAGGAACATCATTAGGTCTATTCAGACCCCATCGCTTCACTCCATCAGACATCAATCCAGTGGAACACAGGCTGTTTTGGTATTCCAGATTGCTAGCTGTAAGCTGATTCTGGTCTCCTTGGGTTCATCTTCAACACTGCAATTCACACATCTGAAGCTCACCTTTTTCCTTTTAGCCAGTAGAAATGTGTTCTTGCAACTATGGCAACATTTTCCTAGGTAACATGGTGCAAACTGTACTCTGGACTAAATTTAGCATATTTAAGAGGTATATATTTTAATTTTGACCAAAGCAAGGTAATTTTCTACCTTCCCTAGGGTGTCTAATGGTGTTAAAAAGAACAAATTGTCTTTGATAAGGGTAGGTGTTTGAGTGTGCGTGCATGCGTTTTTCTTTTTAAAAGAATGTTCCATTTTAGTCAAGTGCAATTGTTTTCACTGTCTTTTTTTAAAGTGAATTAATGAGAAGCATGATTTTGTAGACACTTTTAACTATATGTGTTTTTGTAACTGAAAGTGAATGTATGCCTATGTTTTGATATGTGATTTTATCCCAGTATTTATGTATTTAAAGACTGGTTATGAATTCAGAACTTGTTCATATAAGAAGTCATTAAAGCTTCATGGATTCATGTTCCTCTGTGTCTTGTAACACATTGTTGATCTCCAACACAGTGATATGCTTTTTACTTCTTAAATACTACATTCATACAGTATTATGCAATACATTTATATATCACCTTGCCACAAGGTACGAGGTGCCTGGCATTAAAGATAAAATATATAACCATAATTAAAACATATAAACACACCAGTTAAAACACATCTGTAGCAATCAGGTGCTACTG
The DNA here is from genome assembly GCA_948472985.1 of Iguana delicatissima. Taxonomy (NCBI): domain Eukaryota; kingdom Metazoa; phylum Chordata; class Lepidosauria; order Squamata; family Iguanidae; genus Iguana; species Iguana delicatissima. The sequence continues at coordinate 352,603 of CAOKZL010001211.1, read as the reverse complement.
GATTAAAACCTGTTGTATTAAAGCTCAGGTTTATTAGTCTCAATTATTTTTCCTCCAACAGGGAACCATTATACTTTTTTCATTTTGCCTGAGTCCTAAGATCAGATGTAAATATGAAGTTAGCAGGAATATGAAATAGAGACTTTTCTGTGGTAGCCCCATCATTTCAGAACTCCTTCCTGCAATAAGCGTATCTGGCTGCCTCACTGATTGCTTTTAAATTGTCTGAATGTTTACAGCCATTATGAATGGATTATTCTGAGGCTGGCATATGCTTGTTTGTGCTTGTCTTATTGTGTTTATTTTTCTTTTTTTATTATCTAATAAAGACCATATATAAAGATTTCTAAAAAGTGTAATTTTTAAACTGTTGTTGCTATTTTAATCTGCTGGCTCTCGGTTGCATGTTTTATTTTTAGCCTTATTTTTAAAATTTGTCTTATGATGATTTTTTTAAAGTACAAAGAGCCTGAAATGGGTTGCATGCCTCTGAAAGGTAGTATTTAAAAATGCATAAAATGGCTTTTTAAAATTGGAGAAACAATTATAGGTGATTGCCATTCTGAGTGGAAGAGTCCTGCTTAACTCTCTAGCATTATTTTTTAGGTTCAAAATTGCCTTTCCCCATCTGTCTCCCACAACTATTTTTCTTCATCCAAGGAAAAACATTTATTTTTCCTTGCAGCATAAATAAGAGTATAAAAGATGAAAGTTTTAAGAGGGATATAGAAAGGGGAAAGCTCCTCATCTAGCAGTTCTCCGATGTTCAGTGGTTAAAAGCGGGAGTTACATGCAGATGTGTGGCATATCTGGTTCTAGCCTGTCTCCCATTTAAAACACAGTACTTTTTCTTTCTTTCTGTGGGACAGGAACTATAGCTGTTTCAGACTGAAACTCAGATGCCTAATCCTATGCATGTTTACTTGGATGTAAATCAAACTGAAGGCAGAAGCAGAGGCGTATTTAGGGTGGGGCAGGTGGGGCATGTGCCCTGGGTGCCAATACCAGGGGGAACAAAAAAGAGAAACCTCCCCACCTGGCCTGCCCACTGTCACCTTGCCCCTACCAGGGTCCTTTCTGGCCTGGGGCAGGGCAGAGGGGTGGTGGTAACAGCAGCCCCTCACCTGCCGCCCTCGCCACTCACCCCGCCCCCCGCTTGTCACTCCCACTCACCTCGCTGCCACTGCTTGCCCGCTATTTGCCCGCTGCTCACTCTGCCCCCACCCCGCTGTTTGCCCCATTGCTGCTTGGCCCACCTCCACCAGGGTCCTTCCTGGCCTGGTATGGTGGGGAGGGGGGCAGTGGCAGCAGCACCTAAGGATGCAACTTCAGTGCTTGTCCTAGGTGCTGTTGAGCCTCGGTATGCCACTAGGCAGAAGTCCATAACCTCTGGGTAAATTCAGGCTAGCTTTATAGAGCAGTCTTCTGTATGTCTGTTTGGACATATGTCCCATTACATTCAGTGGCGCTTAATCCCTAGTAAATGTGTTTATGATTGCAGTTTGGAGTGCCTGTTATCAGCTTCGGCTGATACGCCAGCTGCGCCCCTTCTTGGACCTGGAACACCTAAAAACAGTGGTGCATGCGCTGGTAACTTCACGGCTTGACTTCTGCAATGCGCTCTACATAGGGCTACCCGTGTCCTTAGTCCAGAAGCTTCAATTAGTTCAGAATATGGCAGCCAGGTTAGTCTCCGGAAGATCTAAAACTGACCACATAACACCAATTCTGAAGTCCTTACATTGGCTGCCTATTAGTTTCCGGGCACAGTACAAGATGTTGCTTCTTACCTTTAAAGCCCTTCATGGCTTGGGGCCGGCCTACCTGCAGGATTGCCTTCTCCCATATAATCCGCCCCGCATATTAAGGTCCTCTGGGAGGAATTTACTGCAGCCGGTCAGAACTTGGTTGGCTGCAGTTAACCAGAGGACCTTCTCTTCTATCGCCCCCAAGTTATGGAATGGCCTGCCGGAAGAGACCCGGCATATTACCAGTCTTGACTGCTTTAAAAAAGCGGTCAAGACTGTTCTCTTCCGACAGGCCTTCCCAGACTAGTGCTCCACCGCCTCCCACCAACTGTCTTCTTGTTTTTAATAGTTAATGTGTTTTAGGGGGTTTAGATGGGTTGGTGGGTGGGGAGGATGGGTTATGTTTTAACTGCTTTTAATGTATTTATGTACTGCTGTAGCACCGCCTCGATCCGCTGGGAGAGGCGGGATATAAATAAATATTATCATCATCATCATCATCATCATCATTATTTTAAGATCAAGTTATACATGTCAGATAGATAACCTCTGCTTGTGCCAGTTTAATGGGGAAAGTCTCCATTAATCCTCTATCATCCCATTTTTCCAGCTGCTTTTAAAATGTCTTAGTTTCTCTTTCCTGCTCCCATATTCTGCATTTGATCTTGACTTACTTCCTTTGTGCAAAGGGAGCTCAAAGTGCAAAAGGAGTTTTCACTCAGTTAACTCAGCAGGAGGGAGAAGAGAGACAAGAGGGCAGAATAGCATAGTGGGTGATGCTTCAAAGGCAGTGCTGTTTCTGTATCCTCTGGGAATGGATTTTTTTTTAAGCAACACTATGTGTAAAAACACTTATCTTGCACAAATCAAAAGAGTGTAGAAAATTTTAAATGGATATCTGGGAGTATTGCTTATATATCAGTCCCGAAACAAATCTTTTTTTATAAAATATATTTTTATTAACATACGTTTTTTAAAAACACAAAACTACATATAAAGGATATAACAATGACACATAAGATAAAACAAAACTTCCCACTAAAGACAAACTGAACTAAACTAAACTACTACACAAATTTCTAACAAACTACAACTACCCTAATACAACCTCAAACATAAAAGGGGAATATAACTGCACATTTGACTTCCAACTCTCCTGAGAACAGTGGTTAGTAATCCTTAGTTATACCTCCTCTGGTTTATTTATCTACTTGTATCTGTATTTGTAACAATTTAAATAAAAACGTTATCTATTATAAGTCAAATACTTCACTGCTAATACAAACTTTCTTAAAATCTTTAAAATGTATTGTTCTACTGTAAGAAATCTAACCTTACCAAACCTTCTTGTTGCATGTATCCCTTCAGTTGACTTTAAAAACAATATAACCCTCTCCCAATGTTTTTTTTTTTTTGTAAACCATGAGAGAACCATCTCTTAATAATACTGTCAATTTGTCCAAAATTCAAGGTATTTCTCTCCCCCCGCCACCCCCTGCTTGCTGACTTAAAGTATGGCTCATAGGTTTTACTGAGCTTGGGTTTATCGAGAAAAAAATTTCATTCTTCTCTTGCCAGTTTCTCACTAGAAATATGTCACACATAGCAGTTAGCAAAATAATGTCTTAAGGCAGTGGTTCTCAACCTGTGGGTCCCCAGATGTTCGTGGACTTCAGCTCCCAGAAGCCTCAGCCACTATGGTCAATGCTCAGGGCTTCTGGGAGCTGAAGTTCACAAACATCTGGGAACCCACAGGTTGAGAACCACTGCCTTAAGGTTTAGGATGGGTTTTGCTGAAGATCAATCCACTTAGGCCAGACATCGACTTCCAGTTTCAGGGGAGGCTTGAGCTTTTTCTAACATAAAAGAGGGCTGACAAAAAATAACATTGTGGATGGCAGCTCACCCCCACCCCCCGGAAACCTTCTCAGGGTGTGATTTTCCCTTCTGAGGTTTGTTATTTTCTGAACTTCAGGGAGTCAAGATATTAGAGGGCATCTAAGACGTACAGTGGTACCCCGGGGGGCTGCATGTTCTTCTGGGCCACAACTTACCCATCACAGCTTAAGGCAATCCTTTTATGATGCATGATGCAATATATATCTCCAGCACCACCATTTCTGTGTATTTCCTTACTGCTGTCACAAGACTTGCCAGACTTTGCCTCCTGTAAATGGGCACCTTCTGCGCATGGAAGCTGTTTAATCCAACAGAAGAACCCCACTGAGCATACAGTGGAAAAGGCAGATTCTTCTTCATCTGGCAGCCCTCTGTGCCTTCTCAAAATATTTTATCACAGGAAGCAATGCCAAAGCTGCAAAGAAAACCAGCTCCCTACCCTGTTCTCCTTTCAGCTGAAGTGCCCTAAGCAAAGAGGTTTTCACTGTGGTTTTCACTTCAAGTTTGGAGCCATCTCAATATGCCTGAGGCCTACAGGCATCATATTTTGATCCATGCTTTTCCCCAGCTCTAAATTGTCCCTGAAATTTCACTTACAACTGAGCCAGCATGATCACATTTGTGCTCAGTTCAGTGTTCTGTAGAATTGCTTCTGCTCACACAGGAATCCAGCTCAAATCCCATCGAGCAAGCAGAACACCCCATAAAATGGTATAGACAAATGGTAATTTCTCACCTAAATATTGGCATGGATGTGGAGCTAAGTGTATTTATATACATATGTGGTGGTGTAGTCGAGTGTCCATTTATACAGGAATTTGGGAAAGAGGTTAAAAAACAAAGAAATACAATAAGAGGGACAGAGGTTCCATTAAGTAAAGAAAATTGTTTAATTCTCAGTTTAGGGATAATAGGCTTAAACAGACACAAAAGTTTTGTAATAAATTTTAAAACCTGCTCGTACAGTGATTGCTCTTGGATGGAACAAGAAATCAAATTAGAATGAGTTTTACCTATTAAAATATGTAAAAGAAGCTGTATTATTTGATTTCCTTAAGGAAAGTAGGTTAAAGTATAGTGCACAAATAGTAAAGAATCATGGAGTGATATTTGGAAAATGGTGATTGAGAAAGCAAAAGAAAAATCAGAGTATAAAGATGTGATAAATGTAACTAAGGTTATATCCCATATATATGAAAATGCTTTTTGATATAAATGAGATCCTGATCCTCTGTTAGCCATTTGTGGGGTGAGGGTGAGGGTTAGACAGATGGAAAAAGCAGTCTTTAATTTTTTTTCCTCACTTGTAATACTATTGTAATATAGCGTATATCAAGGTACATTAAGTATGTCATTCATAATAAAGGGAGAAAAAAGATCCAAAAAAGATGATCACTAAATGTCAAACTAAAAAAAAAATCCCGTTGGGCAAGTGAGCATTAATACTGAAACAAAGGAAAACCAGTTTGGGGGGCGGCATGGCTTAACATACCTGCCATTGGGTCGCTTTATTCAAACCATATGTGTACTTGGCTGACCTTCAACTTTTAAAATCTTTTGTTTTGGCAGACATCGCTGACAGAAGATTCTGGGAGGACAATCACAGCAGAGGCCACCAAGAATCATCTAGTCAGTCAGCGTTGCCTCATGTCACATGGGGCATCTCGGAAACAGAAAGTGAGATCAACTATGGTGAAGTGGAGCAGCGGCTAGATTTACTTCAAGACCAGCTCAGCAGGTAAAATGAAAAAGCAACAACCATGAGGTGACAGTAAAAGCTAGACACTTAACAAGGTGTATAGTAGACAATTACAGCCTTTACAGATCTTTCAGGTGCTTACCTTAGGCCATTTCTGCACTACACTGTTATAGTGCTATTATTCCACTTTCAGCCTCCTGTGGAATTCTGGGGTTTGTAGTCTACTGAGGCCAAAGAGCTCTCTGGCTGAGAATTCTAAAGCCCCCTCCCTGAACTGCAAATCCCAGAATTCCACAGGAGGTTGGAAGTGGAATAAGAGCGCTATAACAATGTAGGGCAGAAATGGCCTTATTGTCTACATAGGCTCAGTAAGTAGAAAGGTTGTTTCATTCACAAATGGGAAAAAACATTTTCTTCTTTTTTTAATTCTTTTTTCGTTAAGTAAAAGAAACAACACAAATCAAACATTCAAAACAAAACAAAAATGCAAACACTAACAGACATCCCAATCTATACATATCTAAAACAAATACTAACTACATATAACTAAAATTGGTTCTGCCCTTGTTTCGAACAGTTCATATTGCTTAAACATTTCCACCTAATTATTAAGTCATGGGAATAGACATTTTCAAGAGTTTTCTTCCTCTGGGCAACTTTACAAGTAGTTTGTTTTGTTTGAATTTTGGAACTTTTCCCCATATATTGATGTGTGCAAACTACAATGGGTTGTTATTTGCACCAAATACAAAAACAAAACATTGTATTTTGTACAAATACAATATTTTTTGTGCGAGCACATATTTCAGCAGATTACTGGAAAACTATGCTTAATGACTCCAGAAATGTGTTAGGATCTGTCAAGAACATCATCCCTCATTGGGGATAAAAAAAAATAGAAATATTCTTTACATCTCTATAGCAAACCGTACAAAATGGATAAATCAATGATACAGAATGTACTGCTAAAACAGAGCAGTGGTAGTTTGGCCTTATGGTCACCAAACCAGTTCATGGGAAATGACAGATTTGAATTAGGAATACTGTGTTTTATAACTCATTCTCATCCATTTCCCCTATTCTTGGTCCTCCTTGCCTTCATTAGCTCTTTTATTGTTTGCAACAATTTTGCCATAACACAACTTGTGCTTTGTGAAAGTATACCAGCTTGTTCTTCCTGAGCTTTCCTACTCTTCCTCACTATCTCTGGAGGCTTTGGTGCTCCTCTGAGCTCCGTGTTCTGCATCACTCTTTCAGGCTGCTTTGCAATTTCAGCTTTCCAAAAAATGCCCAGAACTTTTCATCAGTTCCTGAAGTTGCTGCCAAAGTGAATGAGCACCTGCTCTCAGTCACAGCTAAATGCTTCCTTGCTGGGGCCTCACTCAGTCATGACTGAACTTTGATGAGAAGATGATTTCTTCTCAGAGAGGATGCAGGAAGGCTGGGGAGGGGGGCTGTAAGACTGTGCCCTCATTCTGAAGGTATGTTTGTGAAGGAGTATATGGCTATAATTGCATCTGTTTTGGTACCAGAGTCTAATACAATTATTAGAAAATCTTAGCTTTTCTGATATGACTGTGTGTGGCAGAATTCAAGAAATGGAAAAGGATGTTGCAATGGCTCTGAAAGGCTCTCTTTGGAATCTACCTTCTGCTGTTTGGTAGATGATGTGATGTCTGACAGATGCAATCTGCCCAGTCGTTTCTTTGTGTAGAATCTTGCTCTCTTTTGAGATTAGAGATACTACAGAAAGAGTCTGTAGTATCACAGTTCTTGTGATACTACAGAAAGAGAAGATATATTTGAGAGTACTTCTTGCCATGCACAATATGCATTTACCATTTAAAGTACTCAACAGCCTTATTACTCATGGTTTGTCAGACATGATTGGTACTTAGAAGTAACTTGTGTTCTTCATTTATAACACAAATGCCTCATCTAACCTTGATCTAAATAAAGGTGTCTTGGAAGCCTCTCATTTATCAAGCTACCATAAGTTGAAGCTGAATTGATAGCAATTAGCAGCAACAACAAACCAACTTATGATTGCACAGTTTAGAATTGCAGCATTGTTCAGTGGTTGTATTCACAAGAAGGGGAACATTGTTGTAGCTGTGCCACTGAGACCATTTCACAAGTGGAGCAAGCAACATGGTCGTTGCACAACTGTCATGGTGCACAACAGTAAAGGACTTTGTGGGATAGGCTGCCCTTACACAATGATAGTACATGAGCAGGGGCAGTGGCTCCTAATAGAGCCATGAAGCACTGGCAATCCAGAATAGAGAGCAGAGGAAAGTTGAGGTGCCTTGTGTGCAGATGGAAAAATGTTCCTATCTTTTATGGTATCCCATTATGTAGTGGGAGCCCCTGTTGCACAGTGAGACATCGTACATGGTACCCCATTGCACATGGTCACAATTCTTCAACATGGTTGTATATCATGTCAGTGATGTATTTCTGTCATCATAAAGTTATATAGTGGGCCCTCCACAGCCACTAGGGTTTGGTTCCAAGACCCACAATGGATACCAACATTTGTGGATGTTCAAGTCCCATTATGTACAGTGGGTGTGGAAAAATGGCATGCCTTCTATAAAATGGTAAAATCAAAGTTTGCATTTTGAAATTAAAAAAAAAACATATTTTCAAGCCATGGTTGGTTGAAACAGTGGATACAGAATTCATGAATATGGAAGACAAACTATACATCACAGCCTGTGATGTGGGATCTCAACCAACTTATATTAATATATATTCCTAGCCCATGTTCACATTCCATGGACCCTTTCTCCTTTTTTTTCTCTCTGCTTTTTCTTTGCTTTCTTGGTAATCACTGTTTTTAAAAATCCAACAAATTGAAATTTTAAAAAAACCAAGGAGAGGCCACAGCTATCACACTAGAGCATATCTCAGAACTAGAGGATGGGGTGGCTGGGAAGTGAGTGGATGCCACAACCAGTAGATATTAGCAAAAGATCAAAGATATTTGTTGCCTCTCTCACATTACTTTTGGCCCTGCCCATCACCAAAATGCTGAGCCAAGATCTTTCCCATATTAGAATTCATTCCTCGGGCAAAAAAACAAAAATGTATTGCAATCCCCAGCTTGTTGTTGTGTGCCTTCAAGTCATTTTTGATTTATCGTGACCATAAGGCAAGCCTATCACGGGGCTTTCTTGGTGAGATTTGTTTAGAGGGGGTTTTCCATTGCCTTCCTTTAAGGCTAAGAGCAGGTGACTTGCCGAAGGTCATCCAGTGGGTTTCTATGGTTGAGTGGAGATTCAAATCCTGGTCTTTAGAGCCATAATCCAACACTCAAAGCAATACACCGCACTGGCTCTGATTCCCCACCTTACAATATACTGTGTCACAGGATCTTTCACACCCCAAGAATTTAGTTGAAAGGATGATTTAAGCAATTGCACTAGGGAAAGAGTTGTTAGCTGTTTAATTGCTCATTTGCATATATGTTCCCTAAAGCATTTCTTCTGACCCATTTTTTCTCCCATCTGAAATTTCTTTCTTCCTGAAAAATGGTCATTTGCAATGTCTCTGCGGTTGGAGAGACTAAGCTCAGGTCCCATTAAAGTATACACGGCATTCCGCTGCAGGGATTTTCATTCTCTGATATGAGAAATATTTTGCTGCTTACTCAGTAATAAACAAGTACATAAACTTGGGTCAGGGAAGGAGAAAATCACCATAAGTACCCAAACACTTACTCTTCCTAAGCCAGAAAGAACAGTCATTTTCGTTGTCAAAATACTGCTTAGGTAAGCCTCTTTGTCTTAATATGTTTCATATAATTTCTCCTCCAGTTTCTCCTCTTGGTGTCTAAGATGTGGCTGTGGCTATGTGTTAAGGAGCACAGCTCTCAGCACTGTGTGAAATAGAGCTCAGGAATGCCAAGCAATCAGGCCACTTTATCACTGCATCTGTTTCAGAGTGTTCAGAATTTCTTTGTTTCAACCAGTAGCTCTAACAATAAAGATGGGCTGAAATAGTAAAAAATAAGAGCAATGCAATAACCTCCAGCACAGCATAAAATCATCTGCCCAGCTTGTCCTCTAAGCATGATCATCCAGAAATTTTCACCAGCCTTTTGCAACCAACAAGTCAAGTGTGGCTGTGGTTCATGCAACCTCTCTGTGATTATTTCCACGTTTTAAAAAATGGTATTTTTGCTAATTTAACTTGTTGACATCCACTTTTAATAGCAGGCAGAGGAATCTATTCTGCCCAGTTCCAGTAACAAAGCAAAAGAAATAATACAGGCTATACTGCATTTCTTTATCACCACAAATAAATCCCTTATGTTAGATGGAATGCCATGGTATTGTCAATCTAACACATAATAGGATACTCTCTCAAATGGGGTGAGTTGAATTGAACCTCTGCCATTAGGCAGAGGGGTTTCAGAGTCCTTTCCTCTGGGAAATGGAGGAGAAGAAGAAGGAGGAGGAGGAGGAAGGGGGGCTTTGCTTGGTATCTGGATGAGAGGCTACCTTAAAATTCCATCATGGAAGAAAGATTGGATATTAATGCAAGTAATAAAACTGATTTTTATAGTCCTTGATCCAAATGTCACATACAGCTTCCTGAAAAATTCCAGACATTAGGGAAATGTAACTTCCACTGTCATATGAGAACCAGTCTTTCCCCTATGCTAAACCATGTTATGTTGAAAGGCAATTGCTTTGGGTTTTTCATAACTGAGACTAATTTTCATGAACTGGGCATACAATGTAAAGATATCCCTAAGTGAGCTTCCTGAAAAATTGCAACACACAGGTTCCCTGCAAAATAGATGAATGTACACAGGTTTATGACAAAACCATGGGCAAGGAGGAGATGGTGGCAGAAATAGCAGACCTAGGAAGTAACTCATTTTGCTAACGAGGTATGTGGCTAACTTATTACTTTTTGCAGCTGCAGATTGGGATAGAGTTACTATTTTGCCTATAATGACCATGGCAGTAATTTACTAATTTTCAGTGGAACAAGAATGGATTGTCCACTTGCTACTCATCTGTGTGTGTGTGCGCGCACACCCGCGCTCATTCAATTTGAGGAGTAGGAGGGGACTGAAGCAGTCATATGGGCGGCTGCCTCTAACAACATCTGGAAAGGATTGCTTTGGAGTGTCAGTATCTGAATTGGCCACTTGGATGTACTAGAGAGCATTTTCCTGTATTTTGCCGTGCCACAACAGTAACTGTGATGCAATTTTCTAATATAAAATATGTTGGTGAGTTATCATTCTGGACTGTAGTTGTGGTAACAAATAATGAACTTTTGGTTGATCATAGTGTTGAATAAAGTAACTAGAATCTTTAAAAACTAAGAATCCAAGCTCTGAGCAGTATAATTTAATTGTACCAGAATACTGGATTTAAATTGACTTACAATCATTCCACTACAATACCATCCCATTTGGGCAGTCTACTACTTGCAGCTTCAAGATCAATTACAGCTGACATATTCCCAGTCAGCTTTTCTTTTTCAACTGGAGTGATGAACCACATAAGTCCTAACCAGCTGGCAACTACTAAAGCCAAAAGGAAGCATAGAGAAATCAATAAAAGCGCTGCTGAGATTTGAAGGAGCAAAGATATAATCTACGATGCTCACCCTTAAGGCAGCAATGAAAGTAAAGTCACCACATTTATCTTCATGACTCCTTCCCTTTAAGTATCAAAGAATAAATCTGAAGAGGGCCTTATCGACTTAACTGCAGCAGGATTGATTTGATCATTCCTCAGATCTTGGGACAGAGAGAAGAAAAGATAATCTTCCTCAAGACCTAGTGCAACTATTAGTGCTTTATTAAACCTGGCTATACATGTGTTAAAATCACCTGCCAGAACAATAACGTCAATAGATCTATACCTCTCTTAACTCAGTAACAGAGCACAATTTGTTCCAAGCGAATTCTATATAAAATGTTGAGTTCCTACAGGGACATATAGAAGTTAACTATTAAAAGAAAGGATGTCTTTTCAGCCCACACTTTAATTACAGAAAAGAACACAATCCTAGCTTCCTTCTCCACTGTAGGACCATGTTAACAAAAATGATAGTGCCATAGTAAAGGGTTGAAGGGCAGGATTCCTGGCTTTTCTGCCCATTTATTTGCTTTAAATCCAGATAAAATAATTTTCTCTGAATCAATAGTGACAACAACGTTTCTTGTAAGCAAATAATATTGTACCTCCTAAGTTGTTTTTGAAAAACATCCCCAGGGAAACAAGTGTTCCAGCCAGCAATATCCTGCATAAAAGCAATATTCCCTATCTTTTGAGAAAGAGTTATTTGCCATTGGGATGAAGCATTTAATCAAATTGTTAGGAAAGCAATCAACTTCCTTTTAACAGAGGTTCATTTCCCAGCAAGGATTCAGTGAATAGTAAGCTTAGATTGCCTGCCAAGGGAAGATGTCATATTTGTGCTAAGCCAGGCCAGGCTAAACCTGAAGTTTCCCATCTCCCCTTTTAAGAAATAAGCAAATTAGATTCTCCAAACAGATTTTTTCTTATAATAAGATATGGCCCAGTGTTCTACTTCAGCTACTTAGCTAAGCACAATCAACAAAGTAACCTTCCCTGACCTGAACATGCTTCCCCCCACAAACCTGAGGGAAAGATCACTCACTCATGCTTCAATTATCAGCAAAATTGATCTCCTTTCTGGTCCAATTTACTCACAAGATTTACTCATCTGTAACTGTTCCATATTCAAGATCACTACTTAGTCATGATTGTGACACTGACCCTTTCCACACGGGAGGAAAAACACGGGGTAACACGGGTAGGACGACCTCACCAGGAGGTTGTCTACACCGTGGAGTGCACTAGGGCGGTTAGAAATGTGGAGTTTCCCCACCTCAAACTGCCCTCGCGTGGCCGCGGGTGTGGCGCCGCGTGTTTTATAAAGAACACATTTCATGTGGTCTTTATGAAACGCACGCACGCTAGCCCGTCACAGCGCCCTGTAGGGAATTGCAGGGGCCCACAAGCGCATCCCTGCAGAGCTGTCCGGGGGCAGGCTTCCGGCTGGCACACTTCTCTGATTGGCGGAGAGCCGCCGGAAGCTGCCAGCTGCCATTTTGGGAGCCACCGGGCACTGCCAGATGCCGCCACCCGCTGCCGCCGTGTAGAGCAGCGAACGCGCGCTGCTCCCCGTGGCGACAGATCGAGGTAAGCTCCATTCCCACATGCGCTGCCCTGTTTCCCCGCGTTTCAGCCCCCCCCCCCTGTGGAAAGGGCCACTATTGCCACAATGGTAATTCTCCCCAAACTATTTTATTGGGCACCAGCTGCAAGGGAAGAAAAGGAGGTCCATTCTACCAGAGATCAGAGTACAGATGAAAGATAATTTTGCCAGTTGTTAGTTAGTTACATATACTTGACTACTTACAGATACTTAACTAAGTGGATGATATAGAATACTGGCCTTGATCTACAATTTCCTAGTTGCTGAAATAGCCACTCAGGATATGTATGGGTGTGCCTTCAAGTCACCTGTTGACTTATAGAGACTTCATGAATTTTGTAGTGTTTTCTTAGGCAAGGAATATTCAGAGGTGGTCTTGCCAGTTCCTTCCTCTGAAAGACAGCCTACAGCACGTGGTATTCATTGGCTGTCTCCCATCCAATTGCTAACCAGGACTGGCCCTGCTTAGCATTCAGATCGGACAGGATCTAATGCCTTTACATTATAGTCTCAGAGGGAGAGAAAAAGAGGCAGGCACAGCTCTAGCATGCCTAGGCCCAGTAGCAGATGTAAGGCCCTCCCTCCATTTCAACTGGCACTGCCGTGGCCACAGAGGGGAAGAAGAAGAGGCAGCATCTGCTGGATTTGGTCCCTTCTGCACTGTCATCTTCTTTCCTTTTTGTACCATGTCTTAATTTCATGGTAAACTTGAGGGCAAGGGACTGTGTCGTTGTTCTGTAACATCATATAATACTACTACCAATAATAGTAGTAGTAGTAGTAGTAGTAGTAGTAGTAGTAGTAGTAATAATAATAATAATAATAATAATAATAATAATAATAATAATAATAATAATGCCTCTCCACCCAGATTGCTTCCCTGATATTTAGAATCCTAGGGCCTTTCTGCCGTACACTGTTATAGCGCTATTACTCCACTTTCAACCTCCTGTGGAATTCTGGGGCTTGTAGTTTCCTGAGGCCAAAGAGCTCTCTGACTGAGAATTCTAAAGGCCCCTCCCTAAACTGCAAGCCCCAGGATTCCACAGGATTTTGGAAGTGGAATAATAGCACTATAACAATATAATGAAGAAAGGCCCCTAGTATTATGGACAATCCAAAAGAACATTTGTTTCACAACTGGGCAAGGAGAACTGCCAGTTTTCATCAACATAAAATAAATTGTTTCAGTGCATTTGCAATACAAAAAAGCAACTTTAGGTGATCCTCACTATGGATTACCTAAAGCAAGGAAAGCTTTTAGAGTCCTTGACTGAGTAACACTAGGAAGGCGGCTTGTTATTACCTTTTTCCCTCTGGAAAAATAAAGTGATTGATTTAGTTATAGAACTGAATTATTCCTCAATTGACAACAGTAAGGGTTTTAAAAAACATATTTAATTTCCATGAATAATTTTTTTTTAATTGAAAGTCCATTGCAATGCTAGAATCTCTAAAGAGGGGGCATGACTGTGCTCAGTTCTGGAAATTATATGATGCTTGTTGGCTGATAGCTTTGGTACTGAAGAGCTTTTTTGATCTAATCTCTTTGATTAAAGCCTCATCATCAGTCTCTAAAATGGCAGTCTGAATTTCATAGCATGGTACGCATGAGGGCCAAGATATCAGGCAATTATTAGGTGAATTAATGGGTCTGTAGGCAAATTTGCCTTTAGAAGATGCGGAGGTCATTATAAGCTACCCTGTTTTTAATATTGTCAACAAGATTGCTCAGAAAGTTTTACATCTGTTCAGCTGTACCTTCAGTACAGTTTTGCTTGCTAAGCACATATAAAATTTCTGACAAAATTTGCTTGGATCTTGAACTTCATTGAAGTAGTTAGCTGTGTCTGCATAACAGAAGATTCCCTAGCCCTCTCTACTGCAAGTGTTCAGCATCTTGAAATTTTAGAATGCAAGCAAAAATACAACTAGAATCAAAGCATGCATAAACACAGAGGCGGGGGGAATGAGGGGGGGGAGTGCACAAAACAAAACAAAGCAAAACAAAACAAAACAGATTCCCACCCAAGAGCACTGCCCCAGCACACCTCAGCATATGTTTAGATCTGAATATAATTTGAATAATATAGCAGCACCGCAGAGGTGGCCAAAGGAGACAGTTACAAACAATGTCCCAAACATGGCTATGAGCTGAACAATTCAGTCCCTAAAAACTGATCTCAGCCTGAGAGAGAATATGTCAGAACTGTCCCACCTGCAGGACATCAGATGACTTCTAGAACATGGCAAGTAATGACAGTAAATTCTCATAATTACCCTCTATATAGGTTTTATGTGCTTACGGAATATATAACATAGTAACTGAACGTCTACTAGTTTAGTGGTTCTTAACCTGTGGTCTGGAGACCCCTGAGAGTCCTCAGAATCCTCATAGGGGGTTTGCAAAATTCTGCCAGTGGATGCAAACAGCAGTGGCAGCAAGCGGGACGCAGCAGCATATGTGTGTGTGTGGGGGGGGTGCTGAAACTGCTCCCTGTTGGCAAATGAGGAAGTAGTTTGGGCATGTGCACCAATCTGCCACCATGTCCCTTTTGTCAAAAATGTGGAAGCAGGGAGTGTGGCTGCGAAGGGACATGGTGGCAGACATATGTGCACACCCAAACTGCTCCCTTTTCTTGCAAACGGAGCAGTTTCAGCACCCACACACACCCTCTCCTAATGAAAGAGACACATTGGCAAGCGTGAGCACATGTCCAAACTCCAAACTCTGGAGACCAGTGTTTGAATCCCCACTCAGCCATAGAAACCCACTGGGTGACCTCAAGAAAGTCACATTCTCTCAGCCTCAGAGAAAGGAAAAGGCAGCAAATCTTGCCAAGAAAATTCCCGTGATAGATTTGTCTTAGGGTCCCCATAAGTCAGTTTTCAAAGGGGAAAGACATGATGGCTAGAAGAACCTCCCCTGTCAGCAGCACTTTGTTGTTGTATGCCTTCAAGGGCCTTTCTGTACTAAATTGCTATAGTTTTTTTATTCCATTTTTAACGTCCTAGCGAATCCTGGAGTTTGCATTTGAGGGAGGGGCCTTTAGAATTCTCAACCAGTGAGCTCTTGGGCCTCAGAAAACTACAAACCCCAGAATTCCACAAGATGCTGAAAGTGGAATAATAGCACTATTACAGTGTAGTGCAGAAAGGCGCCAAGTCACTTTTGAAGTAAGGTAACCATCAGGTAAACATAGCCCAGGTTTTCTTGGGGGGAGCAATATTTGTTCAGATGAGGTTTGCCTTTGCCTCCTCTGAGGCTGAGAGAATATAACCTGCCCAATGCCACCCAGTGTCTGAGCCGAGATTTGAATCCTAGTCTCCTGAAGCCATAAATAAATAAATGACTGAAAAAATTAATAAATCTTCAAGGATTTAAATAAATGTTTGAATATTTAAATCTTGAGTTAAGTCTTGGGAGTCCTTGGCAACAAACAATATTTATAGAGGGTCTCTGGTAAAGAAAAGGTTAAGAACCACTGTACTAGTTAATCAGACAGGCCTCAAATTAAAAAGAAAGACAGAGAGAAGAGAAAAGAACAGAAGAAAAAGAAAAAGAAGAAAAAGAATCATGTAGCTTTCCAATAGTAGCAGCTTTCCCTAGTTGAGTAGCTTCAATCCATGCTAGAAAAAGAAATAAGGATGTTTCTAACCTGGAACACCTGGGAAGCTGTTCCTTTATTAGAATGGGGTGGTCTCTCCTCCCCACTGCCTATGATAATTCAGAATAAAGAATAAGGAAGAAAGAACATTTAAAGATCAGGGGGTAAAAATCAGCTGAGCAGTCTGATCTGGAAGTGGCACATCTGCCACAGTTCAGCTCATGAAGTTGTTCCGTGGGGCAATGTCTAGTTCATCCTGTGGAACCTGATGAAGGGCACCTGCAGTGAAGGATGACTTTAACTGATGTGCGCTATCTTTGCATTTAGACAGACCATCCAGCCTTGGTTGCCTGGGATCTGAATGGATGAGGTTCTTGGAACTGTTACATTTTGGTGCATCAACAGGGTCTATCAGTGGGATGTATCCTACAAGTGAGCTTGTCGGTAGGAGAAAGACCAAAGAACAAGATCTCTAGGAAGCCTTCCACCTCAGTTTGTAATCCTGTGGCCTAATTGCACCCGCTCCCATTCCAAAACTATGTCACAAATAGGCATGAAACAAAAGTAGCTTTTTGAAGTAGCTCGCAAGGCCACATTCCTTTGCGTGAAGAAGGGCATTAAATCTTGTAACCAGGCACCAAAAGGGCTTGCAAGCAGGCAAACCCACATCTAATTGGAAATTGGCTTTTGTTCAGGCATGTAACTTTTTTAAAAAAAAAATCATTTTCCCCAGGATTCCATTACTGTCATCACTTTTGTCATGACAAATGGGCAATTTAATCCTGAATTGACAAATTCAGTCTATATTAGTCACTAAGTGCTCCTGGGCATGTCAACTGCACATTTTAACAAGCAATTTAAAGCCAATATAAGAGTCAACCCCTTCTCTTCCATTCTATGAGCCAATAAAACCCGAATAGCAGTGGCCTAATTTCCATTGCAAGGTAAAATACACCAATGTGGCATATGTTACAAGCTAGAAGGTCATTGGAAGCATGCTGCAAACTGTGCTCCCTCTTTGTTGATAAACCTTCAAGTAATAATTTGCAATGGAGTAGCCAATTAAATACTCCACGGCCATTTCCACCCTGCACTGTTATACTGCTATTATTCTACTTTCAGCTTCCTGTGGAATTCTGGGGCTTGTAGTTTACTGAGCCCAAAAAGCTCTCTGGCTAAGAATTCTAAAGGCCCCTCCCTAAACTGCACACCCCAGGAATCCATAGGATGTTGAAAGTGCAATAATAGCACTATAACAGTGTAGTATGGAAATGGCCCATGTCACGTAAGCAAATTGGTACCTTTCTGCTATTTTGGGTGGAATTCCCATAAACTACAGCTCATATGGCCAGTGGTCAGGGGTTGAGAGCTGTAGTTCAAAACATCTGAAGGATTTCACATTTCTCACCCCCCAGGCTACAATTTAATGGTGAGCTGGTCAACAAAGCCCACATTACTACTTCCCTGTATGTCCAAGCAATTGGATGAATATGATGCTTTATTTACTTTGAATAAATTGAAGATCTATGATTGCAGTGGTGCAGATAATCCCTTCCACCAATGCAAATCTCAGCTATTCTACACTTTTATTGTCTACATAATGGTTTTGGTTAATTCATCACCTAGAACCTTTATGCCCTACACTGTTATAGTGCTATTATTCCACTTTCAACATCCTATGGAAACCTGGGGTTTGCAGTTTAGGAATGGGCATTTAGGTTTCTCAGCCAGAGAGCTCTTTGACCCCAGTAAACTACAAATCCCAGAATTCCACAGGATGTTGAAAGTGGAATAATAGCAATATAACATGTAACGTGGAAAGGCCCCAAGCAGCCAACTGGGTGATAAACCTCTTGGTGTTTATCTAGGCTGCCCCTTGAATGGCAATCTGCCAATAGGATTGGATTCAAAGGTTGGTAGAACCTGCCAGAATCCTTCCACCCCAGTGTCAGTGGTGTCGTATATTTGCTCTAGATTTCATTCCATCCTTTAAAGGATCTGTCCAGAGTGCAGAATCTGTTTGGAGGGCGGGGAGAAGAATAGGATTCAGGACCTGGAATAGCTTTTATGAAATTTGGAATAAAACTGATGGCAGATTCACCACACCCCAACACTGAAGCCACCCTCTATACTGGCATAGCCTTTGAGAATCTAATGTCATCTCCCCATCATCAATTAATTTAGAAATTATTCTATTTTTAATACCAAAGCTGCCAAGACAGCTTACAATAATTAAAGAGCAATGCAGTACAAACAAAATAACAAAATAAAACTTATAGCCTAAAAATAAAAATTGTCCTAACAGCAGTAAAATTTGCAACAATGTTGGGTGGAGAGAGGCAAAAAAATATCCAAAACAAACCAAACAGTTGAAGAAACGATAACCTCTTTACAGCTATCCTGAAGGCTAAGAACAAGGGAGCCAGCTAGGCATTCCAAAAGAAGAGAATTCCTTAATTTTGTCACCTATCGTTAAGGCCCTACCACAGTCTACTAACCATATATCTGCATCTACAAGGAAAGATAATGTGCCGCCTCATGATATTGCTGTTTGGGTTCTATACTGGGAGAAAGGTGGCATACAAATAAAATGAAATGAAATGCTACCATTTGTGGAAGCAGTAAAACAACTATCCAAACCTGGAGTCCTGGCTTGTTGTGGTCCAAAACCAAATACCGATGTATTGTTCTAACTAACAAAAAGCACTAGCCAGAGTCTTATGTTCAGGTTACAAAACACACAAAAGAAATTATTTCCCTGGCACAATTTATGGGCCATGGGAGGACCCAAGGAGTGAATAGGCTGCATGCAGCAACATATGGAGTGTTCATGTTAAGCTAGAATTCCCTCAAATTCAGGCTTCCCATTCCATTCAGACACAGCCAGTGTTGTGAACACGCCTAGTTCTTTGCTTTCACAACACTTTTAGGTAATATTATTACAGGTCACAACTTCCTTGGTCTTGTCAAACTCTGTTATTCCCGTCAATGTAGTTATTGATTTCTTGTTACCTTTCCAGGCTTGAATCCCAGATGACTGCTGACATTCAAACCATCCTGCAGCTACTGCAGAGACAATCAGCACTCATCCCACCGGCTTATAGTGTGGTGACTGCAAGTGCAGATTATAAGAGGCCAGCTGTCCGGATAGTACAAAGTCTTCATCCTGTCGCATCTATTAAAACAGACAGAAGCTTCAGTCCATCACAGGTATGAACACCAAATATTGTAAAGGCAGAGAATTTCTTCCAGCCCAAGGGCCAAATTCAATTTTGGACAAGTTCTCAGGAGCCACATTCCATGGTGGATCAGTGGGGCCAGAGTGGGATCAAAAATACCAGCATACTTGAATCTGGAACACTTACTGCCGGTAACTAACCATAGAACAGCGAGGCAGATCTTGAGAGAGACACAAGTATTGTGAAATCACAAAATCATATGGAAGGGGTGTGGACATCTGAGAAAGCCCAGAAGTACATATTGGCCCAATGGTCTGTCCTAAAATGTAAACATGTCTTCTGGTAGTTTGTTAAGCCATGTCCTTTTATGGCTAAGAGTACATTTCATCAAATGCATCTGTATAATACCAGAAGTCCTGTTGCTTAGTAAGAAAGCTAACCTGGTGTTCAGGTTACAGTCTGTTCTGGATGGGCTTGTGCTTCCTCTGAAATATCCCGTTCACAGCCTGAGGGTGGTTTGATGCAGGACTGCTCCTGGAAAGCCATGTGGCTGCAGTGTCCAGGGGTGCCTTTGCCTATCTTCAGCTGGTGCACTACCTGTGCCCTTGCTTGTGGGGACACATCTGGCCACAGTGGTTTATACCTTAGTTACCTCCAGATTAAACTATTGTAGTTTGATTCAGAACACTTGAAAAGTATTTGGAAGCTGCAACAAACACAAAATGCAGCAGCCAGACTTGTGTCAGGTTTTGGAGACCACATAACATCAGTCTTACAAGAGTTATCGTGGGGAGATTTACAGTATTCTTGAGGGTAGGAGTTCATCAAGTGTTGGAGATAGTAGTCCAAATTTTATAAAGAGAATTGAGCAAACAGTACATGATCCCAACAATGGCAGGGAAAGATACTTAAAGAAGCAGCTGGTATCTGACCTATGGTCTCTGATACTTCTACGCTAATGCACAGAGCATGGGAAATAAACAGGACGAACTTGAACTTGTAGCACAACAAAGTAAATACAGTATGATAGGCATCACTGAAACCTGGAGGATGAGTCTCATGATTGGAATGTAGCAATAGAAGGGTATAACCTATTTCAGAGAAATAGACAAAACAGGAAAGGAGGGGGAATAGCACTATATGTCAGTGATATTTACACCTGTGAAGAAATCCATGACTTAAATCCTGGAAGCCAGGCTGAGATCATCTGGGTAAAAATTAATGCGGACAAAAACAATAGTGATGTCATTGTGGGGGTCTGCTACATAACTCAAAGTCAGACTGAAGACTTGGATGATGCCTTCCTAGAACAAATGTCCAAACATTCAGAAAGGAGAGGCAATCGTAGTAATGGGACATTTCAACTATCCTGATATTTGTTGGAAGTCAAACTCTATCAAGACAATCAGGTCCAACCAATTTCTTACTTGCCTTGCAGACAATTTCATAGTCCAGAATGGAAGAGAGAACAAGGGGAACAGTTATTTTAGCTTTAATGCTAGCCAATAATGACAACCTGGTTGATGCAGTGGAGGTGGCAGGATCCTTAGGTGGAAGTGACCACATTCTCCTCAAGTTTATTACATAGCAGAAAGGGGAAACCAAGCATTATCAGATATGCATTCTAGGCTTTAGGAAAACTGATTTCTGTAAACTCGGGGAAATACTGGGAATAATAAATACTAATACTAGGAATAATATTTAGGAATACTAAAAGACAAGGGAATTCAGGATGGATGGGAGTTTCTTAAAGGTGAGGCACAATTTCAGACAGTTCCATTGAGGAGTTAAAATGGGAGGTGTCTAAAAAAATTCAGGATGGATGTTTAAGGAACTTTCAACAAAGCTAAGATTTAAAAAGGGCATGTACAACAAATGGAAGAAATCACCAAAGAGGAATTCAAACAAATAGCCAGCAAGTGCAGGCAGAAAGTCAGAAAAGCTAAACTGTACACAAGGTCAGGCTTGCTATAGAGGTTAAAAACAGTAAGAAGGGTATTTTGTTATGTCCATAGAGGAACAAAGAACAAGGAAATGGCAGGGCGTCTGCATGGAGAACATGGTGAAATGCTAACAGGGGACAGAGAAAAGAGAGAACTACTGAGCACCTTCTTTGCCTCTTGGTCTTCTCCCAAAAGGAAAACAATGCTTTACCTGGGGAAAATGGAGCAGATGATGCAGTAGAGGAAATGCAGCCCAGTATAGGTAAAGAGGTAGTACAGGACTACCTGGCTACTCTAAATGGATCAAAGTCTCCAGAGTCAGATGAACGACATCCAAGGATATAAAAAGAATTGGCAGACATGATCTCAGAACCACTGGCAATAATCTTTGAGAACTCCTGGATAATGGGAGATGCCATAGCAGACTGGAACAGGTCAAATATTGTCCCCGTCTTCAAGAAAGGGGAAAAAAGAGGACCCAAACAATTACTGCCCATCAGCCTGATATCAATAACAGGAAAGATTCTAGAGCAGATCATTAAATAGACAGTCTGTAAATGCTTAGAAAGGAATGCCATGATCACTAAAAGTCAACATGAGTTTCTCAAAAACATGTCATGCCAGATTAGTCTTATCTCTTTTTTTGATAGAGTGACTAGCTTGATAGATGAAGAGAATGCTGCAGATATGGCATATCATGCTTTCAGTAAGGCCTTTGACAAGGTCCCCTATGATATTCTTGCAAGAAGGCTGGAAAAATCTGAGACAGACAATCAACTGTTAGGTGGATTTGTAATTGGTTGACCAACTGGATCAAAAGGGTTCTCACCTCTTCATCCTGAAGAGAAGTGACTAGTGGGGTGCCACAGGCTTCTGTCTTGGGCCGAGTGCTATTCAACAGCTTTATCAATGTCTTGGATCAGGGAAGAGAGGGCGTTCTTGTAAAATTTTCAGATGATACCAAATTAAGAGGGGTAGCTAACACCCAGAGGACAGAATCAGAATTCAGAATAACCTTAATAGATTAGAGAGCTGGAACAAAACTAACAAAATGAATTTCAACAGGGAGAAGTGTGAGTTACTACAGTTGGGCAGGAGTAAAAGGAATGTACAGATATAAGATGGGTAACACCTGGCTTGACAACAATACATGTGAAAGAGATCTAGGAGTCTTAGTAGACCACAGATTGAACATGAGTTAGCAATGTGATGTAGCAGCTAAAAAGTCAATGCAATTCTCAGCTGCATCAGTAAGAGTATAGTGTCTTGGTCAAGAGAAGTAATAGTACCAGTCTATTTTGCTTTGGTCAGACTGTGTCTGGTTCTGGGCACCACAGTTCAGGAAGGATACTGACAAGATGGAATGTGTCCAAAATGGTAGAAGGCCTAGAAACCACACCCTATGAGAAGCAACTTAGGGAGCTGGGTATGTTTAACCTGGAGAAGACAGGATCAAGAAGTAATTTATGTTTAAATATTTGGAGGGATGTCATATGGAAGATGGAGCAAGCCTGTTTTCTGCTGCTCCAGAGACTAGGGCACAGAGCAATGCCTTCAAACTTCAGGAAAAGAGATTTCATATAAACATTAGGAAGAACTTCTGACTATAAGAACAGTCCAACAGTGGAATACACTGCCTTGAGGTGTGGTGAAGTCCCCTTCTTTGAAGATTTTTGGCCATCTGCTGGGAATACTTTGATGGTGTATTCTTGTATGGCAGGGAGTTGGACTTGATGGCCCTTGTGGTCTCTTGCAGCTCTGTGATTCTGTGATTTTATACACTGGCTTCCAGTTTACTTCCAAGCTCAATTCAGGGTCCTGGTTTTGACCTAAAAAGTCCCCAATGACATGAGGCCAGGATATCTGGAAGACCACCACCTCTCTTATGAGCCTGCCTGAAATTTGAGATCTCCAGTGCATGTCCCAACTCCTGGCGAGGCTAGGTTGGTGTGAACACAAGAGGGCTTTCTTTGTAGCAGCAGCACAACTGTGGAACTCCCTGCCAAAGCAAGTTAGACCAGCTCCATTTGTTTGTACTACTGGCGGGCAGCTAACATGGTGCTGTTGTACATGACCTTTGGTGCTTGGAACCATGGTTTTCATGGTTGCTATGATTGTTTTTAGAATGTATTTAAAAGTTCTTACCAAGTATCTTAATTTATTTTTAAAGATATGATCTCTGTATTATTTTCAGTTTTTTAATGTGTTCTTCTTTAAAAAGTCATGGACCCTGGTGGGCTAGGAGTTGATACATCAGTAAAATCAGTCAATGATCAACAGCTGTACTGGATCACACCTATCTAATCCACTAATCCATTGCTGCACCTTACAGCAATGAACCTTTGGAGGAATGAATGAACCTTGAAGAACAAAGAACAAGGGATGTAGGGCTTTCATATCATTGTGATAGTGATGGCAACTGGGCATAATAAGTGGGTCTTTGCTACCCCTAACTTCATAGGCAATGTGGGTTTGAACACCAATCACTAGAGGACAAAACCAGGTAAGAACTATTGCCCTTGTGTCCTGCTTGGGGAAAAACCCACATATTTATGCTCAGCTGCCATCACTATCACAATCATATGCACAGTCCAATTTACACAATTAAGTCTTGTGTGCTAGCTGCGCCCGTTCCTTGAGACATCAGACATGGCCATGACAACACATGCCCTGGTTACATCCCAGCCGGATTATTATAACGCACTGTACATGGGGCTGCCTTTGAAGAGCATTTGGAAACTTCAGCTGGTCCAAAAAGCTGCAGCCAGATTTTTAACTGGGGTTGGCTACAGGGAACGCACAACCTTCCTCTTGCAACAGCTCTGCTGCCTGCCACTCTGTTTCCAGGCACAATTCAAAGTGCTGGCGATGACCTTTAAAACCCTACATGACTCAGGTCCAGGTTATTTGAAAGACTGCATTCTTCCCTATGAAACAGCCCAGGCTTTGAGATCTGCTGGGGCAGCCCTTCTCTGTTTCCCACCACCTTCACAGGTGTATTTGGTGGAAATACGTGAGAGGGCCTTTTCAGTGGCTGCTCCCAGATTCTGGAAGTCCCTTCCCAGAGAGGTCAGACTGGCACTTTTCCTGCCTTCTTTCCATAGACAATTAAAGACATTCTTATTTTGGCAGGCATTTTGTATGTGATCATTGCCTGCATGGCGAAAGGTGCTGGTTATTTTTAATTTGCAGTAATCGTGATTTGTTTGTTGTTTTTAATATGTATTCTAACTTGGTTTTAATTATAACTTGCTTGTTTAATTTGTTTTAACTTTTGTATGTTATGATTTTTAACTACATTTTCTTTTTTTAAAAGTATTGTAAGCCGCTTTGAGTCCTACCTAGGAAAAAAGCAGGATACAAGTTAATAACAAGAACAACAACAACACTAGTAGTAGTAGTAGTAGTAATAATGATGATGATGATGATGATGATGATGCCCCATCTCCCTTGTTTTCCTTTGTAATTTTCTGGTAGAAAAGGAGCCTTTGAAATTATTATTTTTCTTTCATTTCCTCAGTGTTCTGAATTACTAGAACTTGAAAAATCAAAACTGAAATCCAAAGAATCTCTCTCAAGCGGAGTGCATCTGAACACAGCCTCAGAAGACAACCTGACATCATTTTTGGAACAAGAGCATGACCAATCTTTAGAGCTCCCCGCAAGGCATCCTAAGACTTACCTCCACCCAGTTAGGCACCCCTCCTTGCCTGATTCTTCCCAAAGCACTGTAGGAATCTTGAGTCTCCATAGGCATGTTTCTGATCCTGGTCTTCCTGGGAAATAACCCTTTTGTACTCTTAACACCACCTAAAATGTAAGTGCTTTTAATGGCTGGGGCTTTTTTCCTTTTTTTTTTTTCTATTTAAATCCTCTATACTTGACTCAGGGGCTACAAGGATATACCGTTATATGCAAAAGTAATGTATATTTTCCTAACTTTGTAGCTTGTAAGGTATAAAGTTAACCACTAACAATGTAAATATATAAATATATAGATATATATATATATAAACAAACAAACTGTATGTTCCAAATATAAAACTGCCAGCATTCTCAAGGCACCTTATATTTTTTAATTTTTTTAAAGCACCTGCATGTTTGGAAATGATTACAGTTCTGTTGCATGGAGATTACTATTTACTGTTTTCAATGAGACCCTATTTTATTGCGGATATGCCTTCCAAAAAACTGATATTGATGGTCCACATGGGAATGACTAGTTTGGGTCATACATTTCCCGCCACCCCCTGAGCTACTTTGCAGTTCAAGTGAAGCTTCCATCCAGTTTTTCTTCTGGGATCATTTTTTTTTCCAGCCCACACAGCCATTCCGATAAAGCGTGCAGTAGTAGAGTCCTCTGGGTCTGAAAGTCATTCATGTAAAACACTATTAACCACGTTGGTTGCTGCGAGGGAATGGCAGTGGTGGGAACTGCTGGAGCAACTGGGCTGTGCAATTAAAAGCATCATCAAGGACTTGCATCAACATCAGCTGAATCATTTGATTTTTTTTCCCTAAAAAAATTATTTTCTTTATTAAAACTTCATCATAGCTATATGCTGCCACTCTACAAAGGCAGTTAGCTGTCAGACCCTCAGCATAATCAAATGCAATAAATATAATTTCTACATTATATAGACTTTGTTGTTTTTGTTCAAGACTAACAATGCAAAAAAAAAAAGAAAGTGGGTTGCTTGGTGAAAATATCTTTCTTCTGGTAATGGATAGAGTTGCAGTTGGAGATTTCTCATCTCATCTTCTAGTGCAACAGATTCTTGTGCTTTAAGTAGCCTCATATCTCCAACCACCGATCAGACACAATAGCAGAAAACGATTTTAGGGTCTCATGGGCCTCATGTAGAATATGGCCAGGTTCCCCAGATGTTTTCCTCCTGCCCCCAAACGCTTAGACATATATAACACAGTTTGAGTTGACACAGGCCATTTATGCCCTACACTGTTCTTGTGCTATTATTCCACTTTCAACATCCTGTGGAATCTTAGGGTTTGTAGTTTATGGAGGCCAAAGAGCTCTCTGGCTGAGAATTCTAAAGGCCCCCTCCCTAAACTGCAAACCCCAGGATTCCACAGGATGTTGAAAGTGGAATAATAGTACTATAAGGGTGTAGGGTAGGAATGGCCATAGATTTCAACACATCCTTAGGACGTTGTGACAAAAGTAGCCAGTAACTATTTTTTATAAAAACTATCTATGTGGGAAATGCAGTTCCTCCTGTGGATGGTGCACAATGGCATTCTAGTGCAAAAGTCAGCACAAGCCTCAATAGAAGTCTGTTTCCAGAGGTCATCACAGAGCTCCTTCTCTTAGCCCATATCCAAATGTAATCACATGAATTCACAGTGAGCTAGGTTACAACCACCAGGAAGAGTGTGCATATATGCTTCATCTTCATCCAGTCTCTTGCCCCAGTGTACATTACTTGAGTTCAGTAAGGGACCAGTGCCACGCACTCACATTCTAAGGCAGCAGTGGTGATGAGAAACAGGTGCCTGTTGAGGTCCAAGGCCATCCCCTTACAGAAAGGTATTATATCCACACTAAGACATATCCACATATCCACAGTATGGAATTTTCAAAAGGTTCCCTGTACACCTACTAGATCAGTGCTACATGCTGACCTGACCATTAAAACTCTGCCCTTCCAGGGGGAAAATAACCCCTACAGAACTTTATGTGAATATTTATCTAGTATTCAATTATTATTTGGCATTGATAAAATTAATTTTCAGAAAATTAGCAGAATATGAAAACACCCCTGAAATCCAAGTTTTTATGTGTGGGAATATATATTTCCCTGTATGCATTTGTATATGTGTACACACACACAGGTATCTCTGTAAGCATGTGTACTATGCTGCTTCAAAAGTTTTGTTCTTTTCTCTTTGAAGCTGTGCAAGTGATTTTTATAGAACAAAGAAAAATTGAGTTAGAAAAATGCAGTACCAAGAGTGTCATTAACACTTAATAGGTAGTATAATTGTGTTGTAACAATCATATTGGACCATGAATAACGCTTTCCACTTTTTCCATAGATTGAAGTTGGAACTCTTTCAAATCAAAATATTTGAATTTTTCATGATGTGCACCTTTAAATTCCTCTAAGAAAGGAAACTGAAACACATCCAGAATTACCTGTTCAACAGAAATTGTACCTGATAGGCCTTCCATCATTCAGGTTTACAGGACACCTTTATGGTGATGGGTAGGGCAAAGTTTTGAGGTTCACTGTGATCAAAAGAAAGCATGTCAGTTAAAGGCAATACTTTGCTCAATGTTGGTATGATAGTATTGAAGGAGTGTGGTGGATAAACTATGATAAAGAATTGTCACCATAAAGTGACAGTATTTTCCTATTTTTCTGTGGTTAATCTTGTAAATGTGCTCCGCTGTGTGAAATCGAGTTACAAGACTTATGAAGTGCCATAACAGAAAACTAATGTTGCATTTCACATTTTTGATCTCTGCTTCACTGACAAAGGGCACATTTACAATCACTAAAGAATCACTTGTCAAAACTAATAGTGTGAATTCAACCCAGGACAAAATCACTTTGGAGCTCAATAAATGGATATTGTGTTTATACAGTTGATATTCAAGTTGAATTGACAATTATGCTCCAAAACCATTAAACTAATACAATAATGTGTGTCTCTTCATGCGCACCAACATGACCATCTGCCTTTTTTTCCTGTTTCTGTCAGTATCAATTTGTACTTTGATTAAGATAAGTTCAGGAGACTATTTCTAGTCCTTATCAGACTTCTTCCCTTTATTTCACTGGAAAACAAAGCCTAAAACTCCTGATTTCCCAGGTGGTATTTGGTAACAATGTGCGCGCGCGCGCGCGCACACACACACACACACACACACACATGTATATATGTGTACCTGCACACACACCAAAATATTTGGTACAGATTTTTCCCTCTCTTGCATTCTATATACTTTCTCTTCTGGACCAAGAAGATGCTTGCACCTTGTATGAATATGTATAAATACCTTATTTGTTTCTGACATTTGTGTGCAACTCAAAAGGAGTTCTTTGGGTGACATACAATAACTGAACTTAAAAATCATTTAAGCACAAAATAAATTCTAGAACAGCACACAATCAGAAGTGTGCATAAAATATGACATTAAAAAACAGATTTTAACACTGACAGACCAAAACTGCATGAACTATTTAAAAGGCCTAGGTGAAAGAAGAGGTCTTTACCTAGATACTCAAAAGATCACAGGCATGTCACAAGATGAAGTTCTCCAGGAAGTCTCATCCACAACTGGGATTGTTTTTGCTGTGTGCCTTCAAGTTGCTCCCCACATATGGCAACCCTTGGCAAGATTTATTCACAGGAGGTTTTGCCTATCTCCTCCTCTCAGGCTGAGAGAGTATAACTTGCCCAAGATCACCCAGTGGGCTCCCATGTCCGAGCAGGAACTGGAACCAGAATCGCAATCTCAGTGCTCTAACCACTACATCATGCCACTAAATACTTTTCACAAAACATGGAAAAAACGTGATCAAGCCACCTGCTTCCAGTTAGTAATCTGGTGGTCTTATTTTGGACCAGCTGCAGTTTCTGAACTGTTTTTAAAAGCAACTTCATTGCTCTAGTCCAAACAGAAAGTTACTGGAACAAGGAAAATTACAGCCAAATGCATCCATCAGGGTAAGGCATCAAGTGGCACATACTGAAAGCTGATAAATGGTGCTGAGTTACAGAAGCCATCTAAGCATTTTATAATAGTACTGGATCAATAAGCAACACAGACTGCAAACTGCATCTTTTGGATAAAGCCTCCCCAACCTAGATTTTGAAGATGATCTAGCCCTGAAATTCCTCCTCTGTGCTCGGGGATCACATGTGCCTCATATACAGAAAGTAGGGGACACCATACCACAAGATAGGCTTTACCCCAACCCATCTTCAGTATTTCAAGCTTCACTGTTGACTGTCACAGCAGAACTAGAGGGGTGGCATAAATGTTACAACAGGAATTTAAACAATCATAATTTTCAGAATACACATTCCATTGGTAAGACTGCTCCTGAAAACTAAAAAAAACCTTAACAAATATAGCATTTTCAGTCATCTTGGCGGTAAAATGATGTCAGCCTTCCACCCATACTAAACATTCCCACAGTTTATATAGCTGAAGGATGCTTTCATTGAGTTTCTGTTGTGACCCATCATAACTGATTTGTCCATCCTCCTTGTAACTGCTGAGAAACATACACAACTGTGAGATATCAATTTAAATGTCCTTAAGGGGCTTTGCTTTGCTTGAATCATACCTAGTACCATATGTGGGTTAAGGCTGCCTATAAGGCAGTCTTAAAAGAATGTACATTCTCTCTCATAACTTTCATTAGAAACTGAGGGAAAGAATTACTCCCCCCGCCAGGTTAGACAAGCAGGAGATTGTGGGGGAAATGAGCAGTTTCTCTTACTTAAAAAGACAAAGCTAGGAATCTGACAGCCCCCATCACTATCAACCCCATGTGTTTTTTTTTCTTCTGTGAAAAATAAAACTGCTTTAGAAACTTCTAAGGGCCATAATTTCTCTCTCAATATGAGCGAGCGAGCGAGCAAGCAAGCACACACACACACACACACCACCACAAACATCTTGTTTTAGTCCGCCAAACCAGTTAAGAACTAAAAGTGGCCCTTCACTTTCACCCAGGACTTGTGTGTGAGTACTAACACTTTGGAGAGTAGAGGAAAATGCCCTCCAAAGTTGGCCATTCCTATTAAAAGAAATGTGTGGCTCACTTAGGTGAATCAACTCTTCCATAACCCCCTTTCCATAGTAGATCTTTATTTAAAGATTAGTTTACAAGGTGTCAAGAGGGACTCAATGAAACAGCTTGTCTCCAAATGCCATGGGATTAAGTTTTGTATCTATTGCCCATTCACACATATGGATATGGAATGCAACCTACTTGGCTAGTCATTTGTTACCCTATGTTATGTTGAACATTCATCAGTATTTACTGTACTTCATTACTGTACACTATATTATGTCATATCATGTACAAGGAATGCAGGTCAACGTGTGGCTCCTCTCAAATATCCTTCATGGTAAATGTTTTGTTAAAATTTTCCTCTTAATCATTAAGGTAACATCAATCACTCAAGAAATACAAAACTTCACATCCACATAACATTAAAAGAACTGTGCTGATTCTTTTCATAAGCTGGGAGCATATCATCCTGGTTCCTAAGTTATAAAATGGTATTACAGTGGGGCTGTACGATCTTTTTTCTTCCCAAGCTTGATCCTCAAGCACTTCTTAATGGAGAATTCTCAGTATTTCATATCTATAATCCATGCTCCACCCAGCATGATGGTACTGCTGCTTTATATGCAATCCAAAATTAAAGGAAAAATGTTAAACCAACAGAACTACAGCTCTTCTGAAGAACTCTGAAGAACTATCATCTCAAATTTAGACCACCTTAGTATGAAAGAATACAAAGCAAGCGGTACATTTTATTTCCAGACAGTTGCCTCAGATGGCACTGAAAATAGTTACTACAAGAGCACTTGTACAGTTAGAACAATATCCAGTTATTTCATAAAATATGAAAATCTCTATGTAGCAGATCATCTACAGCTTTTATGTGACAGTTGGGAACAGCAAAATACCTGGATGGAATAACGCAAATGATTTCGAAACTCTGAACTGAAAAACAAGCTATAGGAGTGGAGCTATTGCAAGACACTGTTTAGAACCAAATGTACTAATAAAACTATATGAATACAGCAAGACATAAGTAACTAAAGCAAGATATGCACCTTACTGATTCCATTCTAACAACCATTTTCCTTAGCATAAGAAAACAGCATAATGCAACAGTGAAGAAAACTGACTTTATATTTTTGTTATGGTATGATGGACTGTGGTCTTTAACATGCCAGGTAAACAATGCACCCTTCCCTTCCAAAGACTGCAACTTTAAATCATGACATTAAATACGTCAAGAAATATCAACATGTGGATCTAGTAACAATACCAATTGTGTTAGTCTGTCCAATTGTGTTCTCTTTACAAGAAACTGGTGAGCCATTTGTAGCTTAACTTGGTATACCAAAATGCCTTATGGTGATGCAGAGATGTTAACAAAGAAAATCTACACAGCATGGCAGTATCCAAAGCAGAAATACATAACACCTATAAGACTGGACAGTGTTCATCCATTATCTTTCAACAGCTATATTAAACTGAAGGCTCACTAAAAACCACCAGACCTTAAGAAGTTTGAGATTAGGCTGGACAGTTTGGGGTTGTTTGTTTTAAACGGAAGTGCCATGGCCCAGTATGTAGAATACACTTGGGAAAAAGTACAATTGGAGGAGGAAAAAAGCATGCTAATTACACCAGCATGGTGGAAATCATCATCATCATACCAGGAGCTGCATACTACCAACAGCTTCTCTGCAGTCCATAGTTCAATTTTCTGGTACAGAAAATGTGCTGGGGGGGTGGGAGCTGGCCATTACAATCAATCAAGACAGACATTTTACTGATTCATCCAATCACTACTGGAGTTTTAGGTGAAAACAGTAAAGATACAATTAGGTGCTTTTAATTTTTTTTGGCTAAATACCCTAAAGGCACCAGACCCTGTTTGATCTTGGTAGCTAAGCAGGGTTAGCCCTGGTCAGTACTTGGATGGGAGACTGTGAATGAATAATCAGTTGCTGTAGGCTAGATTTCAGAGGAAGGAACTGGCAAAACCACCTCTGAATATTCCTTGCCTAAGAAAACCTTATGAAATTCACAGGGTCGCCAAAAGTCAATAGGTGATTTGAAGGCATGTACACATGTTATTCCTTTAATCATAGAGTAGAAGAATCTCAGACATTTATGCTTAAAGGGGGAAACAGGTGGCTGAAAGAGTCACACAAATTCCTTTGAGGATCAAATTCCTCAGGAAGATAAAAACAGCAAGATGTGTTCAACTACCATTAAATATAATTTTCACTATCCATATACTTTGCCAGTTTACATCAAATAAATCTATTGAGCATTCAGCAATTGCAATAGCTAAAGGTTTGTTTTAAGTAAATACTTGAGACAGCTACCATAATTATTCCTTTCCCTGCACCCCAGTATTTAGTCTTTCACAGGCATGAAGCACATGAAGTAACTGATGTAACAGAAATGCAGAAAGACCACTGTGGTCAACCTATATTGCAATTTAAGCAGACAGGTACTAGGCCGGATCATTTTAAAGATAACCTGAACCCTGTTTATTAGCATTAAATGAAATGAGATTGTTTCCTTTTAACAATCCTGAGAGTGTAACCCCAAAGTATAAAAAGTCTACCACCCACATACATAAAGAATGGCACACTTCTAAGGATTCCTGTAAAATGTGAATGCTTGTTTATTATCAAACTACACACTAAAAGTCAAGGATATTTATACAGAAATGAGGCATTAGCAGGCAGAAGTGTGAAAAATCAATGGCAGCCTTCCCTCCACAGAATTTTCATTTCATTTTCTCAAAGCAGCTGAGATTATACATGGAAGGATTTTTTCCCCCTCAACTGGCATTCAGATAGCCATGGTGCACTGCAAGAACTGAAAAACAAAAGCAAGTTCAATGTAAGCGTGGATATTTAGAAAATGTAATTAACTGGATAAAGTGTAGGAACAGAACAAGATCAGATTTGTTTCCTAATACGACGATAGTAAGGCCATGGATTGGACCAAGAGATCCTGTTTGCAATTACAAAACGTTCCCAACAATGGAAAAGGAAGGAGTACTTTTTCCAAATTCTCTCTTATGCCTCCTGAAAATCTCCCCTGGATATGGGAAGCACACTGGAATAGCATGGCAGGTGGCATCAGAGATTTTAGGGGACTATCAATGAAACCTTCCCACTACCGCCCATCAGCAGTAGCTTCCTCTGCATCAAAGGCTTTTCTGTAAATCAAAGAGCCTTTTTATTCTTGGAAGTGCAACTCTGGATCTAGAAAGTTTAGAGCCAAAACAAAAGACAGGCATCAACGAACGACAACTAGGTTCTGTTATATGAATTGACAAAGTATTTACCCACAAATCTGTTGTGATATCCTAGCTAAGTTTAAAGAGGAAGCTAACTTGACAGAATGTTGCCTAGCAGCTCCTGGATAAAGGGGAGCAGAGTGAAGATCAGCCCTCAGCTGATCCCAACACAGAGAACTCTGTGAGGGAAGGGAGGAATCTCTGTGAAGGAGGAAAATCCTTTTAAAAAGGGTTTTTACCCCTGACGGTTGGAGTCAGTTCGAGACAGGGAGTTGAGAAACAGACTGCTGGCAGGTTCAGTTATCCGAGGGGAGTTTCTGAGTGGTGGGTGTTTCAATGGACCTAGGCAAAAGGTCTGATATAACTTAATTAGAACAGTGTTAATTGTTTGAACCTAAAAACTGAAACCTGAAAGCCATAATTCTGTCTGTTATTAAAGATATCTTGTAAATTATTTTATAAAACTGACTCTGGGCAGCATTATTTACCCTGAAAGAATGAAGCACGGTTACCACTGAGAACGTGAAACTAATACACACACGCTCGTCCACAGTGAGGTCACCTGAAGGCCTTAGATCTCAAATCCAAGGAGGATTTTATAAAGGAGACTGGAAGGCAGGGTGACAAGGAAGGTTTCCAGAGGCTAGGAGCTAAAGGGCTATCCTGGACGGAAATCTATACATGCATACCAAAAAAAAATAAAAATCCATTATCACTATCATATATAGTTCCTTCAATATAAGTTACGTATAAGACCCTTCATCAGTTCAACAGTACTAAAAGCAAGAAGCAAAACTCAGCAATGGAAATCATCTAGCTATAAAATTATACTGCTTAAGACACACCAGTAGTTTGTTCCTTGTACGTCTTTGCAAACTAAAGACTTCACACAGTGGTAAAACATGGCCATTAGACAGGAAATCTGTATTTAGTCTGTGAATTTCAGTTCTCGCCTTCTTCTCTTCTACATGTGAGCAAGATAAAGCTTGTAAAAGTCAGAAGATGGAATTAACATGCTCTTTTGAGCAAAATTATAACAGATTCATTCCATTTCTTCTAGGAGAAGATAATTCACACAGAACATTACACAGAATATTATCCTTCTTCACAAACTTTGGTCAATAATATACTGAATCTATGGCAAATTAACAGACATTATTTAAAATTCATTAAGAAAGCCATTTTGATTTTGCACATCACTTTCAAGTGTCATGTTTCATTCAAGCATTAGGTTATTTGAACTAGTATTTCTACAACAGGTTTCTCCTATATTAAATATTCTGGAATACAAAGAAGTCTAATTGGCTAATCGAGTTGAAATACAACAGTTCAACTAAATAAGGAGTCTAGGAGAAAACAATGAGAACTAAGGATACCAGTTTAAAGCACAGGGTCCTACATATAGTATTAGATTTTGAAAGAAACTCAGAGACTAGTGATTTACTCTGAAAATAATACAGGCACATAACAAAAATGCTTATCAAAGAAAGTGTAAGACAGATCCCTTTACTAAATATGATTCCTATAGAGTTTGAGTAGCCAGCAGGCAGTTTTACTACTTACATCATCATAGACGAGATTGACAATGCCCTGCTGCATGCTGTCTCTCCTCCTGAAAAAGTCTTCAAAAAAAAAAAAGGGTTGGCCTATTAGTATTGTTGAAATCCTCAGACACAATCCTGCATTTACTTTTGTTTAAGCCTCATTGACTGCAACTGGAATTCACCAGATTTTTAATATTCCTTTATAGGTATTTAATATTCCCTGATCAGTATTTTTTAACTATCACTAACAGGATAGTAAATTCAGCAAAGTCGTTCTATGAGAGACAATGAGGTTATACCAAGCATAAAACTAGGCCATAGATTTTTCAAGTTGACTATGTGTATGCCATTCTTAACATCTGGTCACAATTGCGACATTTTTAGTGTGGATGCAAAGCATGTTAGCAGTAGTTCTCACTATCACATGACTATTAGAACTTTTTTTTTCCAAATTGAAGTGAATTTTAAGTATAATTTGAGTAATACTGCAGAGTCCCTGGGATGGACCAATAGACTGAACTCTGAAGTCATGAAAGGGCTTTCCTGGATCCATCTCGCTCCATATCTTCATGCCTGAGGTAGAAAGGCCCCTCCAGAGACAAACGATGAGGCTTGGAGCTTTCAGCAGAATGGAAGGTCAAAGTGATCTGGTTGTACAGCCTTACTCAAGCCAAAGTTCTCTTCTACTCATGCAGAACATTTCAAGATCCAAGCCATTAAATTTTATCTCACTTCAATCTTGCTTCAAATTCATAATTTTCACATTAAGCTCAAAATACTCTTGTCAGTCCTGAATACAGTAGACCCACTGATGCCACTAGATTTACCTATGAGTTAACCACCAACCAACAATTGAGTCAATGGTTGCCACAGCTGTATCTGACAGGTTCCTGGGATCTGTGGTTTTTTAAGATTTTAGAGCTCTCTGGCAGAGAGTTCTAAATACCCATTTCTAAACCACAAATCCCAGGATTGCAAGCTGTTATAACTGTGTAGTATAAAAGAGGCTAGAGACAGTACACTTATGCCTCCCAAATATTTCCTTCTACCCTTTCCTAGTGATCCCCTGTACAAAACCCAAACTAAAGTTAACCTATCTTTAAAAAAGGTATGTAATCAAACCAATAAAATATCTTACCTGTTAAAGCCCGAAGCTTTACACAGCAAGCCACGTAGTCATCAAAAAAAATTCTGCCATTCTTGCTGTAACGTTTTACTATGGCAATTAAGGTCTGTGGACTTAGCCTATAGCCTAGAACAAGATAGTGATGGGAAAGTACATCTGTAAACTTCATTTCAGGACAGGAGGCTTAGGACAACCTCTTGGATATTTTAGTATTCAATAAACATAGTTTTCAACAGACTATTGAGGGATCATCAAAGCTTAAGAAAGGCATAACAAATTATAAAAAGGCACCTGCTAAGTGAAAGGCTTCATGTTTTCCTTTTTTAGAGCAGCACTTACCAACTACCAAATACATTGTAGCCACATTCCTTCTCTCCTAGAGCTAGGACCTAGGACAGACAGAGCCTATCTGTCATGTCACACCTACAAATTCATCTGGAGACCTGAAGCTGGAAATATACATCTGCCAAAATCTTACAGCATATTGAGGCAACTTACAGCAGAGAAGTGTACTGCAAGTGCTTAACCCGTTTCTTCAACTGGTTCTCTGTGCAAGGTAGGTATGTGTGTTTAGAGCTTCAACTAGGGAAGAGGTCTGCAGGATGGAAATAGTCAGAAGAGAGAAATGAGTTAAGCACTTGCCCACTGCTTCAACACTGTAGATGATGCCTTTACACTGCTTTGCAGACAGCAGTTTTCCAAAGTTCCATCTGTTGCCAAACGTGTCACTCTGGGCAATAATTAGGAACTAATGAAATTAAGCAGATGTTCAACCAGTCAGTCTTCTTCCCACCTAAAAGAAAGACCAATAGCCTTTTATATTTTGCCTACCATAGAAACCTATCTAGTTTGTATGAGGACACTCCTGTTTAGAAAGCAAAACATGGGCTTTAAATATTTTGCTTTCAAATGTCAAAAATTACATGCAGCTCCCACCACTATTGTCTAACCTTGGACTTGTTGTAAAATCACTGTCACCATTTCCACACTACAATGTTAAGAGTGCTTAAGTCCACTTTCAGCACCCTATGGAATCCTGGGGTTTGTAGTTTAGCGAGGGACATGTAGAATTCTCAGCCAGAGAGTTCTTCGGTGTCAGTAAACTACAAACCCCAGAATTCCACAGGATGTTGAAAGTGGAATAAAGCACTCTTAACACTGTAGTGTGGAAATGGCCTGTCTTTCCATACACTGAAGGCATTATGCTCATAGGCTCCACCATTAGCATGAATATCAAGTTAGTATTGCAAAAATACTACTTCAACCCTCATGGATGAAGAGAGGATATCTTAGTCTCCTGGAGTGTGGTATTTTGTAGGCATTCTATGACATCTGATACCTACAATTGCAAACAAAGAGTCCTTATTTTCAGCCACTTGCCACACACCATTTTTTCTATAAAAGGGGTCACAGCAAGTCTACTGATTTTTTCCATCACGTTACTTTTTCTCTTACCCAGTGTAGCATACTGGGACAAAAAATATCTCAGGCCATCTTAAAGCAATAGGCTGGGTTCATTTTGGATAAACTGGAGGAGTTATACTAGAATTTATTGCGATCAGAAAAAACAAGAACAAGAAATTCCACCAAACAAGAAATGTATGCTAATTCTGGGGTGCAACACATTTGATCTGTGCTTCTTTCAACAAGATGCCCTTTTATGCCCTGCAACAAAATGGCATTCTAAATTGGGTCAGAAAACATATATCACAACTCACATGATGAACATTTTATCCTACTGCATGAGTGCTAATACTAATAGCAGTGGTAGTAGCAGTAATAGCAGCAATAATAAATAAATAAATAAAAATTGTATTCAATTCTGAATGCAATCTTTTTTGCTTCAACGAAAATCTACAGAAAAGGAGTAAGGCCATATCTGCACTAGCTTGTTACAGCGCTATGATTCCATTTTCAACATCCTATGGAATCCTGGGGTTTGCAGTTTCAGGAGGGGCCGGCCGGCCCCACACCTGAAACTGCAAACCCCAGGATTCCATAGGATGTTGAAAGTGGAATCATAGCGCTATAACAAGCTAGTGAGGAAATGGCCTGAGTTAATCAACCAGAAGCATTACACTTGTCTTGCAGACTTGAAAGCAATGTAACTTACCCATAGCAACAATGACTTGAGTTAATTCATGAAGTTCCACAGTTCCACTTCGGTCTTGATCTATCATCATAAAGTTTTGTTTCCAAGCACTGAGAGCTGCCCAGAGTTCCTTAAATTCATTGTATCCCATTTTCCCAGTATTGTCTCTCTGATATCATCAAGTTAAGGAATATTATCTTATAGAAAGCTAACTGAACATCTGTGCTCAAACATATAAATTTTCTCACAACAGTTTATTGTAGTTTATTCTTACTGCAGTTCTATGAAGCTTAAATGGTTGCTAGTCCACTCAAAATAGGTACTGTTGTTTAAGACAAGAATCAGCACACCAAAAAGAAGGTGGTGCATATTCACACGCTGATTATTCTGCGATGACTTACCAAGCCAGAAACCTTAAGCCTAGATCAGATCACTTTCACTTACTCCACAATCCTGAGCTTTTAAACAAAAAGTATATTCTGCAGTGAGGCTTTTGGTAACAGGGTCAGGACTGCTAGTGAGGTGGTGGAAGAGCATCTTTTCCATGCAGCCTGCTCTGTGTTTCCGAAGTC
This sequence comes from Iguana delicatissima, assembly GCA_948472985.1. Taxonomy (NCBI): domain Eukaryota; kingdom Metazoa; phylum Chordata; class Lepidosauria; order Squamata; family Iguanidae; genus Iguana; species Iguana delicatissima. Next base: position 313,930 of record CAOKZL010001211.1, on the reverse strand, counting down.
CTAACCCTACTGTCCTCAGATGCAGCAGGAGGAGGCAACCAGCACGGCAAGATTAAACTACTAGGCCAGTGTAACTTCTCTATATGGAATTGGGAGGACCCTTCACTCAGACTGCACATCTCAGGCTGGCTCTGAGTATAATGAAGACATAAAATGCCAGACCATTTTGATGCAAGAGTTTAAATGTCTTTACAGTCAGATGCAACATGTTTATTCAGACCTGACTTAAAGAAGTCCTATGCAACTTAGTTCCTCAGACAACCAGGCCCAAATCAGCTTAGCTCCTCTACCTTCCTTAGCTCCATCACTTTATAAAACAGAGCAAGGTAAATTCTCGAATTGCTATTCCTTTAAACCCTGTTTCTGTGACATGTGAAACAGAGCCCAACTGGTTTCATGTAAACATACATTTACAGTTCTGTGAGGGGAAAAAGCAGAAGTTCTTCAAGGATACATCTAACATTGAAATCATAATCCTGCACGTCTCCAAGCTGAATGCTGAAATTACAAGCAGAAGATAAATTAATTTGGGGCCAACTATATTGATCTCATTTTTAACAAGCCTTGTTGAAACTGTCATAATCACCAACAAAAAGAAATGTATAAAGACTGAGAATGTAAGTATATAGCTGGCAAAACAATGTCTGACTTATCACAAAGCCACTCATACTGCACTTCAGGGGAAATTATTTTGGTTTAAAAGGATCTGTATAACATACAAGTTTTAGATGAGAAGGGAGGATGGTTCAAAATTTACACGAAAAAGGGAAACTTTTAAAAAAGAATGAAGTAGTATTCAAAGTACCCTTGAAATATTAAATGTAAATTGAGATCACATTAGCAGCTAGAAGAATTCAACAATGAGCATGCTTCCTTGATAGATTAAGGGAACCAATTCCTAGTGTTCTGAAAAATCTATTCAGTTTGTCACCATAACTTTGTTCTAGTTCTATTAGTCCAAAGCGTTTCCAAAGTGTATTCTATTCTATTCTAAATTTGCTCAGCCAATTAATTTAAATATCCTCTGAGCATTTAGGATTAATCAAATTTTTTATCAGTTCTCGGTAACTTTGCTCAGCTACAAAAATGCAGACCTATATTTGGGATAAAACTATACCTTATCCTTTTTAGCTGACATTTTCCTTGTTTCTTGCACTGTACATATTGCACAAATCTTACATGAAAATGTTCATGTAAGCACAATTGTAGCATACTCAGAATCTAAATATTTCTTGATTCTCAGAAACAACAGAACATCAAGAACAGAAGGACGCTACTAAAAGGCCATTATAGCAAGAAGACAAAAGCATCACAAAAGAATGTTGTAAGAAATCAGGCCTTTAATAATACCAATGATACTTTTTGAAGATTAAATGTACTGTGCTCAGTAGCAACAAAGCCTTACGAGAGTAAGTTCCATTGATCCCCAACTGTGTTAGACATCTCTGTAGCTCCTCAGCATCCACTTTACCATCCTGTAAAATGAATATACACAGATTTGTAGTTTATGGACAACAGCTCATCTGTACCACAAAGGAGAATGTGTGAATACTGCAGAATCAGCCAATTATTCTACATTAATTAACAAACATTGAATACTTCAGAAGCACTAATTAAGTTGTATTATAACGTACCATAATGAAAATTCATTCAAAATTTAATAAATGAAGTATTTATAAGGCTACAGTGACACCTTGCAACAGATTTTTCATATGAAGTTGCTTGATATTTTTCCATAAATGTTGAATAATTTTTTTCTTAAAAGTGCTTTATGTACAGCTTTTAAACTATTTAGAAAACCATTTTCAAAGGGTTTTCTCCACTGCTTTCTTCTCTGCTCCATGCTGACCCTACGCCCTCACTGCAGTTTCTTGTGTTAGCACCAATCTAAATGCATACAAGTGATTCAAAAACAAAAATTCAAATAGTTCAAAAGACATCCACATGTGAATACATACATTTAAAAAAAATTAAAACTCAAGTGTCTTATATAACAAAGGAGTAAGTTAGATCCTTTTTGGATCAACAAAACCTTCACACAGAGTAGCATAAAGCATAGGATTTCACAGTACATCAAGGCATCATCCTGACAAGATGTCATGCCTGACACAAAAAACTAGCCACCCAACAAGGGAAGATCCACGTGCAAGCAATCCTCAAGTTGGTTTTATAGCAATAAAAGCTTTGTTCATGAGCTTCTCCAATTAAAGTATTGCGCAGGGGGTGTACGCTGAAAATACTATGTTTCCTCACTTCCAACCCATTCAAATTCCATTATTCTGAAGTTGCAAATGCAATTGTGGCATTCTCAGAAGCCATTAACCAGAGACAGATATAAATGTATGTTCTAAGATGAATGGGCTGATCTTGCTCCAGACAAGGTCAAGGAAATTGCACCATGCTGATTAATACCCAGGAGAAAGAATATGAACTTTTATGCTATTCTAAAAGGTGTGTACATACAGGTCTGTCAAGTATTTTAGTAGACTGTGGATCCAAACAAGCATATATTAAGGAAAGGGTTCAGTACCACACAACTGTGCAGAAGTTCTTATGACATTTACTCTCAAAGAGGAAAACAATTTCATTGGGTAAGTAAGCTCATAGGGAACAAAGGGACAACTTGAAAAGTTGATAAATAAATTTCTGGGCCCCACTAACCAACTAAAAGGCAACAATTAGAAATTATCTTTGTCCTGCTTTCACCCACCCTCTCCAAAAGCAATACCCATGTTACTGCAAGTTTCTACCTGATCAATTCTTTTGAATTGATCAGGTAGGCCCATGCTTCCATCACCTCACTGGTCTTGCTAAATGGAAGATGACAGATTGTGCTTATTTGACTGGTACCTCCTACAGAAAGCTAAATTTTGGGTTTAGTTCTGAACACTCAACACAATTGCAGTGATTTACTCATGAGAGGCAAGTCACACTACATTCAGTGGCCCTTAATCCTTTGTGAGTTTTGGACTGCAAATTCAGCTTTTGGAGAACCAAACAGGCCTGATCAATGCCCCAGGCTGTGTGCTCTAGAGTATGCTCTGAAATCCTACTACAGACAGGGATTTTTCAGCAAATGCACCATGGATTTCTTCGGCAGTTAAGTGGAAGATTTCCCTATAGATATAAAATTTGAAAACCACCGCTTTAAATTTATAAATAATACAAAGTACTGGTGTGTCAAAGTTCTCCCCAAAGAGGGACCTAGGTTGAAACCAAAATGTGGTATACCGAGGAACACCCAAGCTATTCTTTTAACTGCTATCCATAATTAATTTTAGAAGGGTAGTCCAAATCACTATACTGTACATGAAGCTCTTTGTGAATATTAAGCCTTACTACTTTCGTCAGGGACAAGAAAACCCCTGTAGTGTTCTTATGACTGAAGCCTGCTTGTATCTTTTGGCATGTTGTTTCCTCTCAGATACTTTCTTAAACTTCTATACTGCCCAACACTCATTATCAACAATCCCCACACTAGTTGCTCTTTATCAAAACTTATCATAACTATTTCAAATCTAAGAGAAGAACTTGAAATCCAAAAGACTTTAGTGTGCTTCCTTGACAGGCTGAAACGATTACAGTAAAGTTGCCCTAATTACAGAAATCAAGTGGAAAGCTGTTTTATGCAGCCACTGCCTTTCTATCTTTCAGATTCATGGCCTATCATGAACCATGTCTCTAGAGAAAAGAAGCTTTGCACTAACCAGCCTTTGTAGTACCTAATGCATCATGGCAGCTGCTACTACAGTGAAGCAAACAAATGTTTTTTGAACCAGCTGTCCAGTAGTGTCTGCCCTCTTCCTCCATCATTACCAGATGACAACACAAGTCAAAACTAAATACCATATTTTTCCAATTATTAATATTCTCTTCCCCACTCCTTGCCTGGTTTCAGTAAGGTAAGCATGTTTGTAATAGTCTTGTAATTTGATGGGGCAGGTAGCATCTGAATCTGACCACAAGATAACCTACTATTACCTAGCCCTAGTGATACCTCTGATCATTCACATAATAGTTTGTCCAATCTGGAGACGGAGAATGCCAGGAGAAAGCACCAGCTTGCAAAATCATCCATCATGTTCTTTCCTCTACTCGCCAACTTAAATTAGGATCCCTTTTCAACTTTTCACTTTTTAGAGCTGCTTCAACAAGGCATGCTCAGAAGTTGTATATCCTTATTTCAGTAACTGACAAAGTCCTGGCAACCAGGTAACACTTCCTTATCAGTCAGCTGCCCAGGTGACCAGAGACCACACAAAGCTTATAAACGGACAGAAGGTTTCCTTGATCTTCGTGCAACTATGCAAACAAAATACAGAAGAAGGTGATACAAAAGCAAATCCATATTATGTGTGGCCTCCCACTATATTATCAAAGTCAAGAATGCTTCCTTTTGATTGTAAAATTTTAAAGATTTTTAAAGTCTCTTTCTCTCTGATACCCAGACCAGAGGATGCTAAGGAAATTAAGTAGAAGCTGCTCTGATTTAATTTGATTTAGATCCTCCACCCATCAGAACAGATGTTTAAAGATACTGGCTGGCATTAAGTATTGCAGTTACACATGTGTAACCTAGTTACAATTTATAACTGGTCTGTATTAACTAACACTATGTAGTTGTACTGAAAACCCAGGAAAAAGTAATCCCAGTTGACCTTAAGTGCCTGCAGCTGGGTTAGAGAAAGGAGGTCTGTTCTGCTCCTGACTAGAGCAAAAGGAGGGCAATATTTCCACTCCTCTCCTGCCAGCCAGTTAAGCTCTGACTACCAGAAGCAGGACCCATGTCACAAGTCTTTGTGGCAGCCTCACTGGCTGACAGAAATGGGGTGGAAGTGTCCTCCTTTCCCCCAACTGGAAACCAAACGGACCTCTTTCACTCAATCTGACTGCTGGCACTTAGTGCACTGGGCAGGGGCACAGTCAGACCATGAGATGTTACTCAGTTATGTCTCCTTAAGTAAGAAGTCAGTCTAGGATTCCCAGGACTGACTACCACATGTGATTAGTTGCATCCACCTTGTAGATTTTCACAGACTAAGGCCCAAATCTTACTATTAATCCCCACCGAAACAGACGCACTGAATCAATGATAATGTGGTTAGACAGCCCTCATGTAAGTTCCACATGTTCTGAAAGTCTACTCTAAGTGAGATTAACAACAGAATTCAGGTAGGGCAATCCTTACTCAGAGCACTTTTCAGACTGTAGATGATTCTAAGGAGCATCTCTCTGGTCAGTTCATTAGCTCTACAAATGAAGCACTCAAATGAGTCTATGTACTTACAAAAAGTACCAATAGCTTTCCTAGAACTCCACTGTAATTGGACATTAACATATAAACCTGCTTTTCTTACAGTTGAAAAGTATGCATATTTAAGCATCTTTGAATCATCTCGAAAATTCCAAACACACTAAAATCCAAAATGGTATCCCTCTACGAAGACGAAGATGACTAACAATTGTGCTTCCCAAAAGATGTGATTACCAAAGCCCTGGCATATCAGTAAGACTTCATAAAAAATACAGAAATTAAGACACCAATGAAGGGAATATCTGAAGGAAAGTTACTTACCTGAAACTGGAGTTCTTCATGAATATTGCCTTTGCAGATCCACACTCTTGAGAGAATGCATATTGGCATCACAAGTCCCAAAACGCTCTAGAGACCAATGACCTGTGGGGCCATGCATATGCCCTTTGGTGAATCTTTACTATAACCTTTTAACCAGTCCTTTTGCCCAGATCACATAAACATCTGGTACTTCACTATAAAATCTCTAGCCATATGGAATGCACACAACTCTTCCAACCCCAAAGCCTGTTGCAGACTCACAAATATGATTAAGTCATTTCCCATGCTCTTCACTTAAATATTCATTCATTAACAACCAGGCTTATTCTATATAATCCTCTCAGGCTTGAAAAATGAGCACTATTTTGCTTAAACTGCCTCCCCACACTCATATGCTACACAACCTTGTAAATAAGATTATCTGGGCTGTGATTTTCATCCAGGGAGATGAACTATCAGATTTAAGAGGCATATTCTACACTATATTATCTACTTACAGGGGGATTCTTAACATAAGAATGTTCAAAATAAGTAATTTTGCCAAGATAACCAGGCAATGCATAAATCTGTATTTATATAGCTTAAAGACTAGCTAGGAACAAATAACTAATTTTAATATCTGTGTTCAGGACAGAAATATACAGAAGGGAAACAGAATCACTGTTTTTTTAAAAAACAAAAATTAGCAATATGAAAAGTGCAGATCCTTTAGTAAAGAGACATATAAGGAATCTGGAAGAGTTAGTGGAAGAGTGGATACCTAAATCTATCAAGAGAAACTGAACTCACAAACCAGTATTTTACTGCATGGGAAGTTCATTCTCAGTACCTAAATCCGATGACTACTCCTAACTAGAGCAGACCCTTTCAATTAATGAGATTTTCATGTGTTGATTTACTATTGAGTGAGCATGCTGTACTTAGGAGCAGAAACTGGACTTAAGCCCACATTCCCTGGCCAGCTTTCAGCTTTGATGTAACAATTTCCCTCTCTCCAACCACAACCCCTCCCCCAAAAAAGAACAATCTATAACCTGTCGTCCATTTGCCTTTTTCAAGCAGCAAATCAATGACAACACATCCAGTGCTAGGCAGTGAAGAATTCCACATAAACAAGTACAGAGGATGGAGAAGGAATGGATCACTTCATTTTTCCTCTCCCAGACCGCTTGGTTTCTGCGTCAGCTATGGATGAACAGAATTCCATCCCCAAGCTCTATCCCTACTCTACCACCCTGCTTGCTAGAAGGCATTTTTCTGCTAGACTGTTGAGCCTAGTATCCTCTGTTTCCACATTAGCTGAGGAGGAGGGGGCACTGCAAGCCTGCAACTTCCGTAAGCTTATTTGAAAGGCTGTTATACAGATATTGCTGTCAACACGTTACGTGTTGCTGAATAAGTCCCTGAAATAGTACCCATTTCTAACACTAAATCCAGCTAAACAAGGAGCAGTCTTTCAAAATCTTGAGATAGTAGATTAAACTAACTTACTTGTCCAGCAATAGCACTGAAGAATGTCCACAAGGGATCAGCAGCAGCAGCAGCAGCATAAGCACCAGCATAAACAGAATATCCAGAAGATCCACCATGGGCCACACTTGGTACTCCTCCAGGAACTGGCTGGCCCATTGCCATTTGCATTGGAACCTGACCACGGTATGCACCATACTTTTGGAAACAGAAGAAACAGATATCACTGTATTTATCAAATTAATACAAATATGTATCACTGGTGATCAATTATTTTATTTGTATTGGACCAAAATGCCTCATATGAAGGGGTGAATGTGCATTTCAATACTAATATTACTATACCTTTTGTCAAAATATAGAACAGCTTAAGCAAAGAGTAGCTGAAGAAGCAGGTATCTTTGACTATTAGTCTCTAAGACAGTGGTTCTCAACCTGTGGGTCCCCAGATGTTTGTGGACTTCAGCTCCCAGAATCCCTGAGCACTGACCATAGTGGCTGGGGCTTCTGGGAGCTGAAGTCCATGAACATCTGGGGACCCACAGGTTGAGAACCACTGCTCTAAGACAATGACAAGCCAATACTTACCTGAGAACAGGCTTGACTGAACTAATGGAGGTTACTTACATTAATACGACTGCACTATTGAATAGCTACTTGGTGCATGAAGTGCCTCAGGATGATATCCTATCCATGCTTGCCTTAATTCAACCCAGCACAAAGTCAGTTGTGGCAAGAACAAAACTACAAGACACACTACTCATCCTGTACAGAAAGTGTGTGGATTTGGTCAGATAGAAACCCACATGAAGACAATCCCTGGTTTTGATTTGTTTTCTGCGAGTCTACAGGGCATGGAATCCTCACAAAAGTGGAAAAATCCACAAATAACTCCCTCCCTGCTCCCTTCCTCTCCATTTTGCCTCAGCACAAGTTTTCCCTACTGGGGCAAAATGTATAGGAACGGTAGGGAGAGGTGCAGAGGGGGAGAGGAAGGCTCATGTGAACCTTCTCTCACCCCCATCCTCTTCCATTTTCCATGGGAAGGGGAAGGAAGGTACTCTGAAGGGGGTGGGAAGGAAGGCTTGCACGAGCTTTCCACCACCCCTCTTTCCTTTCCATTTTGCATGGGAAGGGGAAGGAGGGAGCTCCAACCAGGAAAAAGAAAGCTTGCACAAACTTTCCCCCACCCCACCCCCTTTCCCTTCCATTTTGCCTTGGGGCGAGTTCTTTGCACTGGGGCAAAATGCATGGGAACGGGAGGGTGAGAATGGGAGGAGGCATGTGCGCTTGTGAATAATCAAATTCACAAACTTTAAACTCACAAATGTGGTGGGAGAACTGTACTTAAACTTGTATAGTTATTATCAACAGATAGCCACTGTGTAGCTTACAAGTTAAGGCACATAAAATGTTGAAAGGTAGCCAAATTACTGTTATAAAAAAAGTGTCTTTTCAATAAAAACAAGACAAAAATATTAGCAGCTGAGATAAAAACATATGAAAACAAGAGCTCAAGAAATATTAGCTGACGTGAATTAAAAGACCCACTCCTGGCACCAGAAAGGTACTAGAAAAGCACGCCTTGTGAGCTTATTCCATAAACAATATGCCACCAACAAGGAAGGTCTTGTCCTTAATAATCACCTGTCTCAGTTGACTTGGCCAGGATACATACCACACAGCCTCTGTCTAACACTTTCTCCCATCAGCCAGATGGGTGTTGGACTGTGCGTGCATATACAACTCTGGTGTGTGCTGGTTATCACTTCAATCAGTTAGGAGTAGTGTTGTCATAATGAAAACTGAAGATGGCTCCTATACCTTTAATGGTTGTATAGAAGAGGGGGCTACTTGTCACACAACCAGGCAACAAGCAACACTTGCTGAAAATTCCCTCCTCTACACAACATTAAAGGTATAAGAGATCTCTCCAGCTTTCACTCTGGTGACTAGTTAGGAGCTTACTTCAAAACTGTTCAGAAGTAGTACATCTGCCTCTAAAAATAAAATAAATTAAAGAATATGCCTTGTAACAAGGATCCCTTATGGTGAGAATAACGGTTGCAGTACCAAGCCAGATTACTCCTCCTTCCAGTGTCAGACAAAAAACTTAAACTCACAAAGGACTGTTGGGGGTGGGGAGACTATTTAGCATGGGTCCTACGATTAACCACTGCTGCTTCATAGCTTGAGTACAGCAGCATCTTTTCAAGGTTTTAAGGTAAGTTTTCCATACTGGGCGCCCTCCACTGTCACTAGAGACAATATTACCAAAGCCAGTTTTTTTTTAAAAAAAACTAGCATATATACCCAGCATTGCCCGGGATTTTATTTTCTCACAGGTAATATTTGTTTGAAAGATTAGAGATCCTGTATCTTTAATTTCCCAAAGTGTCTTGTCCAGTACCTGTAATTTTTCCCCATATTCCCCAATCCAATCAGTATTCAGAGTTATTAACATACACAGGTTGGGCTCCTGAGGGAAAAGACTGCCTTGCTCCTTCTTGTTGCTAGGCCTAGTCTCCATAGCAACTGGCCTACTCAGGACAGACACAGCAAACTGAGGTCTTAGAGCTCTCTGGCTGAGAATTCTAAAGGCCCCTCCTTAAACCCGAGGATTCCACAGAATCTTCTTAGGCAGCCAATCACACGAGGTCTTCACCTGACACAGACAAACAAACTTTGACTTTCATATATTAGATTAAAAATAAATAAATAAAACAAACAAACAAACAAGGAGCTTTAAAATGGCAACCCCTGTTTGGGCTGGCTGTCATTTCCTCTCCCCTCATCTAAGGAACCCCACATACAAAAATAAAAAAAGGGCCCTTTGCACAGACAACGAGAGGGCCTGAAAAGAAAGGCCAGGGTTGCCAGAGCCCAGCCCTCTCCTACACAAAACAAAACAAAACAAAACAAACAAACAGCCGAGGCTCCAGATAAGAGGGCGGGAACACACCCTGACAGACCGGGCTCCCCTCCAATCACTGTCACGTTTTTACTCACCGCTCCGAACCCTGGGTACGTCATGGCGACGTTACAGGAGAAGACCGTTAGAAGACGAGCGGGGGAAGCAGGGGGGCGGATTCGGAGCCCAGCGCAATTCAGCTGCCCCGCTGTTAGTCCCCTCTCTTTTCCCCTCTTCTGGCGTCGGCGCCTTCTCGCTTTCTTTCTTCAAGCTCGACGTTTGACGAGGCGGAAGTTTCCCTCTCTAGGCCGCCCTCCCTTATCTGCTGCCGGGTATTGGCTGAGGCGGCCGTCCGCTTCCTCTCATCAGAGGTCTCCGAAGTGAGGAGGAGGCGGAGCGAGGGAAGGAAGGAAGGAAGGCCGGCCGGCTGACGCGGCGACAGGAGGCGGAAGTGGAGGGGCGGGGCGGGGCGGGGCGGGACGCCGCCCGTGGTCGTGAGGCGCTGATAGACGAGCGAACGTCTTCCGGCTGGAATGACCGCAGGCATAACAAGCGGAGGAGGCGCGCGCTCCCTTGCCGTCGTAGGGACGTTCCGGGTTTACGTTGGAGGCCGCCTCCCTGACGTCTAGGCGGGGACGCGCGGAGTAGGGGCTGCGTGGAACGGGTGAATGAAGGGCTTGTCCTCCCCGGCAATACTAAGGGGAAACGGGGGAAAAACTTACTGCGTGTGATTGTTAAATATAGTGCCAATTTTACTATAAACTCTTCCATTATTTGCCCTTATTGCAAGGGTCGGGAGGTGGCTGACTAGGACAGAGTGGCCTAAGGATTGGCCTGAATTGTAGGTCACTTTCAGAACTTGGGTCAGAGATAGAGGCCGTTTCCGTAATGCCGTCCTATTGTTCCACTTTCAACCTCCTGTGGAATGCTGGGCTTTGTAGTTTCCTGAGGCCAAAGAGCTCCCTGGCTGAGAATTCTAAAGGCCCCTCCCTCCGTTGCAAACCCCAGGATTCCACAGGATGTTGAAAGTGGAGTAATAGCGCTATAACAGTGTAGAGCGGAAGTGGCGCTAGCCTTCTTCTGATTTCTTGACTGCAGTCTGTGTTCTGATTAGTGACTGAACCAAGGTATGGAAAATCCTGCAATGTCTTTGTCGTCCACTTTAAGGTTATGTAAATGATATGGGTGTGAATTAGAAATAATGAAGTGGAAATAAAGTAGAAGCTGGGGGCTTAGGTCAGAGGGACGGAGAAAGATTTAAGAAGGGTAAAAAGGTCACGAGAGCCAATGTATCACGTAGCTAGGATGTTGATCACGTGGCCAGGGTGTCGTTTATTGACTGGCTGCGGTAATTGCAGATTGTAGATAAGCACTTTCCGGGGTCTGAGTGCGGGGGTAATTAGCTAGTAACAGCATGTGGTATTTGTGACCCCGGAGGGCCGGACCGAGACATGCCTGCGATCTTTGCCTGTGGTCTTTGTGTATGCTGTGAACTTTGTCTATAAAAGAGCTCTGAAACTTGAATTCAGGGCTTTTGGTCTTTTGGAGACGTCCAGCCAAAAGCCCGCACGTAATAAATTACTCTTTTTCTTGCTCTGTGGTCTCTGTGTTCTCTGGGCTCCTGCAACAATTACTTAATGTTCAGCTATAAATTTGTCTTTGCACCTTCTTCCTTGACTTTCTTCAGTAGTCTTGCCAAGTCTTTGTTATTTTCTGCTAGTAGTATGGTGTCATCCGCATATCTTAAACTGTTGATTTTCCGTCCTCCAATGTTCACACTTCCTTACACCAGTTCTAATGCTGCTTTACATACAGTGAACAAACAGGGTGATAAAAAACAGCACTACCTGACCCCCTTGCCAAGTGGAAACCATTACGTTTCTCTGTATTCTGTCATGATGGGAAGTTGTCCTGAGTACAAGTTAATCAAATGCTGTGGGACATCCAATAGACTTAAAATGATATACCACATAAAGGGAAAAAGAAATTAATTATGACATACCATTCCAGGATTGGGTGGGGGAGGAGGAAGGGATTAAATATAATTATTGTGTGTAATTTGTTCTTATAATGAATAATTCAAGTAAATAAAAATATCAAAAAAAGAAAAAATGCTGTGGCGCACCCATATCTTTTAAGAGGAATCCATAGTTCTCTATGATTTACAGAATCAAATGCTTTCTTTTCATCTATAAAGCACAGGCTAATTTTTTTCTGAAATTCCTTAGTGTGTTCCATTATCCAATGTATGTTTGCAATATGATCCCTAGTGCCTCTTCTGAACCCAGCTTGGACTTCTGGCATTTCTTGCTTTATATATGGTAAAAGAATGGAATTTGTTGTGCACTCTGCTTGTGTATAAGATTAATGTGACGGTCCTGTGGTTACTGCAAACCCTGGTGTCACCTGTCCTGGGGACTGGAATGTGTATTGAACATTTCCAATCTGTGGACCATTGTTTTGTTTTCCATATTTGCTAACAGGTTTTAGTAAGAACCTGGGTGGATTCTCTCTCTCTTGTTTAAAACAGCACTATTGGTTCCTGGTGATTTTATTCTCCCAAGTGCTTTGGGAGAATAAAAGCTTCCACTCTACTTTCTAAAATTATGGGTTCATCTTCAAATGGTTCTTCTTGGAATAAAACTGTTATCCTTTCATCTCTTTTATATAGTTCCTCAGTGTATTGACTTTTTATTTCTTCTTGATCTACAGTGTGTTTCCCTGTTGGTCATAGAGCATCCCCGCTCTTGGGCCATTTCCAGCTGGGCCCTCTCTAAATTGCAAACCCCAGGATACCAGAGATATTGACAGTGGAATAATAGCACTATAACAGTCTAGTGCGGAAATGGCCTTGGTTTAAATTTCCCTTTGATTTCTCAGATCCTGTGGAAGAGATCTCTTGTTCTACCTCTTTTTTGTTGTTATTCTCATCTTCTGTTTCTCTGTCTTGATTGCTACAGTAGTTCTCCCAGACCCTGTTGTGATTTTGTAATAGGAATATGTGCATTTACTTATTTCTCCCTTCTCTCCAAATTTGAAGACCCTTGTTGAGTGATTTTAAATAAATATTTGATGTACTTTTTAAAACTGTGAGTTAAGTCTTGGTGGTCTGTGACAAAGGGGACCCACGGGAAAGAAAAGGTTACAAACAGCTGATCTAGAATCATAAAGATGGAAGGGATTGAAAGAAGTGTCAGTTCTAGCCTCATGGCATGATGAGAGCTGATAGACTTCTTCCTTCTCTGTTTTAGACAAACTAATATCAATGTGCAAGACAAGCTGGGAGCAGAAAGACATTGTGAAGGCAGACTGTGCTGTTGTTTGGCTGCTAGCTAGTTTCTGAAGAACCACTGAGATCTTTTGATATAGGGCAGCGTATAAATATGTTCATAAATAAAATAGTGTTAGACTGGTTGTTGGGATCGTTCCAAAAATGTGGCACAAGGTAAAACCAGTAAAAAAATGTCAGTTCAAATTTTAAGCAAGAGACTGAAGACTGCCAGACACTAATTAATCATATACTTAAATTATTAAGCACAGCGATCCCAGGATGTTTTATTGCTTGAGATAAAGGGCTAGATGATCCCCCCAACAACAATAGATAATTAAACTGAATTGAAAGAGAATCAGCCTCTATCACATCTGAATGCACCAGGCCACATTAGGGGGACAAACTTTGTGGTATGTGTAGTTCTGTCTTCCAACAGAAACAAATCAGAGGTTCAAAAAATCATCCAAGGGATTGCTACTGCTTGTTTGCATCTGCTGCTTGAGGTAGTTGCTTGCCTTGGTCAGCCTGATGTCAACCATATCAAAAGATTTAAAGCATCCAAAATTAATTTGAAAAATGTTTAACCAGAGTGACAGACCTGTTTCCATTGATAAGAATGAAAATGTTTATATTTTCAGCCCTACTCGGAAATCCTAAGCCAAGAGTTAACAGCGCCATTATTCATTCATCAGAAGGCAAAATAGCACCAAGTTTGGTGTAGTTGTTTTGAGCATTGGACTACAATGCAGAGACCAGGGTTGGAATCTCTACTCAGTTGTGGAAACCCACTGGATGACCCTGGGCAAGTCACATTCTCTCAGCTTCAGAGGAAGGCAAAGGCAAACTCTCTTTCAAGAAATCATGCCAAAAAAAGCCCCTTAATAGGTTTGTCTAAGTGTCACTGTAAGTCAGAAATTACTTGAAAGCATACAATACCAACTGCAAAAATTAGGAAATTACAGGTGTCCTGGATTGCGATATTTTTAAAATTCAGAGCAGAGCCCGTGTATGCCTTTCAAAAACTGATGTAATGGTTAGAACATTTTCCTCAGCCAACCAAAGAAGGAAAAATGCAATAGCAAAGTTGAACTCAACACTGGACAGAACTTCTATTTTTTTAAAAAAAAAATCCTTTGTAAGAAAACCAACTGCTTAGGGATCATGAAATGAAACTGCTTTGTGAAAAAGAAAAATGAAAGTGATAATAAGAAGAAAGCATTCAAATCTGGTAAATAATATAACAGATGTAGAGTATTTGGAGATCAGTTTGGTTTAAATTTAAGCCTAGTTGCGAAACCTATTTTGTCAACTTCAGCTGCATGCTTATTGAGACCCATTGAATATGGTGGGCAATTAGTTCAACTAGAGGATTAGGCTTCCAGTTGTTTACTTTAAGCAATGTTAAATAGTCCTTGAACAGACATGTCCTCAAGTCTACCTGATTGACTACCTTCGTAATGGTAAACAGAGACTAGGCTTACCATGCGTCCTGCTCTTCATGTCCTCTGCTTCAGAGCTAAAATTAAATTTCTATATGGTCAGATTTTTAAAATGTCCAGGGACTTTACAGTATCCATTGCTGCTTTGCATCCTACATGCCACCACTGTCTCCTCATGACTATCACTAACTTTCTCAAGAGCCAAACTACAAAATGAGATGAAAGTAGGCCCAGCAGAGCACTCAGGGAGGGACAGGGACTTGCAGTGGAAGAAGGGAGACAGACCCAGAGGGGGTGACAAGCTCACCAAGTGAGGCAGCCAAGGAGGCTCTGACCACGCAAGGACGAATCAGATGAGTGACTTGGTGAAGTAGGCAAGACAGCTTTCAGAAGAGAAGGGGAAGGAGGAAAGGAAAATTGTTGGTTTATATGAAGATTGAGAATATTTCTAGTAGTAATTGTCACAGCACATATGTCAGGGGCTCAGGCATGCTTGCGCCCATGGGCGTCCCTGAGGCCAACACAGCGGCTGCCTCCGACGAGGAGGAGGGGGGCCCGGGCACTCCGGAGGCCGCTGCCGTCGGTGGGGATCGCCCAGACGCCGCGGAGGTCACCGTCGCCGATGAGGATCGCCCCGGCGTTGCGGAGGCCACCGCCGCTGATGGGGATCGCCCCAGCGTTGCGGAGGTCGCCGGCCCGGCTTCCACGCCGGTGGGCATGACAGGCAGTGACTCGCCGGGGGAGGCGGGTCTCGGGCCCGATCCCAGGGCACCGCCCACTCGCGATTCCAACCCTGAGGAGGCTGAAGCCTCCGCTCCGCCGCCCACGTTCCAGCAGCAGTGGCAGTTCAAGGGAGCAAGCCGCCGGTCCCGGCGGCTGCATGAGAAACACCTGCAGGCTGAGAGCTCCCAGCTGTAACACAGCTGAGAGCCCTCAGCCGCGTGCTCGAGCCGGATTGGCCGGCGGCGGCCCAAGGGGTCTTTTTAGGGCAGGCGCTGGGCTGGGAAGGGCACGGAGCAACAACCGTCGGTCTACCGTGCGTCTGTCGCCCGTGGCCAGTTCCAGCCCAGTCTGTGTCCGCGTCCAGCCGCTCGGCCCTTCCGGGACCAGCCCCCTACGTTTTGGGTTTAGTAACCTCTTTGTGTTCCGGGTGAGGTAACCCTTCATTATTTTCTGTTGGAGCCTGCTGCTAAGGCATACTCTCAGTTACGGACAGTTTGTTTACTGCAAAACCTTGGTGTACGGACAGCAATAAACGCTGCTTTTTCCCGACTCCAGTCCGGCTCCTGCTTGACCCCGGCCGCCGCTGACAACATATGGAAGGGATATTTAAATTGAGAGTCATCTTAGTGATCAGTAGTTTGAAGTAATCTGTCAGTGAATGTGTCCTCTTTTTAGCTTTTCAAAACCCTCAGGTAACCCTGAGATGACTGGCTGAAATTCCCTCAAAGAGAGCTAATGGTTATTTAGGTGATACCTTACTAAAAGTACAATTCAGCTTCAGGAAAGAACGTTAGACATTCCCCAGACGATACTATACAGAGACTGTTTGTAGGAGCGGGGGCGCAGGGAGAACACTGAAATAACTTGTTGGCAAAAGAAAAAAAAAACCTTGTAGAAGAGCTCCAGTTGTGGCGGGAAAGCTGCAATGGCATGACATCTCTTTGCTTACATTACATCATTAATCTCCATGGCTCCCACTTCTGAAGGAAACTAAATTCTGTAGTGCTGCCATCTTACTGCTCATGAAAATGGGGCCAGCAAGTAGCTGTTGTTTTGCACTAAACATTTATCAATAGATGATGCATCGTTTGTCAAGACACCAGCTCTTGATCTAAAGCCATTAGGATTGTTGAGACTGATGTATGTGTAACAATACATCTTCCTTAAATATGAAGTACTTTCATACCTTTTCCTGTTTAATGCTGAAATGTTACATCTATTGACTGCTCAAAACTTCAAGAATACATACCAACCTAACTAGTAAAGTATAAGACAGCTGTTATATTGTTACAGTCTTATGTTACAGTGTGGCAAACACCTATATTATTATTTTTTTCAGCACTATTTCCCTACTTTCTATTCCTAGCTTCACTGCCTTTTAGACTTGGAAAAACCCTGCACCTAATGGCTGGGTTCAGGGTCACAGAAATGCAACTACAGTGTCATCAGAAATAAAAGTGTAACCCAGAAGTCTGAGGGAGAGGGAAGAAGCTGATGGCAGACAACAGTAATACAAAGAAAAATGAAACAGAACTTGCAACTGCATCAAACACTTCCAAACCATATTGTGGAAGAATGGGAATGAGCTGTCAGCAAACATGCTGTCCTTTGTCTCCTCCTCTGTTTGGATCCCTTCAAAATAGAATTACTAACCATCAAATTTGGGAGGGGGCTTCTTCCATCCCTATCTCCATCCACTTGTTGCAGCAAGAGGATTTCTCCTTACTTTTGAGATACGCAGTCAGATCGGTGGGCTTCAATCTGCCATCAGAGATCACCTCACCTTGAGATCTGGACCTACCCCAGGGGAGCAAGGAGTGCTCTGGATGTTCCTTTCCTGGTCAATTTTATGGAAGCTCTAAGGGAGGAATAGAGGAATAGAAGGGAGGAATAAAACAAGCCTCCCTCAAACAGTCCTAAAAGTTTTATAGTCTTCCTAAGAATGTGTTGACTAAATGACAGATAGCGTGACTCAGCCCCCTATATTACCCTTTATGTCCTCTTCAGTGTACTGAAATGATGGAAAGGACACATTAAAAATCTCAGAGGACAGAAAGGTGGAGGCAGACCTCAAAAAGGTGCATGAAGCCTCTTCTCTGGCACTCAGGGCAGCAGCATCTACTTCCATCGTGGCAAAAACCTCCCTGCTATGGGCCGTGGACATGTTAAAAACAATCCCTCCCAGTGAATCAAAAGCCACCAAAGGATGAATAAGTCGATGAAGGTGCTGGCTTGGATGTGATTCAGTTCAGGAGAGGTGATGATGTTACTGTCAGGAGAGATTAAGAGGGAACTAGAATTCATCAGGCAAAGGAATTTTGAATTTACTAGCAAGTCAGGGATATAGCTAGCATATAAATTAAAGAAAGAAAAATTAAACAGAATGATATTAGAATTGAAGGAAGGTGAAAGAATTGTAGCAAAAGAAAAAGTAAATTGCTTTATAGTTACTTTGGAACTTTATATAAAAAAAGCAGGAGGTATCAGGGAAGCAACTGAACAAATATTTGCAGGATAGGTCACTCCCATAAGTATCAGGAAGACATAGAGCTATTTTAAACAAGGACATTACATTAGAAGAAACTGTGGAAGTGGTTAAGAGATCTAGGAAGAGGAAGGTACCAGGTCCTGATGGCCTATCAGCTGCTTATAAAACCTTCAATGAAGAATTATTAAAACTATTGCAAAGAGTTATAAATGATGCTCTCAAAAAATATCAGATCCCCAAGAGTTGGAGAGAGGCCAACATTGTGCTAATACCTAAAGATCATGAGCCTAAGATAATTAAAAATTACAGATCTATATCTCTATTGAATGAAGATTATAAAATCTTTGGATCAATACTGGCAAATAGACTAAAAGCTTACCCTTCAGGAGTTTATATATGAAGACAAAAATGGTTTTCTCCCAAGGAGGCAAATAAAAAATAATATTAGAATGGTTATTGACGTAATAAAGTTTTTAAATTATCATAATGATGTTAAGCGAGCCCTGTTGTTGTAGAAGCTGAAAAAGCATTTGACAACTTGAATTGGGCATTTTTATTAAAATTATTGAATGAAGGTAGGGAAAAACTTTACAGACTGGATTAGAGCAGTATATTTGATACAAAAAGCTAAATCAAAAAATAATTGGGAATGAGACAGAGTATTTCCAAACAGAGAAAGGAACAAGGCAGAGGTGTCCAATTTCTTCATTGTTGTTTATATTAACCATTCAAGTTCTAGTAGAGAGATAAGATCTGATATGAGAATTTGAGAATTAAACCCACCCTTCCCTCTCCTTTCCCTGGCCTGATTCGGACCCCAGGTGTCTGTTCCCTCCACCAAGCCTTGGCTCCCTTCCCACACACATATTTTGATATTTGTAATTTTTCCACTTTTGCATGGGTCTTATGCCCGCCCCTAGAGAATATGGAGAGCCAATTATATATCCCTTTTATTAAATATGCAGATGCAAACCCAGGAATAGCTGTAGTACAATATATGGTTCAGGGAAAGATGTGGAGGAAGAAAATAGTACATCTATTCCATCTGATTTTTTCTACCAAAGCTTCCTGCCTTTTCTACCAAAGCTTGCAAACTATGCTATGTATCCCAATTTATCTATGAAAGCTTACAAGAATACAGTGGTTCTTAACCTTTTTGGAGTTACACAGCTTTGAAATTCTAATGAAAGCTATGTACCCACTCCCCAGAAAAATAATCAGAAAAACAGATTTTTCCATGCAGTTTATTTTATGCTGTTAAAAAATTATTTTTTTTCATGTCGACTAAACTAGATTTTAAAAAATTACAATTAACACTTGAAAAGATGGTTCGCACCTGGTTTACAAACATCGGAACACATGGGCCGTTGACCCCAATTTATGAATTTCCAATCTTCAGTTCTCTCTCCACATTCGCAGGTTTGACTCTCATGAATCTGATTATTCGTGAGGCACCCATGCCTCCCCGCTATTCTCCTCTTCCCATTCCCTTCTGTTTTGCTAGCACTGAGAAAGAAGGCAAGTGTGCGGAGGCAGAAGGTAAGGCAATGGTGGAGCGATGTTTTCCTAGTGTCCACCAGGGCTCTCCCCTCCCACTGCTTTGCCTCTGCCCCAGCGCTGAGAACTGGCACGGAGGCAAAGGGTAAGGCAATGGGGGGGGAGTGGAGACATGCGGGCACACTTTCCTTCTCTCCTCTGGAGCTCTCCCCTTCCATTCCTCTGCCTCTGCCCTGGTGCTGAGAAGTTGTGCCGAGGCAAAAGGCAAGCAATGGGGCGGGGGAGAGATGCGCACGCACACTTTCCTTCACCCCTCTGGAACTCACCCCCTCCCTTGCCTCTGGTCTGAGCACAGAGAAGGAAGGCTCCTGTACCAGAGCATGGAAGAGAATGAAAGGAGGATCGCGGGGGGGGGGGTATTTGCAATTTTTCCACTTTCACACGGGTTTTGCACCCCAAACCCTTGCAAATGTGAATGGGCCGCTGTAACTACAAAGAAGCATAGTCAGCTCAGGACATTTTCTTGTTGAAAGAAGGACAGAAGGTGCACTCAAGTCAACCTTGTGAAAAGGGATGCTATTCCAAACCAGCAAAGTACTGAATAAAATTGAAAACTGTAAAAGCCCATTGAAATGAACTCATTTTCACTGCCCACCTAAAGTTCAATCCATGTGCTATCAGACTTGAAATGACAGAGTGTAGAAAAGAATCTTATATTCAGAACCACAGGTATATTGAGGTGATTGTAGACTACATAATTTAATATCATGCATTTACAGAAATAGTGTTTGTGTTGCATCCAGAGCTTGGAAATGTTACTCTTCAACTACAGCTCCCAGGATCCCCAGCCAGCAAGGCCATGCCACCTGGGGATTCTGGGAGCTATAGTCCAGAAATGTAATCCCTCCTGCTCCTCCCCCCAAAAAACTGTTTGACTTCACTAGAAAATAAGAAAAGCTAGCCTGGTTGTGTTTGGAAGGCCATCCTGGACTTGAACTTCTACCCAATCTAGATGATGTCATTTTGTTATGTGCTTCCAAGGTGGTTCCAACTTATGCGCGCAGACACACGTGGTAAAGTTATCAGGGGCTTTTTTTGGCAAAATATGTTCACAGTGGGTTTGCTATTGCCTTCCTCAGAGGAGAAACCAAGATGCAGTCACAGTGTCATTTTGTTCAATGGAGCCGGGACTTCCTTACAAATACACTGAAGCAGACACATGGCTTGAGAGCCAGTGTGGAGTAGCGGTTTTTGAACTGTGCCCCTGGAGAACAGGGTGTGATTCCCTGCTTGGCCTTGGAAACCCACTGGGTGACCCTAAACGTGTCACACACTCTCTCAGCCCCAGAAAAGCCTGTGATAGGTTCACCTGAGGGTCACCATAAATCGGAAATGTCTGGAAGGCACACGACAGCAGCAAAATACACATGTTTGCACAGAGGCTGTAGTGCCGCGAATTAAAACGGCAGAAAGAGGAATTTGACCCAACCTAACTAAGGCCATTTCCGCACTAGACTGTTATACTGCTTTCATCCCACTTTCAACATCCTGTGGAATCCTTGGTTTGCTTCCCACTGACCCAGACACACATTTTGATATTTGTGATTTTTCCACTTTTGTGAGGGTCTTGTGCCCCTCAAGCCCTAGAGAATACGGAGAGCCAACTGTATATGCCTTTTATGAACTACGCAGAGGCAAGCCCAGGAACAGCCGTGCAACGACGCCGCTCCCTAAACTGCAAACCCCAGGATTCCATAGGATATTGAAAGTGGAATAATCGCGCTATAGTAGTCTAGTGCGGAAATGCCCAAAGTACGTGCGAAGTACAAAACCGTCAAGTAGGGCCAACCACGCTGGTTGAAACACGAGAAGCTGGAACGGGGGAAGTGATTTGGGGAAAACCCGATTCGGCACGAGCAGCAGTGACCTGACGTTCCGAAACGGAGCGCCGGGCAGGAATAGAAACTGAAACCGCTGCCTTATACTGACCTCTCGGCCGAGTCTCCCGAGCTACTCAGCGAGGAAACGAAAGTCTCTTGCTTCCGCCTCTTCCCGGGTGAGTTTTAAGGAAGCGACGGGGGCGATAGACCTGGGGAAAGGCAAGGCGAGGCCGCTCGCTTCCTTCCAGCGCAAACCAGGCGGTGCGCCCCGATTGCGAGAGGAGGAACAGCCGCTGCTCCGAAAGCAAGCCAAACTCCGGCGCCCGAAGTGCGCCCGAGGAAGACTCCCGGCGGCGTGAAGGCGAAGGCTTTTGGCAGGGACCGAGGACTAAGGGCGCGGCGGGCAACAGGATGGAGATGGAGGCGGCGGCGGCGGCGGCGGCGGCGGCGAGCCCTTCCCGCGCCGAGACCATCCTCTACCTGATCCGGTGCTTCAGGTCCAGGATCAAGCGTAACATGCAGGTGATCCGAGTGCTGGACTGGATGCCCTCGCTGGGCCCCGAGCACAAAGATCGCATCCGAGCCGTGGCGAAGGCCGCCGGGAACGTCGAAGCCGCCGAGCACCTCCTCCGCGCCCTGGAGGGGGAGGCCGCCGGCCGGCCGCCGGGCTTGTGCCAGGAGTTCTACCAGGCGCTGGTGCAGAGCGGCTTCGAGGCGGCCAGCTACGTGGACCCCACCCTGAGCGGGCTGCCCTCGCCGTCCCTGGAGGCCGCCGGCGACGCGGGAGCCTTCCTGGTCGACTTGTTCCAGCCGTACCTGGTGGAAGAGCTGAGGGCCACGCAGGTGGCCGTCCGGTGCCTGGAGAAACAGCTCTTCGACCGCGAGGACGCGGAGCGGGTAGGCAGCCCCGGCCGAGGGCGTCGGTAGCCCGCCTCCGCGCGTGTCTGAGGCCGCTCGAAGGGGTTCGGAAAGGGCTGGCCCGGCCTGCGGGGAGCTGGCCGCCTCGGCGAGGATGTTGCGAGCGTCGACACGTTCCGCCAAGAGGCGGGGAAAGGCGTTTGTGAGACCCTCCCGACGCCTGCCAAAACAGTTTGCCTGTCGCGTGGAGCCCGAGGCGCTGCTTGCTGCTTCCCTCGGGCTGAAAAAGGCGTTGGGCTCGCCTTTGTTTGGACCGGTTAAGGCCTGGGAGAGGGACTGGTCGAGTGCGGTCCTCCGGGGACAGAGTGGGCGGGAAGTTTCTCTGCTCTAGGTAGCCTAGCCGTAGGTGAAGGCTCATGGAAGTGGCAGGCCGTTTTCTGCTTGCCCGTCCTTGGTCACAGGGCCTAGCCCTGGATTCAGGAGGGATATTTGCAGTCCCTAACCATGGCCATTTCCGCACTAGCCTGTTCTAGCGCGATGATTCCGCTTTCAACGTCCTCTGGAATCCTGGGGTTTGCAGTTTCCGGAGGGGCCAGCCCGAAACTGCAAACCCCAGGATTCCAGAGGATGTTGAAAGTGGAATCATCGCGCTAGAACAGGCTAGTGCGGAAATGGCCCTAGTTTCCAAGCAGAGCCCAGCGTTTATCCCAGTGGGCGTGTGAGAAATTGCAAGCCACGGTCTTATCCTGGCCTGCTCCACAGAGTTTCTCTGAACGGTGCTGAGAAGGTAGGCGATAATGTGACTCAAAATCCAGGAGAATAAGGCTAGTTGATACTAAAGTCAGGAGTAATAGAGCAGCGTGGGGAGTGTACAGCTCAGAGGGAAGCCTAAGGCAGGGGTGGATGTGGGGGCAGGTTACGTGGTTGGCCCTTATCACTTGGTGCTTTGGCTCTGTGACCTCTGGCTGCGCTAAAGAGTGTTTGAGTGTAAGATATCTTCTGGAAATCTAACAATATGGACACAAAATAAGGACAAGATTAGGTTGTCATCCCCTGAAAGACACTATTTGGATATCCAGATCAGGAGGTGGAGCTTGGTGGGGTCAGTTATTTTGCCAGTTATTTTTCCTGTATGGAGCATTCCTGATCCACAAGTATATGTATATCTATCCCATTTCCTGCCAGTGGCATGCAGTTCTGTAGACCTGGAAGAGGATTACCATGTGAGTGTGTAAATCAGTGGTTCTCAACCTGTGGGTCCCCAGATGTTCGTGGACTTCAGCTCCCAGAAGCCCTGAGCATTGACCATAGTGGCTGGGGCTTCTGGGAGCTGAAGTCTACAAACATCTGGGGACCCACAGGTTGAGAACCACTGGTGTAAATGATCCTTGAAAAGGGGAACCCACCCAAATATACCAAGCTGCCTGCATGCACAGAACTCTGAATCCTAGAGAGTTTAAGCAAAGTGCATGACCACAAATTGCTGCCCAGAAGAAATTGCCGCAAGGAATAAAGTCTTACTGATTTTACTGTTCCTGTGTTTGTTTAATTACCTCTCCACTGAATTAGCACTTGCAGGTGAGGTATTCTTAAGAAGAATGGAAGAAATAAATTGCCATAAAGCAAAAGACAGTTTTGATACAAAAGCACTGGGAATTAAGTTGGGTGGAACAATGTTGTTGACATCACAGGCGATATGAAGGATAATGAAGAGGTGGTTGGCCTAACCCCTCTGAGAGGACCGTCCACAACCAGGATGCAGCTACATAAAAGGCCCCATTGAGTTTCTATCAACCTCATATTTCTAGGATAGGCGTGGGAATCATGAACCTCTCCAGATGTTGTTGAACTGTCAATTCCCAACATTCCAAACGATGGACTATGAAGACTATGGCTGCTGGGATTTGCAGTTGAATGACATCTTGAGGGCTACATACATGTTCCACTTTGACAGGTAGGACATGTAGCAAGACTTTAGATAAGGAATACAGAGATAGATTCATACAGGAGGTGATGGTCTTTAACCAAGGTCCATGTGAAGGTCATTTTCAGTAATGCTTTTTGAAAAAGCCAGTCTTCTTTTTATGAACACAGTCTAAAAAGGGCAGAGCAGCCTTCGCTTTCCACTTTTGGAGGCCCCCAAAGCCCCAGGACTTTTTCAAAAAATTAAATTGTCACTGGAAGTTATATAGCATCACTTCAGATGTGCCTAGAGATACAGATGCAGCTTATGGGGAAGAGGTGTTGTTGTTTCTCTTCCAGTCATTTCTGATTTATGGCAGTCCTAAGGCGAACCTGTCACAGGATTTTCTGGGGCTGAGAGTGTTTGACATGCCCAAGATCATCCAGTGGGTTTCCTTGACCAAGTGGTAAATTGAATCCTGGTCTCCAAGGTCATATTTCAGAGGTGAAAATTGCCTCCCTTCCTAATCTAAAAACCTAGAAACATTTTTAATATGTCTCTTGACTATTGGGAGATACAGTATTTAATCTGTGCTGAGAAATGTCTTGCAGAAATTTCCCTTCTCATTCCATCCCCCTCCCCGTTTCTTTTCACCAGGTTTTAGCTGAAAATGCTAAAGGGAATATGGAAGCAGTGAGGGAACTGCTGTGCCGGATAGTGCAGAAGAAGCAGTGGTTCTCACCATTTCTGGAAGTCCTGCGTGATGCTGGCCATGGAGAAGTTGCAAAAGCTCTATCTGGCGAGACAAAAGGTAACAATATGATTTCACTTTTATTATTTTTCCTACCAGGGCAGCTTGCTGGTTTGGGGGATTAAAGGATTCTCAGCATGGGAGAAAGAGTTGCCTTCTATATATCTCTGCTTGGGGCTACCCATCAGAGTTGCTTATGTTTTGTCTTTGATTTAGTTGATTATATACTGACGTCAGTAAGGCCTTTGACAAGGTCCGCATGATATCCTTGCAGACAAACTAGTAAAATCTGAAGTAGACAATGCTACTGTTAGGTGGATTTGTAATTAGTTGACCAACCAAACCCAAAGGGTACTCACCAAAGGCTTCTCTGTATCCTGGAGAGAAGCAACCAGCAGGGTGCCACAAGGTCTGTCCTGGACCTAATGCTATTCAGCATCTTTACCAATGGTTTAAAAGAGGCATATAGAGAGCATTCTTATCAAATTTGCAGATCACACCAAATTAGGAGGCGTAGTTAACACCTTAGAGGGCAGGATCAGAATTCAAAATGATCTTAATAGGTTAGATAACTGCGACAAACTAACAAAATGAATTTCAACAGGGAGAAATGTAAGATACTATGCTTGGGCAAGAAAAATTAAACGCACAGATAGAACATCGGTGACACCTGGCTTGACATGTGAATGGCATCTCGGAGTCTTAGTAGACCACAAGCTGAACATGAGTCAGCAGTATGATGTGACAGCTAAAAAAAACAATGCAATTCTGGCCTTCATCAATAGGAGTATAGTGTCTAGGTTGAGGGGAGTAATATTAGTACAGTGTTCTGCTTTGGTCAGACCTCACCTGGAGTACTGTTTCCAATTTTAGGCACCGCAGTTCAGGAAGGATATTGACAATCTGGAAGGTGTCCAGTGGAGAGCAACCAGCATGATAAAATGCCTGGAAATCATGAAGCCCTATGACGAGCAGCTTAGGGAACTGGATATATTTAGCCTGGAGAAGAGAAAGTTAGAGGTGACGTGTTTAAATAGTTGAAGGGATGTCGTCTGAGGGATGGGCAAGCCTGTTTTCTGCAGCTCCAGAAACTAGGATATGGAGCAATGTCTTCAAACTTAAGGAAAAGAAATTCCATCTTAACATTAGGAAGAATTTCCTGATGGTAAGAGCAGTTTCACAGTAGAATACTCTGCCTCAGAGTGTGGTGGAGTCTCTTTCTTCGGAGGGTTTAAATAGAGGATGGATGACCATCTGTCATTTGATGATGTATTCCTACATAGAAAGGTTTGGACTCTTCCAGCTCTTATGATACTATGATTTTTTTCCCTGTTTTTCGTGTGCTTTGCATATTTATTGACATGTATCTTTGACAAAACTCAGTAAGTATAGCCAAGTCATGCTATCTAAGGCACACCCGGAATTGGACGTCTAAAGAGAGAAAGTTCTGTGCTGAGGCAGTGCCACCAAAGCTTGGAAAAGTTACTTTTCTAGACTACCCAGAATTCCCCAGCCGCCACAGCGGGGCTGTACATAATGACTCGTGACACATGTGGACTCATAAATGAGGACCTTTAGTAACAAGTGGAAGACCTGATCACGGATTTCAAACATTGAATCTAATGTGTTCACTTCACAAATTTAAGTTCAAAACTGTTTGTTCTTCTACCTCAGAGTTTGTTGCTTCCGTTGTTTGCATATACATACAGTCCTAACTCTGGTTTAAAAGAAAAAGGCTTAAGTAATGTCTTGTGGCTTTCTTTAAAACAGAATACAGCATAAATGGAGCATCTGCACCTGTGGATGAAATGACAGAAACTGCTTCTGATGTGAGAGATGTGAAGCAGAGTGCAGAATTTGAGCCCAGTGTGGCTGTTGAGGCGAGTGCCTTAGAAGAATCATTTGGAGAGGCCACTGCAGTATCAGGTGACATTTCAGCTGGAATGCTTTATGTAGGACGTGTACGGCCCTTGGGTTTCATACAGGTCGGGATACAGTATAGCCCTTGGGATCTTCCTGGTCCCTCCAAAAATCTGTGTTTTGGCTGGAAAAAAAAAACTTCCAGCAGCTTGAGGCTCCTTAAAGATGCTGTTTCAGAGGTTCTACCCCAAAGAGAGGGAGGGAGGAAAAAACAGGATGCTGCTAAAAAGTGCCTAGGAATGTCAGGACATCACTTCCTTGCAGTCACCCAAAATGGCTGTTGTGATGCCATGGCATCACTCTGGTGTTCCAGAGCAGCATCCTGCTGGGCTTCAAAGCGTGTCTCCCTGTTTTCCACAAATCCCTTCACACAGCTGATTCAGCTGGAACTTCAGTGAACCTCCCTTAAATTGTTCCTTCATCTGACACCAGAGAAGCATTTCATCTCTTCTTAAAAGGGAAGAAATATCCAGGGTGGAGGAGACTCTGAAAGAAATGCCCTCTTTTCCCAAAACAAGAACAAACTGGAGATGCCCCCCTGCCCACCAGTTGCTACCTTCAGACAGGGATGGCAAATTGGGGCAGCCATTTTTCTACATTTAACTGTACAACTGTTAAGCTGCATGTTTATGTCCAGTGGATTTTCATGATGTAAGGAAATTTCAGCAGTCAGGTTCACCCTCTTCCATTTCATCCTTCTTCCCATTATTTTATTTATTTATTTTTCAGTTCTCTTCAACCCAATTAAGATTCACTGGGCTTTTTACCGTTTTCTAAAAAGGTGTCTGATTTTTTGCACATTCTCCCATACAAGTTTGCCAGAGTTTTGAGATATTCACAGTACTGGCATCCCACGCTTACCTTAGGGACCAGAGCACTTTCAGAAAGTAGAACTGATTGAAAAGCAGAACCCAGTCTTTCATGAGTTATCCTCATGCCTTCTTCCTGCAGAGAACAGGACGGAATTGGGGAGGCTCACCAAGTGATCCTCCATAGTTCCCTCATGTTCTCTACAGGAAGAAGGCAAGAGGAGAAGTAATGAAAGAGCGGGCCCTACGTTTAAAGCACAGTACATATCTACAATTTACTATGGTTGAAAGAGTGGAATGTTGAAAACAAACAGGGAGGGAGAGTGGGGAATGTCTGTAGGCCCTTCCCTTTAACCCACTACCTTCACAGAAACATCTGGTGAGAACACAGGAGATGGTATTTTTGGTTTATGCACCCAGGCATTGAAACTCCCTTCCTAGTGAAGCCAAACTGCCCTTTCCATAATGTACTTCCAGTAGCAGAAGAATATTATTTTTGTTTCCATGGGCCTTTTTTAACTTGACTGTTTATGGAGAAAGAGCTCTTGAACATATACTGTGGTACCCATTTTTGTTGCTTTTTAATG
The DNA here is from genome assembly GCA_948472985.1 of Iguana delicatissima. NCBI lineage: Eukaryota > Metazoa > Chordata > Lepidosauria > Squamata > Iguanidae > Iguana > Iguana delicatissima. The sequence goes on along the minus strand of CAOKZL010001211.1, from coordinate 285,848 downwards.
TTTTTTTTTAAAACAAATGGCTTTTAATTCTATTGATAATTCAATTGTACTTTTACTTCAGTATGTTTTTAGTGGTGTGAGTTTTCCATCCATTCCTCTTTCTACACAGAAAGCAACCAACCATGGGCACTGGGCTGGCCCTGGGGTCCCATTTGTTAGGGTTTTTTTTTTTCCTCCTAAAAATGTTTAAAATCTGTGTCAGTCAGATAACTTCCTTCTTATGCATGCTTGCTCGTGCTGAATTTGAATTAAAAATATAAGATAATAAAATGTAAGACTGTCTTTTTAGCTTCCTGTCCCCTAAGACAGGTCAGGACAATGGTGTGGAGAAGTGGGAACCAGTTTTCATCTCTGCACAGGGCTTGAGGTAATGCTGCCATGGGGTTTTCTTGGCAAGGTTTGTTTAGAGGGGGTTTGTCCTTGCCTTCTTCAGAGGCTGAGAGGATGTGACTTTCTCAGGCTCAACTCAACTCAACTCCATGGCTGAGCAGGGTTTTTTTTTTTACCCTGATCTCATTTAATGCTAGTCCAACATTTAAAGCACTGTACCAGGCTGGCTCTCTGGAAATAATATGCTTTGTACTGATAATAGGCCTTTGAAAAAAATCACAGTACTTTGTATATCTTATTTTGAATCCATACAACAATGCTGTAAGGTGGCTTGGCACTGCAGATGCCAGGACGTGCCCGTGAGTGTGTGACTTGGCCATGCTCATCTAGTGATAGGGCTCCTAGAGTAAAAATAGGCGAGGACTCCTGTACCTTTAATGGTTGTGTAGAAGAGGGAGTTTCAGCTGGTAGTGTTTGCTATTTGATCGCTTGACAGACAAAACTTACTAAAATTCCTTCTTCTACACAACCATTAAAATTATAGGCACCTCCTCCAGTTTTCAGTCTGGCAATACTATCTAGGGCAGAGCTTTCCAAAGTTTTCATGTTGGTGACACGCTTTTTAGACATGCATCATTTCATGACACAGGCATTTAGTAAGTAATTCAGTAATTGGAAGCAGTCTCTCCACCCTCGCTTGGCCCACTGCCGCCACCACCCTCACTGAGTTCTTCCTTAACCGGGGTGGTGGTGGCAGCAGCCCCTTCACCCAGACCTGACCTGCCGCTTTCCTTGCTGGGGTCTTCTTCGGCCCGGGGCGGCTATGGCAGCAGCAGGAGAGGCAGCCCCTCCACCTGAGCCTTGCCCTCTCCCACCTCCATAGGTAGAGCATAGCATAGCCAGTACTGAGGGATGTAGGAACTGCAGTTCAGCAGTACCTAAAAGGGGACAGGTACTCCCTACCCCTGCATGTTAGGATTGTGGTTATTGAGTGGAAAATGCCAACGTACTGCCAGTAGAGGGAGTGCTTATCAATGAAATAAGCACAATCCTGTACATTTAGATCTGGGAAGAAGTACATTTTGCTTTGTTTTTCCGAGCTCTGAAAACTTCCAAGGCTCTACTCTTTAGTAAGGAGGCTTCACTTGTCTTTAGCAATAAAGTACATTTTTCCTAATATGTACAAAGCTGAACGTAGGGGAAACAAACAGTGGAGTAACCAGTTCAGCTGCCCACTGTGTATTGTGTTAGGCTTCTTCAACATGATGCCTTCCTGATAGATCCGTGGACTTAGAACTGTCTTCATTCCAGCTCATGGTGGGAGTGGTAGCCCACTATCTGTATAGTTCTGTCTTAGGAAAGATTGTTCTGTTACCCCTAAACTCATAAAGATTTTACTTGTTGTTGCTAATTTATTTATATCCTAGCTTTTCCTCAATATTTGCACTGAAGGTAGCTTAAAAAAACAAATACTTTTTGTCTTCTCTTGATGATGTTTGTTTCAGCCACCATTTAAGTAGGTAGGGTGTGATTCAGAGTCTAGTAGGTTTGAGTAATTTCTGGTGATTAAAGCCCATTAAGGCAAACAGAGATTGGGGAAATGCAGAAGGGTATTTTTACATAATCAAGAACCTTGTTTATTTTCTTTTTTTAAAAAAAAATTAAGGATACGATTTCAACTACAAAACTAAACAACTTTCTTAATTTCATTCCCTATTTTAATTTAGCTATTTTTCAGCTATATACAATTCATGTTTGCCATGGTAATACTCAAGTACTTCATTTTTTTCCTCCATTTTAAAACCTGACAAATCCACCAGTGCTTTTGTTCCCCCCCCCATATTCTTTATTGGAATCATTGTGATGTTTATATTAAAATCTGACGCATTCCCAATTTTTTATTTTTAATAAGCATCCTTCTAGACATTCTATTGGATTTTCTAAAATAATCACCAAATCATCAGCAAATGCTCTTAATATATATTCCTCCTTTAAAATTTTTATCACGTTAATTCTTTCATTATGTCTTAATTCTCTGTTCAAAACTTCCAAGGCCAAAGTAAATAACAAAGAGGACTCTGGCCAGCCTTGTCTTGTATCTTTTTGAATATCAGGTGGTTTATTTAACTACCCATTAATCAATATTCCTGCAGACTGCTTATTGAAGATTCCCTTTATCCTAAGAAAATTCTCCCCAAACCTCATTTTCTCCTTTAAACAAAACTTTAAACAAAACCAAAAAGTTAAAACTTTTAAACAAAAAGTCCCAATTCATATTTTCAAAGGCTTTTTCTGTATCCAAAAAAAAAAAGAGCTACCTGTTTATCATAATTATTTAAGTATTCCGAAATATCAAAAACATATCTACTATTGTCTCACAGCTACCTTTTTGATAAAAATCCAGGTTGGTCTTTGTGGATGAAATCTTGCAACATCTTTTTTAATCTTTCAGCTGAGATTGCTGTAAAAATTTTGTAATCATTATTCAGTAAGGAAATAGGTCTATAATTGTTCATCATTGTTGAATCCTGTCCTTCTTTGAGAATTAAAAAAAATGTTAGCTGTTTCTAAGTGTCTGGAATTGTTTTTGTTGGCAAGGTTGATTAATTTCTGTAATGGAAAATATAACTGCTACATAAAGCATTTATAACTTGTTGATAGTCCATCTGATCCTGGACTTTTCCCAACTTAATCTTCTTAATAGCTTCACCAATTTCACACATTATTATAGGTGTGTTGTCTATTTTTGCCGTTCTGAAATCTCTGGAAGACCTTGTTTATCTAAATAGTACTCCATTTTCTTCAGCAAAAATTGTTTCTTATACAACAATGTATGCTACCAATGGAACAATTTTTGAATGTTCACATCATCACTCACAGTTTCATTCCCTTTTTATATCCTTAGGATAAATTTTTTCTCTCTTTTCTCAACTTGTAAACTAACCATTTTCCAGGTTTATTAGCAAATTCAAAATCTTTCAGCCTCATAAAAATACATCTTCTTTTCAGTTTCACTTACAATCAACGTGGATAATTGTGGCTGTAAAATCTTTGATTGAATATTGCCTTATTGGTAGGTAACTTCTTCAATTCATTCCCTTTTTTTCTAATCTTGTCTTGAAGCAGCTGTGACTTGTCTTGTTGTTTCTTTTTAATTTTCACATTCTGTTGAAACAGGCAGCCTCTCATAACTACCTTTCTAGCATCCTATATTACTCTAATCTCAGTACCTTTGTTCATATTATCTTTAAAAAAATAGTCAGTCTTTTTCTACATTCTTTTAGAAACTTTTCTTCTTGAAGTATAGGATCACTCAATCCCAGTAACCTCTGAACTTCTTCTCTTTCAGTATTAAAGTTAGTAGATTATGGTCCAGAAAGATTCTTGGTAGACTTTTATTTTATGTATGTATATATGTGTGTGTGTGTGTGTGTGTGTGTGTATAAATAAAAAATTAACCAGTGTCTTTGAAATCAAAGACATAGCAATTCTAGAAAATGATTTATGTCTCTCTGAAAGAAGTGTAATCTGTTATATTACCATATTTAAATTTCCAAGCTTCTGTCAACCCAATATGTTGATTAAGAGCCTCATTTAGAACATAATGTGTACAATTGGGATGGGCAAGTAGAGGTCCTAGCATACCATAGCCACTTATCTTGTCTTCTACACATGAACAGTCTTGGGCGTTGTACGTTAAGGTGATGCACAGGGCCAAGCTCCTCACATATTTAGAGCTGATTTCTTCTTTGCTAGAATGAGCCTTTCACTGTTCAAAAGGTTCAGACTTAATTTATAGATGGTGAATCTGACTTTTTTCTTTTTTAACTCTTATTTCTAAGAGAAGAAGAGCATTTCATTGCATAGTAACATTAACATCAGTTTACAAACAAAATAAAAAAACAATAATGCAGCAAAATCTCAACTTCCAATCTCTGTTGTAACAAATCCACAGTTAGGGGTAATACCTTTACAAGGACCAATTGAAGTAGGCAGACTTTCAAGTTTCTCAAAATTCTTTATGATGCTTAGGTGGTCAAAAAAAAAAATAGAGGATGGAGAAGAAATAGAAAATTTCGAAAATATTGGCCCACTGTTGTGTTAATGGTGTCTGCAGTTCAATTCAGTCTCAAGATGAAGTGCAGAAACTGAAGAGCAATGAAGTCTCAACTGAAAGTTGCATCAGCTATAGGATTAGACACAAGCAACTTCTGCTGGCAGAACGCTGCCCCCTAATCCTGGCCATTGGCCAAGATCTTCAACAGAACTACTAAAAGTGAGAACATTTGAAAATTTTTAGATTTGATTTTGTTGTTTCACCTGAAATGAGAATAGAGTACCTTTGCCTCAACAGATATTTTGGTAATTCAGTTCTCATAATTCTGTACCATTAGCTAAGCTGGTTGGGCCTTCTGGGAATTGAAATCCAAAATATCTGGAGAGCCAAAGTTCTTCACTCTGAACTAAAAGGTGGTACATTTTACAGTGATTACATAGAGAGGAATCTTTCCTGCACTTGCTTCATTCCAAATAAGATTAAGAGGCAAACAGGCTGAGTGGGTTGGTGGTGTCCTATATATCATCAAACTGTGCATTATCCTAAGATGGAAATGACATATTTAGATGTCTTGACGTATTTAGATCTGTGTTTTTTGTTTGTTTTTTGGCTAGAATCTGAAGTCAGCTTGCTGGATGAAAGTGTCAATGATATGAATGAAAGCATCACAATCAGTGGTGATTCAGGTATGACTTTCTTCATTGTACTCTAATAAGCATGAGATGAGATCCAGAAGCGTATGCTTACTGGGTTTGCCAATGTAACAGCTGCTTCATGTGCATGTCCACAGCCCTGTCTGTGTGTTTGGTAAGCATGTGTACTCCACACACAAGGAGGGGAGTTTGCTAGCCCTGTCCCCCATCGTTGCTTTTCCCACAGAAAAGTGATGTCTGAAAAGGAGAACTCGTTGCCTTTGTAGAAGCTCTCCACATAAGACAGGATGCTCATTTTATCACATTCTTGCTCTTGTGGAGAGTTTCATAAATATAATAACCTCTCCTTCACACTTGATTTCTGCCCAAAGAAGGGGATGATGGAAGAACTAGCATACTTCTCTCTTCACAGAGGAGAGGGTCTTAAGTTGTGCAGGTCTGAATTACTCTGCAGTTTGATCTACTGTGCAGTTTCAGGGGAAAAAATGGGATGCACTCACAGAGAAGAATTATAGTCTCTTTTTCTCACTCTGATAGTCTCTCTGTCTTGATGTCTCTTATCCACAGATGATGCTGAGGATAGAAACCGGAGAGATTCACCTGAACCAGAGCTAAGTGTCAGAGACTACCAAAAGGAGGTTGCCAAACCGGCTCTGGAAGGAAAAAATATTCTACTATGCCTTCCTACAGGCAGTGGGAAGACCCGAGTGGCTGTTTACATCGCCAAAGATCATTTGGATAAGAAAAAAGAAGCAGGAGAAAAGGGGAAAGTTATAGTCCTTGTCAACAAGGTATTATGTCCCATTATCAATGCTGCCACCAGGATGCCACCACGACTTGTCAGCTTTTTGTGTGGACTGGACTGAGCCACAGTAATGCAAGCTGTGAAGCTGTTGTTGGAGGCTATTGTGTGGATTTGCATCAAGCTTTACCTAAGCTTGTTATCATGGTGCGTTTAATTTTCTTTCTCATTTCTGGTTTTGTTTGCAAATGCAGGTACCATTGGTGGAGCAGCATTACCGGAAAGAATTTCACCCTTATTTGAAGCACTCTTATAAAGTGATTGGACTGAGTGGCGCATCTCAGCTGAAAATCTCATTCCCCCAAGTTATCAGAGAAAATGATGTCATCATCTGCACAGCTCAGATTCTTGAGAATGCATTGAAAAATGCAGAGCAAGATGAAGAAGAAGGAGTCCAGTTATCAGGCATGTATCACTGATACATGAGAACATATTTAGGAATAGCCATGCTGGCCATGCAGCAAAATAGAGGAAAATCCAAAATCCACAGAACAGTGATACCTTCATTTGGCCAACTCAAATAGCTTTTGCTATTTTGAAGCTTTTGAAACTTCACTAGCTTCTTCATCAGGCAAAGTTTTTTTTTTAAAGGTGCCCGTTTGTGACTCTGAAGTCTCAAACTATATGTTACTATATGTTACATTATTCATGTTTCTTAAAGAATATACTTCAACTAGCTTTTTTATTTTGGGACAAGACCAACCACTAGATGCCTATGGATAACGCCTTTCAACCTACAAAGGAACCACATCCATTTCTAATTGGAAATACTCACAGCTGCTGTTTGTCTCTGAAGGTGCTATTTATCACAAACAGGTGGGGGTGGGATCTTTTTGCAGTCTATTGATGTGGAACTCCAAGGAAGGTTGAAAGTATAGTAGATTTGCCCTTAGAGACCTGAAGTATGTTTTGAACATTGGCAGTGTGTAGTGAGTATTGTGGATATCATACATAAAATTCACTAAGGGTATTTGTTAGTCATGCAGACAGAGAACACTGACATCTTTTATGTTTTGACATTTAAGCAAAGGTTAAACTGCCTATCCCTCTCCATGTGATGTTGGACTATAACTCTCATCAGCTCCAGCCAACAGAGCCTATAATGAAGGGTGATGGATGTGATATTCTGAAAGGGCTGAAGGAACCAAGCTGGGAAAGAACTCTTTTAATGTGTGCTTATATCAGAAATGCAACCAAATTTGGCATCAGAGAAGGGCATTACAAAGGGTTATGCTGTTGTGTGCATTCAAGTCAACCCTAAGGCAAACCTGTCACAGGGTTTTCTGAGACTGAGAGTGTGTCATGTGGCCAGGGTCATCCCGTGAGTTTTCATGACTGAGTGGGGAATCAAACCAGGGTCACCAGGGCCATAGTGCAGTACTCAAACTACTATACCACATTGGTTCTCATTACAAAGGGTACTATACTGCTCTTCTGCAAAGTAGGTTGTAGATTATGAGATAAATGTGTTTGAATTCATCAAGAAAAATGAAGGATATTGTTCTACAGTGGTATTGTGTGTATAGGTTGGCTGACCTACGTGTGATAAATTTCTTGCAGTGTTCTCCCTGATCATTATTGATGAATGCCATCATACTCAGAAGGAAGCTGTCTATAACAACATCATGCGCCGGTATTTAAAACAAAAGAGGAAAAATGAGAAGCTGATGAAAGAGGGTAAACAACCAGTTGCTCAACCTCAGATTCTGGGGCTGACAGCTTCACCTGGTGTAGGAGGTGCCACAAATCATTCAAAGGCTGAGGAACATATTCTCAAAGTAAGTTGACTTTGAATTTGAATGGCGACAAATACTTTACAGGAGGTAACACTACTCTTTAAAAAAGAACAAAGAAATAAAGGAAGAGAGCATGAGCCCATGAAATTTTGAAGTTTCTCAAACTTTTCCGCTGTGAGACTAAAGGAAGGAGGAACGGAGCAACTATGTTGGTAGGCATGTTTGCAAAGCTGTTCCCAAAGCTGTTAAGGACTGTCTGCTCCAGTTGTGAGTACAAATGCAGGAACTGTTAAACTCAGCAAGGTTAAGTATAAAACTTTCCGAAAAGATCGGTACATCAGAATAATATATGTTGTGTAAAACAGCCTGCTACTGAAAAAAAAAAAGGGCATTCTATTTTTTATTGTTTTCCCTCTAATTATCCCTCATAAAGTCACAGGGAATAGTCTTAAGGCACGTGGTGCAGCCCAGATGCTAAAACTAGGTGTGGTTGGTGCACGGATGGGACTCTGCCTGAGAACTCCATGTGTGCACACTTCAATTCTCTGGATGAAGGGTGAGGTGGAATGAAACTGGTGAAGTGCATATGGATGGCCACTTTTCCTGTGTCCAGATACGATCTTCTTCCCTACCTCACTTCTATGGAGTTTGTTGCCCTTGGCAGGAGCAGGAAAACATTCAAGCAACTCATATAAGGAAGCCTGTTTCCCCTTAGTTTTTCTCCAGCCTGCTTGAAAATCTTCCCTTCCCACCAGACATCTTTCCTTTCCTTTCTCATGCAATCAGTTCTGACAAGGCAGGAGCAGAAGCAATGAGAAAAGGAGAAGGGAGGGGTGAGGCTTGTCTCCTCCCTCCTTGTCATCCTGGATTGCTTAGAAGTAGAATGTTTCAGGATGTTTGGGAGATTGAATTTTCCAAAGGGACAGTGCAGTTTTTTTCTTGGGAAACATTTCAAATGGATTATCAGGACAACAAAGGAGAGAGGGGAACAAGTGACAAATTTATCTCCGTCCAAGATATAACAAGGCAGCTGGTGGTGGTAGGGGCAGAGGGGCAGGCAGGACTTGGCTTCTGAAAGGATGAGAGGATAATTTCTTTCTGCAGTATCAGCCCTACCATTAGGCAGGATGAAGGAGCTGACTCAAGCAACATGTTTTTCAAAAGAAGAAATTAGCAACCTTAATTTGCTCCTTGCAAAGGGAAAGATGGGAAGAACTGAACAAGGCCAGCTGGGGCTGAGAATACCAGAAATCATTCAGAGGGGCCAGGATTTAAACAGCTATAAATCTATACTGATGGATCAGTTACTGAAGAGAAAGAAATAAAAACAGATTATCCAGAAAAACATTTGTTCATGGTTGGACACCCTTATTAATCATCTGAGTAATGAAAGATTAATTGGAAAGATTAGTTTCCTGGAACAAATGTCGGCAGCTTTAGGCAACATTACTCACAAAATGCATGTGTTATAATCTGAAAGAACTTTCTTTCCTCCAGATATGTGCCAACCTTGATGCGTATGGGATTACCACAGTCAAGGAACATGACTCAGAACTGAACAGCCAGGTGAAGGAGCCACGGAAGAAGTTTGAGATTGCAGACGACAAAAGAGAGGTCAGGGCTTTTGCCCATAATTTCTTTCTCATTTGAATACTTGTTCTCCTTTTTGCAAAATATTTGCAAACATTCTGAAAAAAAATGTCTGTGATTGTATTAGTAGTTTAAACAGTTCCATTCAAAGTGTTGGTCTATCCAGCAATGGTGGTCTGTGGTGTTTTTTGTTTTGTTTTAGGGAAAAAAGAAATAGTTACAGCCAGTTGGCATAAATATGATATCAGGCCGAGCACATTAGCACAAACTAAAACAGAATGAAATGAAAACAAGTACTGGTACTTCACATCAGCCTCAAAAACAGTGTTTTAAATATAGATCCATAGATGCACACATTGGAAAGACGATGATTAAAAGAAAAATCAGTGGAGTTTCCTCATTCATAAACAGAAGGACTCTTTCAAGAATGAGCATCCAACTAAAGCTGACTGATAGAAGAAAATGCCAGGAATTTTCTCTGATGCCCTTGCGTCTGCCAGTCTTATCTCCAACACTGTTCTGGAGAGTCGCTCAGACCTTCAAGTGTGTGGGAGCTGTTACTGGGGGTTAAAGGGCAGAGCAGGAATTAGAGAGGATTGCTGCTCCCTTCCTGCAGCACCACAGAACTCTGCTGATATGATCAGGGGCTGATACGTAGTCTTTTAAGAACAATGTTATTACAGTATATGTTCATATATTCAGCTAGGCTGGAAACCTACAGGCATGATCTTAGGGAGCAGGCTTAGTCTGAATCGTTTTAGCAAGCAAGTCCCTTCACCCATAAAGTAACTGACTTGACTGGACTGAAGCTTTACTTTGAAACTGATGAGAGGACACCGTTTACCTGTCAATCTGCTACCTCATGGGGCTCAAGGCTAGCTGTGTGGCACACTGTGTCCGCACTAGCCTGTTATAGTGTTGTTATTCCATTTTCAATATCCCATGGAATCCTGGGGTTTGTAGTTTAGGGAGGGCTCAAAGGCTAGTGCAGAAATGGCCATAGCTGGCCTGCAGCCATCTTGCACTGCTCTCTCACCTCCAGCATCTGCTGCCTGAGGTAGCTACTTCACACTTCCTCTTGGTAGGGCCAGCGCTGATGGAAAGACACTTTAGAAGTCTTTCACATGGCTCGTAAAGCATCTATATGCATCTATGTATGTTGTGGTATTTACAATTAGCTCATAATTTTTAAATGGGAAGTTTTCCACAGCATGTTTTTTTCTGCTCTTTCCATTGAACTGTGTGAGACCTTAAGGGCAAAGGAATTCTGTGTTGCTTGAGGGCCTGATCTCCTTGGGAACAATAGGAGGACCTGTGGTACTGCTAAGCTTCTCCCTCCTGGCTTCTTTTCCTTGCCCTCTGCAATATTGAAGGTCTAAATTCCAGGCTCCATTTCCTGTATACATGCTGGTGATTGATGAGGATTTCTAGCTCTAAAATGGCTGAAGAAATGAAACTTCCTCAATCAACGACTTTACAACCCCAGATTTAATACCTCATGGAGGCACTTGTGAAGAGAGAGTTTTGGTTAGGAGGATCTCAGCCCCACCCCACTCTACTTAGTAAAACAATCTGCTAGTATCACAGATTACTTTTCCCCTGACCCTTTTTGTATGTAGGCTGGCCACCTTGGTGTCCAGCCTGGATTTTCATCCTTTAGGGGCCAGGTTTCGCCTTCAGATTATTTATCCCTGATTAGTAGTAGTTCACTGCAGTACTGAAGAAATTGAAATGTTGGGAGTTTGCATTTCATTCATCTCTCTGTTTTCATTGGATACATAAGCTGTATGTTTTTATTGTCATCACATGGTTTCTTTCAAAGCTGAAGGGTCATTTATTCATTACTAGGGGAACAAGTGCTTCTTATTAGCAAATTTCTCTAGACTGAGGTGGCAGTTGTGTGGCCCATGAGATGTCGGATTGCAACTTCCTGTGCCCTAGCTAGTATAACCTGTTATGAGGAGTGCTGGGAGTTAAAGTTCTTCAGCAACATCTTGACTGGTGCATCTTGACTAGAGCCCTGCTCTAGGTGATAGTAGACCAAAGGAATGTTATACCTAGTAAACCAAAGGGATGTTATCCCATCCACTGGCAGCTTACCTACTTTTTCTTTAAGAATCCCCCTTTTTTTAAAATTTTTAGGATCCATTTAGAAAGGAACTCATAAACATAATGACAAAGATCCAAGACTATTGCAAGTTCAACCCAAATGCTGAGTTTGGATCCCAGACCTACGAACAGTGGGTAGTTCAAGAGGAGAAGAAAGGTAATTTTTATGTTGAACCTTCTGTAATCCATACATTCTTCAGATATGTGAGGCTCTCTTGGACATCCATCTGTTAGTTTTGTAAATGCATTTCCTTTCCCTTCCTTACCAGCTGCCAGAGAAGAGAATCGCAAACACCGTGTCTGTGCAGAACACTTGAAGAAATACAATGATGCCTTGCTAGTTAATGACACCATCCGGATGATAGATGCATATAACCATCTCAGAAACTTTTATGAGGAGCAGAAAAGTAAGAAGATGGTAGTAAGTGAAGATGAGGAGGAGGAGGAGGAGACAGCTTCAAAGCCTGATGAAACAGATAAATTTCTTACAGATTTATTTCATGGTAAGCGTGTGTTTATCCATTCTTTCCTTGCAACTAGGGTAATTTCCACACTTGACTGGGTCCCACCAACATCCCACTGTGATCCTGCCAGTGCCTTTGCCAGGAAGGGAATGCGATGGGAATGCTCCCCTCCACACCCGGCCAGCTCTCTGTGGAAGGGAGCGTGAGAAAAATGCACTTGCCTTTGGCAGTGCAACCGGCCTCTTCCCTGTGCTGCACTGGGAAAGGAAGTACATGATCGTACTTTTCACCCCTTCCACATGGCTGGAGGTGAGGGGAGTGCTGTGCAATCAAGGCGCTTAATGGATTTCTTCTGTTAAGCCAATATTCCACAATAGCTGTGGGATCGCAATGACATCGTGTGAAAGCACGACTCGCACGAAAGCACGACTTGCATGAAAGCACGACCACTATCATGTTGTCATTGCGGGACTGCAACATCATACAGAAATGGCCTAGGTCATCCTTGGAGATGTTCAGCAGATGCAGGCAGTGAGCTTGTCATATGTTTACAAATAGATTTGTGGAGCTTATTCCTTTAGCGTCACAAATTATGAGATCCCACTGTTTGCATACACATTAAGAGAAGGGAAATACAAGTCTTTGGCAAGGAGCCCTGCTGTGTTTTTCCCAGAGATAAATCTTAATTTAAATCCTATATAGATACATAACACACGACTCTATACGCACAACAGTAATCTGCAGCTTTCTACTTTTATGATTAAGGCTATGGGCAGATTCATTTAGCAATAACAGTGTCAGAAATGCTGGATTCAGGCATGAACATTGGACTCTTTCACCAAGATACCCACTAGCTTTTCTGTTGCTAATCAAAGCTTTCAAGCAGCTTCATAAAGGCCTGCTTAGTATTTTTCCCTATAATTCTGATCTGCTTAGTCATTGTATGCATTCTGAAACTATGTCGTTTTCATTGATGTTGCCTTCTCCAACCCTAAAGCACATTTGTTAAAGGTACACCATAGGTTTCTGTGAACAGAGATGTGGGCTTCTTACTGGAGCACATTGGTCTGTAGTTTTGCTGATGCTCTTTCCAACTCACGCAGGAGCCCTAAATATGGCACTCTTCAGATATTGGATTACAGCTGTCATAATACTTCACTGTTGGCCATGGTGACTGGGTGGAAGTTGTCATTCAGAAAATCTGTTGGGCAGTATGTTGCCTAGTCTTGCATTAAACTGTGGTTTAGCATGGTTTAGCTTTAAGCTCAAGGCCTCCTACTGTGTCCAAAAGAAGTGATCTTTTTCTGAAACATTGAGTGACTTTCTGTATGTGTGTTTTGTTGACAACTTCAGTGCTGTACAAACTTGGGAGTAAGTCCCAGAAAGAGTTACCTCTGAATAGACATGCATGGGATTGTATTGTTAGTTTCTGCATTTTATCTATAATTATTTAACTTCTCTTAGCCGTTATTACTTGGTTTCTTTGCCACCGTTTCTTCATGCTATGATGTTAACTAGCCAATGTGATCCTGTCTTAAATGTTGGTAAATATTATTTTAATTCTTCCAAACATTTTACTTCAGTGATGATATTCTGTTATATTCATTTATATTTTTAAAGACAAAAAGAGAATGCTACAAAAATTAGCAACTGTGGCCAAATATGAAAATGAGAAGCTGCAACGCTTGCGTGGGACCTTAATGCATGAGTTCACAAAGAAGCCTGAAGCAAGGGGAATCATTTTTACAAAGACACGGCAAAGTGCATTTGCCCTTTATGAGTGGATTAAAGAGAACCGCAAATTTGAAGAAGCTGGAGTGAAGGCTCATTACCTTATTGGTGCTGGGCACAATAGTGAATTTAAACCCATGACTCAGGTAAATAAAGGTAACATGTGATACCAGATGTCCTTTATCATTCATTTGTGAGGGGAGCAGATTCTGTGGTAACTTGGAGCAGGAATCCTCAGCTTGAACAAATCTCCATAAATTACTTAGTATTCTAGATGAATTAGTATCTCATTCACTGAAAACTGGTTTTATATGTTCATTGAACTATAACATTAGGTATCTAAATAGAGAAACTCTATGAAGAACTCACTAATCTTAAAGGAATTGTCCAGTGATTATAAGGATGGGAAATGAATTTTCATTCCATTAATGAATCTGTCAATGATATGTTTCTACAGAATGAACAAAAGGAAGTAATTGAAAAATTCCGTACGGAAAAATAAACCTACTGATTGCTACCACTGTGGCAGAAGAAGGCCTGGATATCCCAGAATGTAACATTGTTATACGCTATGGTCTTGTTACCAATGAAATAGCTATGGTGCAGGTTCGTTCATTTGAAGACACAGATTTTCCCCCCATGTGTTTCATGCTCTTAAAGACTACAGTCAACTCTCTACTTTCATGGGTGTTAGGAACTCAAGATGACTGCAGAAGTGGAAAAACTGCAGATAAAAGCAAAAAGCATGAATATTTTTTTTTAACAGAAACTGCTTCTCTAGGAATCTCTAGGTTCTCCACTGCAGTTCTATGACCATCTTTCAATGGAAGTGAACCATAGAGTCATGCTGAAAGACCTAGCTATGCCTAGAAAAGTGTTCTTTCTAGAAATCTCTAGGTCCTCCAGTGTGACTCAATCATGTAGGAGGGCCTACAGATTCCTGTGGAGAGCATATTTTTGTCCGTGGCAGGGGCAAATACTATAGGAATGTTTTAAAATTAATTAATAAAGTAACCTGTGAATAATGAAATCTGTGAATGCTGATCCCACGAAATTGGAGGGCCAACCGTATATGGTGTTGGAGAAATAATTTTGATATTTAAGAATCCATTATTAGATGACGCATGTGGGACCTTCCATAAATACAGTTATAGTGTGGAACGCCCCTTTTTGGTGATTTAGCCAGTCAGCCATGTCCTCTTCTGTGGGACTTACTTTCATCTCAAGATGGAATAGAAAATGCCATTTCACATATTCCTCTTGGTCCCTGTCTGGATTCTCCTGGATTCTTCTGTTTGTTTTTCAGCAGTCTCTGAAAAAAGTAGTTAACGCCTGCTTAACTCATGTCCAGAATGTGTTTCTACTGTTCTTCTCAGCCTTGATTGGCCGCCACCACTCTGTAGAACAGCAAGGAATGTGCTAAAGGAAATTTTCCCAGATGGCATGACCCATTCTAGAGATGTCTTTCACAACCCAAAAGTTTCAGGGAAGGGGATGAGTTAGGACTCCCCTCCTCCCAACACACAACAGTATTATCCAACCTGATTCTTAATAGGAAAGAAAACAAGGGTTATTTTTTGGACATACGTCATTGCATGCCCTGTGTTACAGTTTCATATCTTGTCTCTTTCAGGCTCGTGGACGAGCTCGAGCTGAAGAAAGTACCTATGTGCTTGTGGCATCAGGTGGATCAGGTGCTGCTGAGCGGGAAGATGTCAATGTTTTCCGAGAGAAAATGATGCATAAAGCCATTAAGCGTGTCCAGGCGATGCCCCGAGAAGAGTATGAAAAGAAGGTAAAGCCTGCATGCTTTTTGGGGCCACATTGTTTCTAAATGAGTAACAGGTTTTTATTTCTTAAGAGATGCATGTTAAAAGAGAGCATAATGGGTCTCACATTTGCCATGTATATAGCTTGCTTGGTTCTGAGCAGACCTTTGGGCAGGGCTCCACCCGCTGTTTCACAATCCAGGATCCAGCCCCTTCCTGTCAAGCAAAGGAGAGTTCTAACCTGATGTGCGAAGTTGCCTGCTGGACCTTTTTCCCCTTCCTCCCTTCTCCCAAGAAGTCTAATATCTTCAGTCTGTAGAAGTACTATGTACTCATGACACTGACTGTATTGGAAGGGCTAAATGTGAAAGCATAAGGAAATTGTAGCTGTAGCTTTCCATTGTTATTGTTCTGAGGAAGAAGTCTCTCACTTGACATAGTAAACTAGGGCTTTCCAAATGGTGTGTCGCAACAGGTTGGTGTGTCATTTGAAGTGTGTAGGTGTGTTATCTCCCTGGGCCAAGAATGATCCCCTCTGAGCCTTGGAAATGTATGTTATAAATCATATATTTTTAAAAATATAAATGAAAGGTTTTCATGAGATATGTTGTGTCCCCATACATACACTTTATTCTGCATTGGTTAGACCTCATCTTGAATACTGTGTCCAGTTCTGGGCACCCCAATTCAAGAAGGATATGGATAAGCTGGAGCAGGTCCAGAGGAGGGCAACCAAAATGGTGAGGGGACTGGAAGCCATGCCTTATGAGGACAGACTTAGAGAGCTGGATATGTTTAGTCTGCAGAAGAGAAGGTTGAGAGGGGACATGATAGCCATGTTTAAATATTTGAAGGGGTGTCATGTCGAGGAGGGAGTGGGCTTGTTTTCTCCTGCTCTTGAGACCAGGACAAGGAGCAATGGATGCAAGCTGCAGGAGGGGAGATTCCGCCTGAACCTCAGGAGGAATTTCCTGACAGTCAGGGCTGTCTGACAGTGGAATGTGCTGCCACAGAGTGTGGTGGAGTCTCCTTCTTTGGAGGTTTTTAAGCGGAGGCTGGATGGCCACTTGTCGGGAGTGCTTTGAGGGTTTTCCTGCATGGCAGGGGGTTGGACTGGATGGCCCTTGTGGTCTCTTCCAACTCTACATTTCTATGATTCTATGATTTCATTATTACAATTCGTGTATGCACCCATGTTTCTTAGGTTAGTTTAACCTCCGGTTTGCTAGTAAAACTGAATTGCTTCATCGCGAAATGATGCTTGTGTTGGTGCGTCACCAACATGAAAAGTTTGGAAAGCTCTGCAGTAAACTGTAGCCTTCTTACTTGAGTATGGAACCACCAGCTCAGTGATCTAGTGTTCCTCTTTCTCAGGCTGGGCATCAGCGTATTTTTTTATATGCTGATGCTCAGCCCAACATTACCAGGGTGAGATATGGAGTACCCCATTTTTTTCCTCTTTAGGGCATAGTCCAAATGCCATGTTATGTTTTGTAGTATGGAACTAGTCCACTGGGGACATTAATGACTGGTGTTAGCAGTTTGCAGATATGAACCATTTGGAATTTTGTTTTTGGATAACTTTTTTAAAAAGGACAAATTTACCTCTTTTTGGCTTTGTTGAGTTACTACTTTTTGCGCGTGTGTTCTGCCATTAGATTCGGGACTTCCAAGTGCAAAGTATATTGGAGGTAAAAATGAAAGCTAAGAAAGAACAACGTAAAGCATACAAGGAAAAACCATCCTTGATCAAGTTCCTCTGCAAAAATTGCACTAAGATGGTATGTTCAGGAGAAGACATCCAGGTTATAGAGAACATGCATCATGTCAATGTCAAAAAGGAATTTGAGTAAGTTTTGACATGTCATCCTTTTTCTTTGGGGTTAGTGTTTGTAGCAGTGAGCCTGTCAAGACTCTGTAACTCAGAGACCGCAATCTGCTCTCTTCTGTTACAGTCTTCTTTCATTTTGGGAGGAAATGGGACATACAAATGGGACCTGGTAACATAACAAATGGTTAACGTGATGGTGATATTTCTTTCTATATTGATGAATAACTCCCAACTGTCAGCCAGATTCCTGAAGCTGTAAACCAGCCAACCAAATGAAGACACACCTCACAACTTCTCTAAGCTTAAGTTCTGGAAGGGGATGAAGGAGAAAGTGCTATTCTGCCCTGTCTTTGGAGCTTTTCAGTAGCATAATATGTACCCCTCCAATTCTACTTCTCCAGCATTTCTTGCCATATACTTGTTTAACTTATCAGGGACCTGATCGGGTCAACTCCATGTCTTCCTTGTTCTCAATTTTTTAAAAAATCTCTCTTTTATCAAAAACATCACCTCACACAGTAGCCTGGTTGAGATGTGGTTGGTCTCCTTAAAGCCTGATATCCTCCCTGCCCCTGCCCATATGTTCAGCTCCCACTGCCACAATTAGCATGGTCAGTAGCCTTGCTGACTGTAGTTGATGGGAATTGTAGATCAGCACATGTGAAGGGCACTGAGTTGAGAAAGATGCTTTAGAACAAACATTGCTCCCTCTAAAGCAGGGGTGGAAAACATGCGGCTGCCCAGGCGTTGTACTGATGTGGGTTCCAGAATGGAAGGGGGTTGGACTAGGTGGCCCCTGTGGTCTCTTCCAGCTCTATGATTCTATCATACTGCATCTCCCAGATCTCTCATCGCTGGCTGTGCTGGCTCAGGCTGGTGGGAGTTGCAGCCAAAGCGCACCTGGAGATTAACATATTCCCCACCTTGCTTTGCCAGGTCTGCAACTATCCCCATTTTGGCAGGCAGTTTGGGAGTTTCAGACAAGAAGTTTTGTTGGTTTCCAGACAAAATTTTTTTCCTGTTATTCACAACTGTATCAGTCAAACTGGGGTGTGGGTGTGGGTGTGGGTGTGTCTTCTAGTTGCCTGTCAACTTATCGAAACCCCATGAATTTCATAGGGTCTTCTTAGGCGAGGGATACTCAGAGGTGGTTTTGCCAGTTCCTTCCTCTGAAATACAGCCTACAGCACCTGGTATTCAGTGACGGTCTCCCATCCGAGTACTAACCACAGCTCATCCTGCATATCTGCTAAGATTCTAAGTTCAGATGGGTACCAGCAAAGATCGCTTTCTGGTTATAGATGCCGTTTTAACCAACATTCAGTGGTCTCAGTCTTCAGGTCTGCCTGTTTTTACCAGACTCTTTACCTATGAACACATCTTTAATTCTTCTTCATGGTCTCTGTGCCTCATACATTAGGAGCTTTCGCGTCTGCGCAGTAGTGTTTGAAAAATTCCAGAGCTCATTAGCTTGGCGGGAAACCCCTCCCCCACATCGGTACTGTGAAGGAGATGATAAAATTTAGTAGAGTGAAGGCCCAGCAACAAATTTACCAGAGCAGTTTCACTATCCACTTCATTTGTTTTACATGGGTATGTTATCTGAAAATTGGCCATAGTCCATGCTCTAATTCCGATTGAGTCAAATTGATTAGTGTATCTACACCCTCTTCCTCAGGATTTCATGCTGAGTAAATAAAAGAAATCTGTTCACCCCTTGAAAGCAGGATGGAAGGAAACAAGGAAAATAGAATTTAAAAACCAAAATAAATAAATAAATGAATGAATGAATGAATGAATGAATGAATGAATGAATGAATGAAAATGTGCTAGCTAGGCACATACATATCCACATTTTTCTAGTTTTAGATTTTTGTGAATTTACCAATCTCCATCAGAATAACATAGGAAGAGGTCTCATAATTTCTGGAAGTGTTTAACTTTCCTGACCTGCTCTAAAAGAAGAAAATCTTTCTTCAATTAACTCCTCCTTGCCTATGAGAAGAACAGCAATTCACCAGGTAATAACATCATTTTTTTACAATGTTTTAATTCTTATTTCTCATACATTTCAGAGATCTTTATATTGTAAGGGAAAACAAGACACTGCAAGCAAAAGCAGCAGATTATCAAATAAATGGGGAAGTTATCTGCAAAGCTTGTGGACAAGTAAGTCTCTCCTTGTGGGTTGGTAATTCTAGATTCTTTAATCTTTTTTTTAAGAATAAATGTATTCATTTTCTAAAAGCAAAGATAAGCAAAAAAAGAGACAAAACATTTACCGTAAGAGCAAATACATAATGATAAATACTATTTACTGAGAAAAGCTAGTATGTTTAACAGATTGTCCTCTATTTGCATTAGAATCACAAATAATAAATAAATCTGTTGTCGGCTTAGATATTATCTCTTAACATTCTTCATGCTACATTTTTCACCTAATCTCTTTTCTTTAGCCCAAGGAAAGATCCTGGTGGACATTGGATACATTTCTGATTCACATATAGAATAAAGCCATGCCCTATTTTATACAGCTACCCAACTTACCAGGCAGCAGTTTTGAGGATCAGGGTGGCTGCTGCCCCATGGTTTTCCTTATACTGCCGGAAGCTACTTTCTTCTTTCTAACAGGCTACAGGGCAAGCGTACTCTCAAATGGGTTGCTTTCCCCAGTAGCCAGTGAGTTTAAACCTAGGTTTAAACCCATTGGCAGCTCCTTTCCTGGGCCAGAGTTGGCTCGAATTTCCCCTCCGATCCAGGAAGGAACTGTATAAACAGGTTCTCTTGAGTCAGACACGCAGCTTGGAGCATCACGTCAGCCTCCCTCTCTGTGTTCTGTGGCTTGTGTGTGCTTGCTATATCTATTTATCACAACTGCTGAGCAGTTGGCATGGGTCCTGGATCCGGGATACTGTTTGCAGTGCCTTTGGGCAGGGTAAACTATGGCATCACCCTGTTGGGATACTAGGGGTGCAGAGGTGCTAATGGGTGTGCACAGCACAGGAGTTGCATGCATCTCCTGCACTCCTGGGTGACTGGTGGTTTACTCCACCTGTTGCTGTATGGGTTCTGGCAGTAGCCAGAGGGTTTGGCTCATCAGTCAACAGGTGAATCGGCCGATGCCTGAATCTGGACTCATGCATATGTCAACCCTGGAACAGCTGTAACCATATAAGATTGCAGGCCTTTATTTTCAAAATCCTATGTGTGATGGTGGTTCTTTGGTGCATAGCAGGTCTTGCACCTAAACACAGAAAAATCAGATATTTTAGCCTATATCTTAACTATATCCTGAGTTTGTGTGTCAGTTTTTCTTCTGTGGCTATTTACCATGATTCTGTACAAAATTTAATGTTTAAAATTCTTTATTTTTCCCCCAGGATTTTTCTGTTACCTTGCAAACTTCCATTAGCACGAACACTACTAATCCTTCAGATACCATTTTTTCATTTTACTCCTCCCTAATTTTTAGTAAAGCTAATGCTGGTGTGCCACAAATAATCTAATACTGGATGCTTGCCATTCCTGTGAATGCATTTCTCTGAAACAGCAGGACATAACCACCACATCTGGATATATAACCCATTCTGGTTGCAGTTTCTCCAAAATGTTTTTTCCTTTTTAGATACGCTGGCATTATATACCACTGGTGCAATAATTTTTAAGAATTCTCCCTAACTTTTGTTGGTACAGTTTTCCTTGGTTAAGTCATCCATAATTTGATCCAAATGTTTCATTTTATTGTTATCCCAAGATCGTTTTCCCATATTCCTTTAAATCCATTTGCCATATGCGTATCCGTTTCAATTATAAATGTGAGTATATTTTAGAAAATAATCCTCCTGTGTTGTTCATATGTTCTGATACAGTGTGTTCAAATTTCACATTTTTTCTGCTTATACTGTAGGATTCTTAAAAATACAGACTAACTGATAAAAAAAGAACCCAGTTCACTTTCACTCCCTGATTTTTTTTAAGCTTTGCTATAGAAAGAGGGGTTATATTTTCATTAAAGATATTTCATTTTATATAATGCCTTTTCTCTCCATTTAAAATATTCTCCTTTGTCTAGATAGAGAAAAAATGAATTAAAAATGAATAGGGAAGAATGGAAAATTTCTGGAATTAATTTGTTGTTGTTGTTTTATTTTCCCACATTATGTATATTCTAGAACTCTTGATTTTTCTCCGTATTAGTCATATGTGTTTTTCTATCATTTCCATGTGTTCTCGTGGCTTCTAAGGGACTCCTTTCAATATTATACTACAGTTCTTCATTGATTTGTCTGTACCTGGTTCCCCCCATTTCCCCTTTATCCTCCTTTGCCTGAAGTTTTTAGTAAACCTTAGTTTTTTATCTTGGTGGATAAAATTTGTAACTTTTTTTGCCATTGTGACAAATACCTGTAGGAAGCATTTGAAAGAAATAACTTTGTTTTGGCAGTGCTACCATTTTTCTAGCACTAATCCTATCCATAATTGTTAAATGCATTTGGGACCAACTGATCTTTTCTCAGCAGAGGCAAGCTTAGTTGCTGGCTCATGTTTATCTTTCTTGAAATAGTTATTCCCTAGTATTTCAATGATTTATGTAATCTTAGGACACTGCCATAATTTTGAATGTCACGTTGTATTTTAGTTGAAATGTTTATATATGGACTGTGGATTTTTTAAGTAATATGTAGTCCTGCTGCTGTTTCAGACATATTGCACCATTTTTATTATTTCTAGCAAAGGTTGTCTGGGGTTTCCAGTAAGTACAGTTGACCCTCCACATTTGCAAATTTGATTATTTGCTAATTTCTCCAACCCCTGGTGAACCTTCCTTCTTGGCAGCTCTGATCACGCCACACAGCCCTTTAAAAAAAAACACCCCTGCACCTCCTACTCCTCCACAAGCCACTGCTGGCCAGCTAAGGACAGATGACAGCCCAATTTCACAGCACCACAAATCCTATCCCATTGCCCCTCCACACCCAAATAAGGAGCTAGATGAGAGAGAAGAAGTATACAGCTACCATGCAGGCTCAACCCCTTCCCCTTTCCTTTCCTTGTTCTGGTTTGAGTCCTGGGTGCCCGTTCTCCCCACTATGCCTGGGCCCTCTTCCCACAGACTCACATACACATTTTGATATTTGTGATTTTTCCACTTCTGCAGTGGTCCGGTGTCCCTAACCCTAGTGAATGTGGAGGGCCAATTGAATTGCCATAGTAGCAATAGCATATGTATTTCTATACCGCTTATCAGCTAAGTGCTACCTAAGCAGTTTGCAATGTGTTTAGCTAGTTGCCTCCAACAAGCTGGGTACTCATTTTAGCAACCAGCAGAAGGATGGAAGGCTGAGTCAACCTGGAGCCCGGCAGGATCAAACTCACAAACTTTTGACTGCAGTACCAAGATTTAACCACTGCACCACCAGGACTCCATCTGTCCATATAGTATCAACAAACATAATGATCTTAATGTTTTTTACTAGATATTTTTAGTATTTCATGTATTTCTCTTATAATAATATTCTATGTGGCGGATGCCACATGTGCTCAAGAAAGGACAAAAAGTAGGGATGACATTTGGCAATCCAGCTTGGTTCCTCTAGCCAGAAAAAAAACGCTTTTTGAATCATATCCATTTATCTCAGTGTAGGTGTTTGATCTGTCATATATCTGATGATTCATGAATAATAATGGTGATCATTTTACTTAGATGGTACTCTTGTTTTCTGTTTTCTTTTTTCCCAGGTATGGGGAAGTATGATGGTACACCGAGGTCTGGACCTGCCTTGCTTAAAAATAAAAAATTTTGTGGTTGTATTCAGTGACAAGAAAAATACCCTAAAGAAAATATGCAAAAGATGGGGAGAGCTGCCCATTAAGTTTCCAGTTTTCAGTTATGCAAATAATTATATTTCCAGTGATGAAGAAGATTAAGAAAGCCCAGAAAAATCTGAATTGAAATGTTTGTCTTTCAGATAAAATTGCTTCTCCGCCCCACCAAGATCCTAAAGACGATAGGAGATCCAAAGACAAATTTACACAAGAGTGTTTATCACTTGCTCACTGCAAATGTCAAGTAATAACTTGCAAATTAGATGAGAGTATTGTTATCATGGCAAGTTTTGTACGCTTGAATAGAAACAGTTCATGTGAGAAGGAATATGGCCTGACATATGTGTGTATAAATTTGCCCTGTGTATTGTATTTCTAACATGAGGGAATCACCAAGTACAATTGAAGTATTAGGTGTGGGGCTAGGTTTTTTGGGGAACGAATAAAAAGACAGAGAGGTCATCAGACATATGTGGTACCATTCACTTAAGTATAGAAAGCACTGAGACAAAATCCTCGCCTCTTCCAATTCTGTTGTTACCAAATTTATAGCAGATAACTACATTCAAATCCTTACAGGATCAGATAAAGTCTTCCATATCTATTATGGATCAACTTTATACAAAGAGTTAAGGACCTAAATTCTATTGACAGGTCTAATTTGTGTAGACCCACTGAATCAAGGGGATTTACATATTTGTAAACTCACCCTTCAACAACTTTTTCAGCGGGCTTGATCTGGTTAGAATTACTAGGAGGATTCAGGCCATAGTGTTTTGCTGCAATCTGAACCTAGAATGGTGTATTCTGTTTTCAGTAGGTGTGCTTTGCAGCTATATAGTTCTCATTTTAGTATTGTACAGTCTGTAGTTCTTTTTTTCTAAGTTTCATTTTAAAAGATTAAAAATACGGCAGTGTTGACTTTTCTTTTCCCAACTGTTTCAGTTAAGTCTAATGTGAGAGATGCATTTTGAAAGGTGAAATGATATATGAAAGGGTTTTTTTTTCCTGCAGTATCCTATGTCTTGACTTCCTAAACATTTTGAGTAAGGGAGAATATCCAGTAGGGAAAGTGTGGGTCATAGGCTGCATACAACTTCCCAAGACTGCCCTCCACTTGATATTTTGAGATTTTTTGAAACATTTCTGTCCTGAAATGCCTAGGTAGAGAGTGTGGGGGATAAAGTTGTCACATTTTTGTCATATTGGACCATTTTATGTTGAGGAAAGGCCAAAACATGCCAAAATTAACACACCCACACACACCCTCACACTCTCAGAAGCAGCTGGGGACAAAAAAGATTCTGGGGTGGAAGGCAGTATCCACTGGGGAGCCAAGGCACCTGCTAATCCTGTCACATATCCAACCCTGGCTCAGTACCACAGTTATATGTTCCCATAATAATTCATAAAGAAGGAAAGGAAATTACAAGTGTGAACATATTCATATCGTTGTAGATTGCATCAGTCAGATAGGTGTTTCCATACTAGCCATTTAAACTGAAATATATACCATTAATATGGTTTTTGTAGAGAATTCAGGCAACATTGTTGCTTCTAGTACTTTCCAAGGATCCCTTCACACTGCACTACATTGTTGTTGCACTATGATTCCATTTCCAATTGCCATGACTACCTCCTGGGGAATCCCAGGGCTTCTAGTCAGAGTCCAGAGGAAAGCCCTTCCCTAAACTGCAGATCCTAGCATTTTTATGGGACGCTGCCAGAGTGGTTTAATACTATAATAGTATAGTATGAAGGAAGCCCAGGTTGTTTTCCATGTGCCATTTTTATAAAATATTAAGATGCAATAGTAAGCCCAAGCTGTCTGGTACAAACCAGCAAAGTGTTATCAAAGTTTTTTTTTGAAGGCTATTGTAACTTTATTTAAATTATTACTTGTCTTATACTTGTATAACACCACTTCCCTATTCATTCATCATGACTATGGCTTTCCACAGCTTTCTGTCACTTTGTTCTGTGCCCCATGGAATTGGGTGGAGGGGCACCCTAGGTTCATTTATTGGTTGCTTCCTAGCAGCCAAAACGTTTGTCATTAATTAATTAATTACATTTGTCATTAAAATTAAGTGCAGTTCTGAAGCTGTCACAGCAAACTAAATCAATAACCAATTGCATTTTTTAGTCATGCAGAAGTGTTCTCACTAGCTTGATGTCCAGGAGATGTTCTGCTTTTACGGCGTTCAATGATACTGGATAAATGCAAAGGTTAAACTGACCACATAGCATTGTTACTCAAAGTGGTGGTCCCTTGGATCGGGGCTGGTTCACAATGGGTAGTCAATGGGTATAGATATGGTGCCAGTCCCTGGCACACTGAGGAAGAAAGCTCTGCTGGTCCATATCTGATAGCCTAAGAAGTACAGCTATATAGTTTTTAAGGAATAAGTGATTACTGCCCCTTGGACCATTTCTCTTATACTGCCATCCATTAACCGAACATAATTAGAAAAAGGTTTCATTTTTTTAAAAAAATAGATTCTAATTAATATGATATGGAAATATAGTAGGTATTCTGCTGGGCCATTTCTCTACTGTTATGAAAATATTGGTCTTTATCCATTACTGAAGCCATTGTGTGTAAAGGGGATACTGTTCATTATCTTACTGTTTCCACACAGCTGTTCTGTACATCAGTTATATGCCATATCTAACTGCAGGGATAATGTTTATCCTTAATTACAGGGTCTCTTACCCATCAAGACAACTTGCGGATAACTGTAAATAAATACATCTGCTCAGGGATGGTCCACCTGAGATTTTTTTTCTTTTCTTTTTTTTTTGGTCAAATACTCTCTGAAACTCTACCTTAGCATGGCAAGTGATAGTGAATTGTGGGAGTTGTCTGAACTATTTACAGGGCTTCCTCGCTCCTGCCCTAATAGGCTTCAGTGACCCCTCCACTTTTACAATGGTTTGGGTTGCAGAACCCTTGAAAAAGTAAAAAAAACACAAATAATTCCCCCTGCCTGAGTGAGCATACCACCTGCCATTCTCTTGCCTTTTGACTAGGCATGTGTTCTTTCCTTCTCCATACCTGGGCAAAAGGCAAGCAAATGGGAAAGGCAAGCCCCACGCATGGAGAAGGTACATGCATGTCCCCCCCATTCTCTCCCCCTCATTCTCTTGCCTTTTGCCTAGTGTACTTCTCCACACCTGGGTAAAAGGCAAGCAAACGGGAGAGGAAAAATGGGGGTGAGGGGAGGGCTTGCACGCCTCTTCCTTCTTCCAGGCATGGGGCTTCTCCCTTCTATTCACTTGCCTTTTGCCCAACCGCAGAGAAGGAAGGCATGGCGTGTCTGGGCAAAAGGCAAAGGAGTGGCAGGGGAGGCAAGCAGGTGCCTTGTGAATAATTAAATTTGCAGAGGTCAAACCTGCAACTGTGGACGGAGGACGGTATTGTTATTACTAAGGAGGAAGGTGTTCCATGTATGCTACAAACAGCATGTGAAGATCCTGTTCATTAGCTAGAACCATGAAGACGATTGACTCCCCCAGAGGCTGGCACTTATTTTCCTGTAGATCCCAGAGTTCTCACTTACTATTAGAAAAATTATACAAACATTATTCTTACAAGACCTAGTGGCGTGCTGCCATAGCATATATTTCAGAGGTACCTCTGCTGACATTCCACATGTTAGCTGCAACTAACATCCCATCTCTTTGAAGGGCTCTTAGGCAAATAGCTTTCTTTGGGCTGCTCTCCTGTATAATATGTAAGTAGTTGAGTGCTGGAGTAGGATGCTAGGAAGCCAGGCTTCAAATCTTTGCTCGGTCATGGAAACCCATTGGGTGACCTTGGGCAAGAAGGGAAAGGCAAACTCCTTCTGTAGAAATTGAACACATGCACACACTGAAAACAACCTGTATAAAGTAAAATGAAGCCCTTGGAAGGCAGCAGCTGCTTTTCCAACCAAGTTCTTTGTCCAGCAGACCTCAAAAAAAAAAAAAGCCTGCTCAAAACTGAAAGCTGTAAGAGATCAGACTAGAAGCCTGGCATTCACACTTGATCAGTTTCACCTCCCAGGATCCCATGAAGATTTCCTCTTGCAGCATTTCTATGAGAAGCCTCCTTGACCAAAGGGGGCGACAACAACACAGTGGATTTCACTTCTCTTTTGTCCATTATGGTGTTGAAGGAAAGGAAATCCTCTCTTTTGCTTGATAAAATTGTTCCTTCACTGGAAGAGGTAAGACAAATAAAAAACATATAGGTAGACTTCTACCTATGTGTAACTGGAAATCTTTAAGTGGAAATGGAGCAAGTTTAAAGGATCCAACTACAAGCTATTTCAGATAGGCAAAACCATTAAATGCTTAGAGTAAGGAATCTGTCTTACCTCTTGTTGCTGTTAATTCTGGGAATATCTGTTCTACCTTAAAATGAACCTCACTTTGGCCATAAACTAGCAAGAGTGGCCTTACAGAATGCTATTCTCTCTTTCTCACCTACACATTTGTAATACGAGGATAAAAACATTTGTCTACTCCAGAAGTAGGAACAGTGTGATCCTCCAAATGTTAACACTACTGTTCCCAGCATTCCTCACCCTTAGCTAAACTGGCCCAGGCCAACTGATGGGAGATATTGTTCATCAACATCTGAGGACTGCATGTCTAGGCCTGCTATGTGGTCTCCAGACACAGCAAATACATTGTGGTCTGCCCTCTGAAATGCAAGCCAGATGACAGACTTCCCCTGTCTCTGTCCCACCTGGAGGTAAAAGAAACTTAGGGCCTTTCCACACTATGCTGTTACAGTGTTCTTATTCCACTTTCAGCCTCCTATGGAATCCAGGGGTTTCCAGTCTAGGGCGAGGCCCTTAGAATTCTCAGCCAGAGAGCTCTTTGGCCTCAGGAAACTACAAACCCCAGAATTCCACAGGATGATGAAAGTAGAATGATAGTGTTATAACAGTGTAGGGCAGAAAGGCCCTTAGCTGTAGGCTTCCATTTTGTGTCTTCTCAAGGAAGCTGTTGCTAATTTTGTTTAATAAATCCTTTGTAGGAAGACCTCTGGTACCTGACTGCACTAAAGTTCAGTGGCACAATAGTGTTCAAAGGGGATGTGGTCTTCAGGGAGAAGCAGATAAGGAACTTGTATAGGCAGTGGTTGGGACCGCAGTGAGTTGGTTTAAATCCATGAGTTGGGAGTTCCCCTCCCCTGGCAGCTGTTGCAGGAGAACTAAGGTGTCCGTGAAGCACTTTTGAACATCTGAGATGTGTTACACAGATATCACTGCTAAGCATACATTTCGGAAATGCCCAGTTAATTTCCAATATGAGAAAGTATGTTTTTAAAGAAAGAAATGTGATTTATTAAGACTGCTAAAGTTTAAGCTTGCTATTTCTACTAGGATGACCTTCCCCAGCAAAACCTGCCCCTCACATAGCTTATTTGCAGATAAATCCATATAAGGCATCAGTTAACAAAGTTTCGGACAAGCTCCCTTTGGCAAAGTCTTTCTATGCCTGCTCAGGCCCACTTTTCTTTCTTGTCCGCTGCCTAACTGGAAGTTTTATTGTTCCTGTTGTTGTTCCTTTTAGCAATACTGGGACTGGGAGGATAGTGAAGGAGGGCTCGGGAAACACAGAGGCCATTTCCGCACTACACTCTTATAGCGCGATTATTCCACTTTCAACATCCTATGGAATCTTGGGGTTTGCAGTTTCAAGAGGGGCTGGCTGGCCCCTCCCGACACTGCAAACCCCAGGATTCCATAGGATGTTGAAAATGGAATAATCGTGCTATAAGAGTGTAGTGCGGAAATGGCCAGAGTTTTGGTAATGAGGTTTTAGGAGCATGCCTGGAGTAAACAATGTAATAAAGCTTACAATGGCGGAGGATGGTGGTATATTCTAACTGACCCGGCTGCAGCTGTGTTTGCCTGCCTACAACAGACAAGGTAAACACCAGCTGCCTTCAGAATCTTAACCTGAGCAGGCAAGAAGAACAAATCAGAACAAATGGCAAAGGAGATTAGCCTGCCTAACCAGCTACTGTCGATGTGATTAAAAATAGCAACAACATAGATCTAGAAGTTTGGCCACCAAAATGGAAAAGTCAAGGCTGTGAGAAAACAATTGAAAGATGCTTTCCAGTGGTATACAGCACATTGTTTACTTGTGCAAACATTAACTGACCTGCTTGTTTCATTTTACATGTGTATGTTGTAAGTTTTGAATAAAAAGTATGCTGAAAATGTTGAGCATATCATCTTTGTGGTGTAGGAGGCTATCGCTGTTCTTTCCACATTATTTCTGCCTCTGGTATCAAATTTTATGTTCTAGAAGTAATGACCAAGAACACATCTATATAATTAACTGAGGTATGCTTGTATTGAGATGATCACTTTAGGTGCATCACACACTCTCAGCCCCCAGGAAACCTCCTGATAGGTTTGCCTTAGGGTCTTCCATACAATTTACAACATGTCTGTATTATAGCTGTCCTCTGATTAGGAAAGTTTGATTGTTTGACAGTGGGGGGGGATTTGTTAAATCAGCATATTTATTTGCATATAAATTGTCTTAAAGGGATAAAGAACCCCTTTCAGTGGCTATACAGACATGTCCACAAGAATTATTCCAATGTCAATGTTAAACACTAATGCCTAAGTCATTAGGGTTCTTTACTTTGCTTGGCTAAATTATCAGTTTGTTAGTGAGAGAATTTCACTTTTTAAAAAAAGCTTCCAAGTATTGAGGCAATGGCCTAAATCTATGGTGGCCCATGGAAAAGAAGACAGGACTCCTCACCTTTAATAGTTGTACTAAAATGGCTTTTTGCAGGTGATTATTAAAATTGCAGCAGCCCTGCTTGGGGTTATCATAAAGTTTGAGTCTTTAGGTAGGAAAATGTGGTCACTAAGGACTGAGTACTCTATCATTCTGCTTTGTGGTTTTAAGTAAAAATAAAAGTGCCAAACATAGCAGCAGCTGCCCAAGCATTTACTTGTTAAAGATGTCCTGTGTTCCTAAATTTTAATTCCGATGTTCCTTGTTTGAAAGATGTCTGCAGCTCTGCCAAATGACCACTAGAGGCCACTGTGGTGCTTTCAAAAGCAGCATGGAAATCTAGCGGGGGGGGGCAGGCCCCAGATTGATCCTGCCTTGGGACTCATAGAGAAAAGTAATTGCGCCTGGAATTAGGAGTGCATCTAGTAAAAGGAAAAAACAGGCTTCATTGCACTGTTAGGATGTTATGCCTCTTTCCCATGAATTTCAGAATACCTTCACCCTACCTGCAGAGCTCTAGTTCTCATCTCCTCACTTCACCAATTTTTTTCTCCCAAGCTCTTTTCAGAGTTGTCAGTCAGATCTCTATATTCTTTTTATTTAAGGAAACACACGCAAAATTTTGGCTCAATAAGTAAAACACATCCAGGCCATGTGACCACAAAACCCAAGGTCTTATATTCCACCACTTCTGCCAGGAAAAGGGATCCCAGTGGTTACAGGCACTCCATGTTTTGAAGTTTCCTACTTTCAGTACTGCCGGTATGAAAGCATTATATTAAATGTATTGCTTATTTATTTACTTATTTGCAAACATTTAGATACCACATATAGCCCCAAATTTCCATGTGTTTTTTAAATAAAATGTAAGGGGAAAAAAACCCCGTTACAATAAAATGTAAAAAAACACAAAGGGCATTTCTGCACTAGACGGTTATAGTGCTATTATTCCATTTTCAACATCCTATGGAATCCTGGGGTTTGCAGCTTAGGGTGGGGCCGGCCTCTCCTAAACTGCAAACTCCAGGATTCCATAGGATGTTGAAAGTGGAATAATAGTGCTATAACCGTCTAGTGCAGAAATGGCCAAATACGCAGAATACAATGTGCAACTTCTTTCTGAAGTCCAGTGAGTTAGTTCATTGGTCCATCTCGCTCAGCCCAGGGCCAGCACTGACACTGGCAGAATAAGTCAAACACCTTAGGCAGTAGGCTTTGGCTGTCATTAAAGGGCAGAAACTTAATAGCTGTTTCTTTTATGATTGCTGTATTTTAACTGCTAGGAAAGGGGAAGGTGTTTGTGAGGTTTTCCTCCTCAGGTGCTGGAATAACTTGGCTAGCGTATTGTATGGGGAGTGAGGGTTTTCTGACTCAGGCAGTAAAATGACTTAGGCAGTCCTGGCTCTGTATAGTCTGTTCCCTCTGCCAGATTTCATACAGAGTCCTTCCCAGTCTTGCTGACAGAGCAAGAGCGTCAGAGGATGAACATGAGTCCTTAGATATGAACTGTGGCCTTTCAGGCCTGCCCACTGTGTTTGTTATACAGTTATGACCTGACTGAGAGCCAATGTGGTATAATGGTTTGAGCCTTGGACTAAAACCCTGGAGAAGAGGGTTCGATTTGCAGCTTGGTCATGGAAACCCACTGGGTAATCTTGGGCGCCCAGAAAACCCTGTGATAGATTTGCCTTTGGATCATCCATAAGTTGGAAGCAACTTCCAGGCACACAAGAGCAACAGCATGACCCAATTAAAGACATCTTATTAAATTAATAAGTTTAAGTTCATGAAACAATTGACTGATCAAATTTCCATAAATTTGTATGCGAAAACACCCCCACAACATTTTAAAGGGGGCAAAAATTATTCTTAAATAATGCATGTGCATGTGTGTGTCTCAGCAAGAATCCTTTCACAAGAGACAATCCCCATTCTCTCCCATAGAGAGAAAATGCCTTTTTAAAAGGTGCCCCTTACCATTTATTGTTTTTTAATAAGGAACTTACTTCAGAGTAGACATGCATGGACTTGGCTGCAAATGTTGCAACTTTACCTTGTTGGTAGTTTAATTCAAAAGCATTCTTTATGCTCAGAGATCTATTTTTCTTCATTTTAGAGTCCAGCAAATGAGAAAAGTTTAAGTAATGAATATAGTCAGCAGCAGCGAATTGCCCATTGCTGGTTTTTTGGAACCACAATTTCTCATCTTGTTGCAGGAGTAACAACGAGGATGAAGAAACAGGAGGCCACGATGGTGGAGGTGAGGATGTCCTTTACCATGAGTTTGTAAGGGTAAAGATTACACACCTAAGGTCAACATTATTACTATGATTATTATTATTAGAAAGGCAATGATGCCCTGCATGGATTTGTAAGGGCAGATATTCAACAAGTGAAACTTCTTTCATCATTCTGTCTCTATCCTGTTGGAAATCTGCATCTGTTGGATTTATATAATATAAATCTTAAAAATGCTGGGGCAACTAAAAAGTTTAATAATTGCACCTTTAATTGAAGACTTTTATCCTAGACCCCTCCAGTTACAGTTTGCTGAGAAAGAAACATTCTCTTGTTGCTGAAAGCTAAGGACATACTTTATATTGTGCAGTAAAAGAAAGTCAACTTCAGTCTCCAGCATCCACTTGTAAGATCCAATCACAACACTGACAACAGAGGTCATGGGGCCTAATTCAGCATAAGATCCTTATCTGCTCCCCCCTTACTGTTGCTGCTGCTACTGCTTCTGCAGTGGTAGCTGCCCTTTACAAAAGTTTAATGGAAGAAAACTATTCCTATTAAAGGGCAGGTGAATCAGATTCAAACCAACAAGGCACTCCTAGTTTCTTTGCTCTTGGAGCACTTTTAGCAAAAGCTGCAAGCTAGGTGTCACCGTTGAATGCTCCAATCCTGTCCTAGTCTAAGGCAGTCAGCTGAGAATGTCATTAAATGGCTGTTTGGCATCCATAACCAGAAAAGGTCAGGTTTTAAGTTTCTCTCTTCGGTATTTCAGCATACTGGAGGGAGCAGTCTGGGAAGGTAAAAGGAAAAGTGGGTCTGAAAATCAAGCAAAACCAGAACTTATAATTAAGAGACAAACAATGCAACCATTAGCCTGCTTACTCAGAAGTAAATGCCACTGAGTTCAGTAGCACTTACAGGGAAGGGAGCATTTTGTTGCAACTAACCTGACAGTCAGCAGAACTGAACGTTATATTTACACCATTTGCTAAAAACTAGTACTGTAAATACACTCCTCTGTTTCTTCCATTAGCATTCACTTGAAAGACGAGGTCCCTTGATTTTGCTTCTGTTCCCTCCATACATAAAAAAGGATTTTCCTCTCAGCTGTCAGCCTGTCATATAGAGATTGTTGTAATGTGCCTTCAGGTTACCTTGAGTTTTATGGTTACCCTATCATTGGGTTTTCTTGGCAAGAGTTCTTCAGAACAGGTTTGTCACTGGCCTCCTTTAACAAAGAGAGGGTCATCTAGTGGGTTTCCGTTGGCTGAAAAGAGATTTCAACCCCTGTCTCCCAGACCACTTTGTTGTGTTAGCTCCATGCTGAAGCCTAATTCTGTGCATATTTATTTACAAGCAAATCTTCCTGTGTTCAGAGGCTCTGGTTCCCAAGCAAGTTGGATACAAATCAGTTGATTTTTAAAATTTAAGTCAAATTTTTAAAATTACGGTCAGCTTTTTTTAATAAAAACATGAATGCTACATTTTCTCTTTTCCCATCTGTTTTCTTCACTCTTAATATAAATCTGACACCCCTATAGTTATTCCTTCAACTGACTCAATGTTGCTACTAGATTGTCTGGAGGAGGAGGGGACAGAAGGTTTTGCTGCTCCTACTTGTGCCACTGGCCTTAACCGCCACTGCTTCCAGTCCTGTCCAGTTCAGACATGTGGCCTCCAGCAGATCGGGGCCTATAAAAAGAGTCCTTCATCAGAAAAAAACATTGTGTATCCCTGCTTTACTTAAAGATCATTTCCATTGATTTCATTGGGTCTTGTTTCCAGGTTAAGAATGTTTAGGATTGCAGTCTTAAGATTCTTTCAAGAGGATAAATATGGCCACTTTTGGCTACTTTCAGATACTTGTGTACTCATATACAAGCTGAGCATATTGGGAATGTCCAGGCAATATAACTTTTAATCCAGCTCACCATTTATCTATTTAATTAGTAGAGCCCCTTTCTCCAAGTATCCGAACCAAGGTGGCTAACAGTCACTTTGTCAAGACGGCAAATCTTGAAGCTTTTTCTAGACTGCAGCCCAACCTGAAGCAAAGTCCGGTCAAACAGTGTCATATTTCTATTCCCTTCTGTTCATTGTTTGTGGAATGTAGCTATGCAATAAAAATTATGTCATAATTAATTAGGCTTCTCATCCAATTCCATTGTTGTTGCTGCGGTTGTGTGCCTTCAAGTCATTTCCAACTGAAGGTGACCTTAAGCCAAACCAATCACAGGGTTTTCATGGGTTTCCATAGGCAAGCAGGGAATTGAACCCTGGTCTAATGCTCAAACCACTGCTCCATGCTAGCTGTCTTCCAATTCAGTACACTCATCAAAAAAACCAACTTCAGTTTGAATCAATTTGATTGACAAATTCATTCATAAAGTCTGTGACTAAATACTTTGGAAAAAACAAGCATGCATTTGATTTTAGATGGTGTCGCATATTTTATGCCGTCTGGAGGGGGAGGTTCCTGTTTTTGTCAGTACTTGTATTAAAAGTATTTAATGTTTTAAAAATGATGCCTAGTTAAACAGTAATACATTTGCCTTTGTTTTAAAAGTTTTAAATGTATTAGTCTCTAGCCAAATAATGGATAAACAGCACAATCCCAAATTTCCCAGGTAACTGTATATAAGATTGCAGCCTCAAATGTTAAACTCTATAAATAAAAATATGTCTCCAGAAGAAAACTGAACTGGCATAGTTTAAACACATCTATAAAACTGTCATTTTGTATCTAATTTCACTTTCTTTGGAAAGTATATAGTGCAAAGGGATGTCCAAAGGGAGAACAGCTCTCATCATGTCCCTGTTCTTGAATGTATTTATTTACTGTCTTGTATGGAACCAGGTGCACATCTAGCTAGACAACATGAGGTTCAATGTGATCACTCCTCTTGAGAGTCCAGCTGCCAGACCTGGAGTCTCTGCATTATTCTGGAAAAGAGCCTCCCTAGGCCAACTTGGGTGAACGGTGCTTGTTCTGATCTGCTTCTCCAAATGTTTACTAATTTTGGACCTCTGATCCATGCAAAAATAATATAAACCCAGTTGAGATGCACTTGCATAAACAAGTGAAGTTTTGATATAAAATTACCTACATAGCAGGAAACAAGACTGTGACTGAGAAAATGTGGGATGTGCCATCCCGCAGTGATTCTCAACCTGTGGGTCCCCAGATGTTTTTGGACTTCAGCTCCCAGAAGCCCTGAGCATTGACCATAGTGGCTGGGGCTTCTGGGAGCTGAAGTCCACAAACATCTGGGGACCCACAGGTTGAGAACCACTGCTTAGTGCTATTATACTAGGGTTGCTAGGTAGGGATAATCTTATGCCCTGAGATTTCAGGGCCAAAACCTGAGACCCTAGGGCCCTTATGTCACAGGAAGCAAACCCCAGGGTGATGTAGCAAAGGGCAACTGCTTGTGACACATTAAACATTTACCATATTTGCAATGAGTTTGCTATTCAAATAAAAAACACCAAATTAACAAATGGAGAGGGGACCACCTTTCAAAGCAGCACTCTTGCCCTGAGATTCCTCTTTCTTGCACTGAGGACCACAGAGATCTGACAACCCTCTATTATACCAATTTTATTGGGTGGAGTTAGAGTATTCTAGGTCAACCTTATAGTGAGGTTTGCTGTTACTCAATTTCCTGGTGTGTTGACTTTTTGTAAGTGAAAGGCAAGGCTGGGACTGTAACATTGATTGTTACATAAGTGCAGTTTATGAGGGGATACAGGGCCATTATATAGGGTGAAAGGTGATCAACTGCAGGTGGAAAGATGGACCTTTTTAAAAAAAATATTTTTATTTTAAAAATATATTTATTGAATTACAAATTAAAAAACAAAAACAAACATATACAAAGACAAATACATAAACATACAATAAATACAACATACAATAAATTCTGTAAATATACTGATAAGAAAACTTGGAATATATCAAATAATATCTATTATCCATATTATGTATATACCTACACGTAAATTTCTGCTTATAACTATTTATTCATAATCTCATATTCATATTCATTGTCATAATCTTAAATTTTATAGAATCTTCTTTATCTTTAAAGTATAATATTTACTGTTTAGCAAATATCAATAAATGGCAATGAATAAATTATACCTTACGCTAATATCAGTAACCAGTACAAAAACATGAAAGCACATGTAAAAACACTCACCCACTTACAATAAACAATACATGCGTGAAAGATGGAATTTTGATACATATTTTTTCTACACAGAAAAAGACCTGGGAAACAATAGAGAAGTAAATGTAGCACAGGCATACCTTAGCAACACCTCTGATAATGAAGCTCTTTCGCAAAATATTTTTACGCTTCGGGCATCAGTGCAGGCAGGCTGGGGCGGGACACCTGGAAACACTCAGCCTTTTTAGGGCTGTGCTGCACCAGCGTGTCTGCAGTAAACAGTGCAATGAAGGTTCAGCTGGGAAAGAGTGGGATTCTATCTGATCCTACTTTTGCTGTGTATGCTTGCTTATAACAGGCAAGATAAATAGCAGCTGCTTCCAGAAGCCCTTACTGCATAAACAGCAAACCAGAGAGAAAAGGAGAGAGCAGATAAGCCTGCTTTCCCAATTCCTGGGCAAGTTAAAAAAGCATAAGTCTAGAAGTTGGGCCATCAAAATGGAAATCATAAGAAAGGTGAAGGCTGACTAAAAAAAAAAAAAGTCATCTCTGGGTTTTTCCAGATCTCCCTGGGTTTGAAGAACTCTTTGTGTGGTCTCTAGAATGTTCAGAATGTTTTCATTTTTTTTCGTTGTTTCATTCCACATGTGTATATTGTTATGAATTAAAAGGATTTTTTGAAAATGTTGAACTGCCCTTTTTTGTGGTGTTGGAACCTATCCCTATTCTTTCCATGTTATTTCTGCCTCTGGTATCAAATTTTCTGTTCAAGATGTCTGGGAACACATCTATGTAATTAACAGAGATACATCTGTATAGAGTTCTCAAAAGTCTATTTTGGTAGACCTGGTACCTAGGCTACCAGATCTAGCAGAATTTGATTTTTTTTTAATGCACAAAATGTTTAGATCTAAAATGACATTTGTAGAGTTCAACATTCAAGTAATTCAAATGTTATATTATGACAGCTCGGGTAAGAAATGGTAAATGTAAAAAGTAAAAATAACCCTCGAACCCTCAACTCTGAAAAAGCAGAGCCATTTTGCCGTCTTCTGCCAAAAGATAAACCTTGCAAATACAAATTTTATTGCTGTTGTGTGCCTTCAAGTCATATCTGACATATGGAAACAGTAAGACAACCATGCCACAAAGTTTTCTTAGCAAGATATATGTAGAGGGGCTTTGCCTGTACCTTCCTCTGAGGCTGAGAGAATGTGACTTGCCCAAGGTCATGCCTGAGTGGGGATTTAAACTCTATTCTCCAGAGTGGTAGTCCAACACTCAAACCATTATACTGCCAGTATTTCTAATATTAAGGAAGTAACAATAGAGACTCTTTTCCAGACAAGTTATCTAAGGTTTTCAGTATAATGAAAGGCATGGTAATGCTAGAAAATATGTAGCGCATCCTCAAGTACTATAATAAGGAGGAAGAGAGGGGGAGAAAAAAGTGGCAGCTCCTTGAAGACTAATTGGTTTTTATTTTAGCATGAGCTTTCGTGAATATGAACCTACTTCTTCAGATGCCATACCTAGTGGGTTGATAGCCACAGAGGCTCATGCTAAAGCAAAAACTAGTTAGTGTTAAAGGAGCTGCCACTTTTTTTCTCCCTCCCACTTCCTTCTTTCTATGCTGCAAGTGACTAACATGGCTACTTCTTTAAAAACTATCCTTAAGTAATGTATTTGCTCACTACCCCACAACCACTTCTCCCCCTCCCCACAATGTTCCTTACTGCGGTCAGTGCTCAATATCTGTGGATTCTGTATCCATAAATTCAACCAGCCATGGCTTGAAAATATTTTTTAAAAAAACCAAAAAGCAAACTTTAATTCTGCCATTTTATATAGGGGACACCATTCTACTACATCATTGTACATAATGGGACTTGAGTATCCATGAATTTTGGTATCTACACGGGGTCCTGGTGTTACCCTGTGAACTGGGGGTCCCGGGAGGGACGCCCAAATAACTAAAACAAACACAAACAAGATGGGGAAATTAGCTGGAGCACTCTCTTAAGCTAAGAAGAGGCAGGGTAACTTAGCAGGAATCTTTTACCCAATGTATACAGCGTCGGGTTAGTGAGCAGTCAAACAATTTTAAAATGGCAACAATGGTATTTATTAAATATATAGCAATTATTAAGAAAACACAACCACTCAGCTAACTAGAAATAGGAATAAGAGCTTTGGGGGAAATGGGTGATACGCCACCTTTCTTGTAGTCCTGAAGAAGTCCAGTTGGAGAGAAGGAAACTCAGCGTGGCGGCCGAGGGGAGCTCGCAGAAGAAACGGCAGCAAGGCGGGATGGAAGTCCAGCGAAGTCTGAGGAACTCTCAGAACTGGGGGTTTTTATAGGAGAAGGAATGACCGTGGGCTAGTCTGGTCTTGGGCGAAAACAATCAGTTTTGGGCTGGAGACAATGTCTCTGAAAGGTCAGAATTTGCATGATTGAGTTAAAGTCCAAACTGACAACAGTATAGCCGTTATGCAGATGCAGCTATCTTGGCAGTTAAGCACTTAGCTCGTCAAGATGCCCGCTCGGGGCAGAGGTCTCTTGTTATAGCGTGCATTGCTAATGGAGGTGTTTGCCTGGGGAGGTCTCCTAAAGCATATCTGGCAGTTTCTGGCATGCCTTGATGTAAACAAGAATGAGTCAGCATATAATAGCCATACCTAGCTCAGTGCTTGTTCGGCGGCCTCACAAACACTTGGCTGGTGGCAGAACAGGGGCAAATTATGATATCAAAATGATACCTAAAGGTTACCAAAGGCCAGGCCAGTTCACGGTGGTAACACTGGAACCAAACCTTTAGTGGATACGAAGGATCCACTGTAGGCAAAACCTTTGGTTGCAGTTCATTATGCTTCTTATGTTCTGTATTAGTGCTGTCAAATGCCAAGAGCAGGGGTCTTTCCTCCCCAGTTTGTAGGGTTCTAAATATCATTTAATGTGATGTTAAGGTCCACAGCATGGTTACATACACGGGCACACACAAGGAGACAGTTCAGGTGTGTGGTATGAAATGTGCTCACAGACCACTGTGAATGCCTCCCTGCAAAGAAATTTCCTGTGGACACCCTTACTGTTAGGATCTTATGAGTGTGGGAATCACTTCGCCCTCAGGTGTTTGTGGATTGCAGTCCCCAGTTTTCCTCACCATTTGCTGGGCTGGCAGAGACTGCTGGTGGGAGTTGGAAATCCAATATTACCAGGATGGATGCATGATTCCCACGCTTGCACTATAGCAAGTTAGATCATGGTCTCACACCGACGGGGCTGTTCCTCTGACTGAGCTGCTTCCATGAATGGAACTAGCAGGGAGCTCTGCCTCTCCCAGCTGCTTATGCCCTACATCCCCAAAACTTGTTCTACAGAGAAGAAAAGTCCGCAGAGCCCAGAGTGGGAACACTTGCACAGCATGAGGAGGAAAATTCTATTGCACTCAGTGGTCAGGCATCGGCATGAGACTGGATTTAGGCATATATATCATCCAGTCTTGTATTGTCTCTTCTGACTTTCAAAAGTAGGATTTCCAATCCCTTTCTAAGGGAAGATGTCAACAATTGGCTTTTGCCTGCTAAGCAAACTATAAATCCAGGTCTTTAGAAAGTTCCTTTTTGGACTACAGTTCTCAGATGCCTTGCTTGCTGGGAACTGTAGTCCAAAACAGTAACTTTCCCAAGTTCTGAATGTAAACACATGCATATGTGCACACACATTACACTTGTAGATCTACAGATTTATCTGATTTCCCCACCCCGCTCCTATTTGCCACTCTATAAGGAATGCATCAACTTCCATTTAAAAACATCTTCCTAGTTTACCTATTGCGCAAACACACTGTAAATACTTTTTTTGGAGTGTAACAGCACATGCCCAATTTTGCTGTTGAGTCATAAAACCCACAAACCCTTCATATAAGCAGATTTGGGGGTATGGTTTACACGGATGTAGACAACACAGCCAAAGCCCCTTTGCAGCCACCCACAGTTCATTTCAGGGCTGAGAACGCCCTCAAAAATCTGTTTCCAATTTTATGGAAAAAACCCATGAAATTTGGCATGGTTTAGAAAAGTATGTAATAATAAAAAAAGTCTGTCTGAAATTTGGCCTCCATCTGAGAAAGCTGACACTGCTTTTGCAAACTGCTCTCGGAGATCCAGTGGCCAACATCCTGAAGAGTGAAGGAGGACTAGAAGCTGTTAGAAAACAACCGGCAGAATGAAGGTCTGTTATAAATAAATATGTTCTTCTGAAAACAGTTGGGTCTGTGGCAAGCAACATTCTTTGTAAAAAAAAGGAACAGAAATGAAGTTCTGAGCGGACTTCGCAGAGAGGACCGTTGTTGCTACAACTGCTGCTGAAATAGTATAATTCTATCTTAAGAGGAGGAGGGGAGAAATATAACTAAAACCTGAAGGTATTTCTTTTAATGTTTTAGGGAAGTCTTGAAGTATATTTCATTTCTGTCTTGCAGATTCAGATGAAAATCCTAGTTGGGGTGATCACTTGCCTCTTGCTGTCTTTAATAGTTATGTGCATTATATTCATTCCTTCACAAGGTAAGATGACATTGACTTTTGCGTGCTAAGCACCAAATTATAAACCTTTTCCCAAGCTACAAATCCAAAGCTTGGGAAAGTTACTCTTTTTTAGATTATAGCTCCCAGATTCTCCCAGCTGAGAAACAAAGAGCGGCACATAATCAGTTGTCTCAGGATGTTTAAGCAAGCTGTGTTCTTTCTTTATGGGAAGTAACATGTGTGTAACTTGGAAATAGCTTCCTCCGGCTAATTTTATTTCAAAGCTGTAGCTGTTTAAGAATTTTATTTTCATTGTTAAAGTCTGTGTTCTACTACTACTTTATGGCATACTGCGTTTTCCACAAAATGTGCCCAATCAACAGACAATTAATTGTACTGCTAACCTTGGGGCTAAAATTTTACTGTGCCTACACTAGTAACGAGGAGAATTGTGTCTTTCTTCCATCAGCAAGCTATTGTCAAGATTTAACAAGTAATTTGTATAGTTAGCAGAAGTTTAGTTTAACTGGCCCTCAGAAACACTAAACTCCAGAATCTGTTTTTCAGTCCTATGGTTCTGTCCTACAACACATGTTATAAGAAAGGTAGGCTGCCTCTGAGCATATACAAAGGATATTTTGCTTCACGAAAGCAGCTGTTCTTTAGATACTTAGGAATGGGAGGAAGAGATTCAAGTTCAGAAGACCAAGGCAAGAGGTTGAAGCTTAAGCCATTTCTGCACTAGATAGTTATAGTGCTATTATTCCACTTTCAACATTCTATGGAATCCTGGAGCTTGCAGTTTAGGGAGGGGCCTTTAATGTTGAAAGTGGAATAATAGCACTGTAAGTGTCTAGTGTGGAAATGGCCTTAGGGATAGTAGAGATAGCTTAAGCTTGTTTGAGAATTTTTCTCAGCTTATCTGGCCTTTTAACCCACTTTGACCCTAGAATGCCCACAGAAGATTATGGGCATTCCAGTACTAACCACTTCCTCAGCATGAAGACTTCATGCTGTCTTCATGCTGAGGAAGTGATGCCATGCCGGCTTAGCCAGCCGATATTAGAGGATCCACTGAAGCTACCTCCAGTACCACTGTGTTCTTTAGATTATTGCAATATGGATTATTTTGCAAATATGCTGTTTTCATTGAAGCAAAATGTGAAATGTGGATAGCTAAATAGGTAACAAATGTATGCTGTATTTCTCACAATTACCATGCAAATAGATTAGGTGTAGAATAATGTTAATTAGTTAAATTAGTTATGTTAATTAGTTAATTAGTTAGAGTTTCATTTAGCAGACATTTTGTTACAGTTGATGAAAGTAGCATTTAAGGTAATTTTCCCTACACAACATTGTTAAAAACAAACATAGAATTAGCAGAGGATATTGTAGGTTTCAAAATTTCATACGAGCAAGAAATTAACAGGGGACTTTTCTCCCTGGAACTGGACGCAGCGAGATAAGAATCTCATCATTTTATGCTGACAAAAAAAAAAAATATCCTTGTTTATTAAAGAATTCATCACCAAAACATTTGCTGTGCTTTTGGACACTCTTGATTAGAAGTAGTCATACTCTTCACAAGGGAAATGGCCTTTCCACAAACCTTTACTTTCTGAGATTATTGTCAATTGAGTATTTGCTTTGATAGTGATAGTGATGTTTGTGTGACTAGATTGCCCTTTGGTTTTATTTATCTTGACAGCTTTCTTCTGCATTAGTGCTGGCAAGGAGTAGTGTCAACAGCAGAAGTGACATGTTTGTTCTACAGTAAATAATAGTTACTTAGTAAAAACCCTGAGCGCTGTCATTAAACACACACAGTAATACAACAGCCCATTAAACAGTGAAATGTTTCATATGTGGCCTTGAAGAGACTAGAAGCTCTCAACTGAGGAACTCATGAAGGAACAGGTGTCATCTCGGATGCAATGAGGGGGTGATCAAGGTCATTTTTACCGCCAAGGAGAATGTGGCAGCCACCTCAGGCAGGATATGCTGAGGGATGCAAAACAGCAGCAGAGTGTTGGGGGACAGAGATGTTGATGCCACATAGCCTGCCCAGCAGATTCTAAGCTAGCCTGTTTTTCTGTCAGAAGGACTGAAACGTGATTCATCTGCCATTTCAGTTGGCTTATATGAGGGGAATCAGGGTGGAAGGTGTCCTTTAATCTAGGTAGCAAAATGTCTTGGATTGGCCTTAAAGGTGATAAACCAGAGCCCAGGATCATCACAAGTTTGGGAAGGGAAAGCATAGTATTTTCCATTTCTGTCTTGGGAGTGAAAGCTAGACAGTGAAGACAGCTGATGGGAAGAGAATCAACTCATTGAAATATGGTGCTGCCAAAAAGACATATAAATGAGCCCTAGAGTGAATCAAGTCTGAGCTCTCCTAGAAGCCAAAATGACTTAACTGAAGCAGTCATACTTTGGACATATCATGAGATGACATGATTCATTAGAAAAGACTATAATATTTGGTGAAGTTGAATACAATAGGAAAAGAGGAAGACTGTGTTACAGATGGATAGATTTAGTCAAGGAAGCCACAGCCCTGAGTTTGCAAGACCTTAGCAGGCCTGTCAATAACAGGATATCTTAAAGGTATCTTATTCATAGGGTCATCATAAATCAAAGCTGACTTAACATCAGGTAACAACAACAAATATATCCTGCTGCTTGAAATTGATTAGAGTTAAATCTAGAATATACAAAAGAAAGTATTCCTCACACAAGACATAATACACTTATGGAGTTTGCTACCACAAGAAGCGGTGATAGCCATTACCTTGAGATGATGATTGTGGTATTTTATGGCCATCCAGATGCTACTGAACTGTAGCTCTTACCATCATTCATCATTGGCTGTGCTGACTAGAGCTAATGGGGCTTGTTCAGGAACATCTGGAAGGCCCTTCAGTATTA
This sequence comes from Iguana delicatissima, assembly GCA_948472985.1. Lineage (NCBI taxonomy): Eukaryota > Metazoa > Chordata > Lepidosauria > Squamata > Iguanidae > Iguana > Iguana delicatissima. Next base: position 242,320 of record CAOKZL010001211.1, on the reverse strand, counting down.
GATGCCAAATGGATGAAAAGATGCTGTACGTGTGGTGCATATACTAAATCCCCCACTCAGCTGGCGCATAAGTGGTTCTTGCTAACAATGTTCAAAGTTTTGGTTAATGGATTCCATCTCCTTCTTTTATACTGACCTTACTCAATCTAGTTGTGGTTTGTAAAATGGACAACTGATGTCATTTGGACAATCAACTGCAAGTAGTTTCAGTCTAATGGATTGTAAACTAAAGCATGAACTTTGCACTAATAAGCTCAGAGTGTACTTGAGGTGCAAAATTTGATGAGAGAGCAAACAGATTTTTCTTTCTATATGTGTGTCACTCTTTTTTTTTTTTAAAAAAAAAGATCTTAAAGGAAGAAAGTCCTGACTTGGAACTTCTCATTCCACTACCCCCAACATGGTTGCAGAGATTCTGTGGGCTGTCTTGGATGGACGCATGCATAGGAGCAAAAGGCTTTAGGTGATCAGGTGCTAGCAGGAAAAGGTTCAGTGTCTGAAGGCCGGGTCACAATCTGCATACTGTCACAATCTCCATACTGTTCTTTCTTTGGGTTGGATCTTGGGTAGGCTAAAGAACATCAGGCTTCTGAGGCAGACTTCTGCACTTCAGGCTTACCCTCAGTGCCTGAAATGTCTTGGATCTTTGCAGGCAGGGTCACAATGGAGCCAGCCTCAACAACACATGACAAAGCTGGCCAATTCTTTAGCCATGTAAGTCTGTGCAGAGAAATTTCCAAACACAAATTGCACTGCATGGTCTATAGACATCCTAATATTCAGGTTTTTGGCTTGCAAAACAATGCTTCTTAATGAGCCTTGCGGTATGACCTGAGCCAGTGTCCCTGTCATTGTGAAGCAAGGGTTTGTTCATGGGCCCATTTTGGGCAATATGATGTGAATACAGTGTTTTTGTGTGTGTTTCTGCCTGGGCATCTTTTGAAATGGCAAATGTCTCAAATTTCCTGATTTATTACACCATCACACAGGTTTCAAAAGCCAATTCAATGCCTAGTTTCAGAAAACAAGACCTGGCAATGTGTTTTTTAGAATCTATACCTTCAGAAGTATTTTCTCAGAATAATTGTTTTTGGGCTATCAGTCTGGCTAGGCACCTGCTAAAAACACATTATTTGTTATTGTCATTGCTTTCTTGCTTAGTTAACTTCAGTCTGAGGGGTGACTACATTCTGATGAATTGGCTAAAAATATAACTTTAAAAAACAAGTTTAGTCTTTGCATGGCAAAACCAGAAGTTCGTTTATAGGTCTTTGCATCATTTTACTTCAAGAGTATACAAACAATCGTTAGTGGATAGATCACAATCAGAAGTAAGAAAGAACAGCTCTGGCGACATTAGCAGGTCCCTTTCTCATTTTTCTTGCACACAGTATCATAGAGTTGGAAGTGGCCTCATAAGCCATTGAATCCAAACCCTAATCAATGCAGGAACTCCAGCCAGAGCATCCCCAACAGGTAGCTGTCCAGCCTCTTTTTTGTTACAGAGTTGTACTCTACAAAAGAACATAAAGAAGAAATAGCATTCTGGCTTTCTGATCTGAGCTAGCAGAGCTTAGTGACCTCATCTATTTCACTGAATGCCTGAAATCATGTTAATATTGACAACAATGGAATAGTATGTATGTACGTCCACCTCTTGCAGTGTACCAGCAACTGTTAACAGTTTCTTTGGTGTGGATATATGATTTTTTTTTAATATTTGTTAATCTTGGATTGTTAATATTTACATTAGAACACTGATATTCACCAGATTTTGGGCATTTCATAGAATCATAAGAGTTGGAAGAGATCACAGGGGCCATCCAGTCCAACCCCCTGCTATGCAGGAACCCACATCAGAGCACTCCCAACAGATGGCCATCCAGCCTCGGCTTAAAAACCTCCAAAGAAGGAGACTCCACCACACTCCCGAGGCAGCGTGTTCCACTCCCAGACAGCTCTGACCGTCAGGAAGTTCTTCCTAAGGTTCAAGTAGAATCTCCTTTCCTGCAACTTGAATCCATTGCTCCTTGTCCTAGTCTCTGGAGCAGCAGAAAACAAAATATAGACCTGTTTTTAAAAAATGAATAAAGTTTAAGAGTGATCATGAAAAGTATTGAAAGAGAAAAAAGAGGTAGAGCATGAAGGAAATGGTGCTTTAGACCTCAGGATTTTTTAATGGAGTATGTCCTCCCTGGGTAAGAATGGCTATCTTTGCTTATTGAAGCTGCAATTGTGCACAAACTTACTTGGACATAAGCCTCTTTGAACTGAATGGGACTTGCTTCCTAGCAGACAAGCAGAGGAAAGTGCTATAAATCAACACTATTGCTAGTTCATTATGTGCAAGTGGAACCTGACATCATTATGGGTGTTCCAAGCCATCTGTCAAAAGAAAAGCTGCAATGCTCAGTGTTGATAACCTATTCCTGTTGAGAGCCATATTCCCTGAGGCTTAATCTATCAGGGTGGAAGGGGTGGGGTGGCAAATGCTGCTTTAGAAGCTAAGAAGAAAAATGCAGTGGTAGGGTTAGGTCTAATGAGCAGAAGCCAATTGCTGACATCTGCTGTAAAAAGTGCAGAATTGGACAGGAAAAGATTGGAAAGACTACTTTCAGTCTGAGACTCCAGTCAGAGCAGACAGTACCAAGCTGAACGGATATGTATCTGCCCAAGAGGGAGGAGGATACATCCTGAAGGTTGTTTTTCATTATGGTTTTGATACATATGTCCCCTCCCCTGACTTAAGTAGAATGAAAGCCTCCCCAGATGTGCAATTCAAATAAAATAAAAGAAAGCCGTAATGATTTGTGCTTATTTTGTGAGTTATTATTAATGCTTTTATTTCTGTTCTATTTTTAAAGTTCAACATAAAGAAAATAATCCTAGGCCTCTAACATTAGAAGAGTATCTAGATGGAGATTTTAACTACAAAACATTTTTTCCCTATTGGGTTTCAGGTAAGTGAAGGTGTTATGACTGTACCTGTAATCAATATTAGATGCTGGACCCACATTTTAGAATGCTCGTATAGGAGAGCCTTGTTTTGTGGTTTGGTTATTGTTTTGGTGTTTCTCTTTAATTTCTTTCATGTTGTTGTTTTAATAGGCATCAGTTATCCTCACTGAGCACCACATAAATAAATGCCTCCCAAATATTGTAGGGGATGGAAGTGGAACAAGTGATTGATCATTCATTTTGACATAACCATTATAATCAGGGAGAAAAGGCCAGAAGGACCATCAAGTCCAACCCCCTGCCATGTAGGAATACACAATCAAAGCACTCCTGAGAGATAGATGGCCATCCAGCCCCTGCTTAAAAACCTCTAAAGAAGGAGACTCTATCACACTCCAAGGTAGCATATTCCACTGTCAAACTGCTCTTACCATCAGGAAGTTCTTCCTAATGTTTTAGGTGGAATCTCTTTTCCTGTAGGTTAAAGCCATTGCTCAGTGTCCTAGCCTCTGCAGCACAGAAAACAAGCTTTCTCCATCCTCCATATGACATCCCTTTAAACATTTAAACATGGTTGTCATTAGCATGATGCAACCCAGTGGTGATGAATCTCAGATTTACCAGTGTCCCAGTCTAATCTTATGAGGCTTTTTACCTGGCCACAACCTCAGCTGTTGTATTACCCCATTCCCCTCCAATTTTCTAAGGTTGAAATGACTCTCTTATGTATTAGTTGCTTACAGTAAGAGTTTGAGCTAAAATATGCTTGTGTATATGGTCCCACTCATCTAACTTTGACACTGCTCACTGCTGGAATGTGAGCCTCAACACTTCCTCTGAAATTGAATTTGGCCCTCAGACTGAAAGAAGTTCCTCATCCTTGATATAGTTCCTCAGTACATGTTAAGATGACTAGACTTGCCTCTAGGTTAAGTGTGCAGGGAACAATTATATCTTCATGCATAAAAGGTGAGAATTGCTCCTGAATCAAGACAGTTGCTTTACTTATGGCATGAAACATGCCGATGGAACTTCTTCTCTGAATGGCATTCTTAAGAAATATTTCATTGGGCTCTGTATATAAAACTGTTGCTGGTCCCAAGAATATTAACCCTCACACGGAACCTCTTTTTGTTTGGTTTATTATATTTTTATCTTGCCTTTCCTCCAAGGAGGCCAATTTTATCCTTAAAACAATTATATTGTGATAGGGTAGGGTAAGAAAGAGCGAAAGACCCAAAGTCACTTAGGGAGCTTCATGGTCATAGAAGAATTTTATCCCATGTCTTCCCAGTCCTTGATGACACATATTTAGAAAGAGTCCCAATAGAGGATCTTTTAGACATCATTACTGGAAATTTGTAAAAAGAAAAGCTAAGTGGATTTTTTCAGGAATCAAGAAAAAAATTGGGGTTCTTACTGCTAGTCAGTGGATTAACATAGAGGGGTTCATTTTCTTTTTAACTACAATTTATTTTTAATTTTTAATTTTAGTATGTCTTTTTCTATATGGATATTACTTTATGAGAAGTGGTGCATAAAGTAGTCACAGCTATATGCTAAATATAGTTATATTGCAGCTAAATAAATCAATAAAAATGTCACAAAATGGCAGCCAGGAGTATCATTTGTACATTTCCTATTTTCTCCCTATATTTTATTTTCTGCAAGTTGCCCTCTTTTTCAGAATTTTTGGAGCACCAAAATTTCATTGTCTGATATCCTTCACCAAACCTATTTCCTTTCATTCTCCTGCCAGTTTTGAAAAGAAGCCACAAAAGTTAGGAGTCTGCAAATTGTGATCTCCCCATCCTGTGTATGAAGGGTCTCAGAATAGAAATTTCCATGTTGGGTATTGAAGAAGGAAGATGAAAATACATGAAGTGGTCTGAAAGAAGGATGGAGCATAGAAATCAAGCAGACTTGGTGGAAGAAGAAAGACAGACGGATCCATTCCTCCACTGGCTCACTCAATTGCCTACATGGAACCTATAGATACTGAAAGGGCCACCTTCACCAAGGCCAGCCCTGCCTGGTCTGTAGAATCATCTGCAGAGGCACTTCTCAGTTTCCCACCTTTGAAGGCAATTAAGCAAGCAAGTACATTGCCTTTTCTGCAATGGCCCCATTCCTCTGGAATGGGTTCCCATCTGGAGTTTGTAAAGCCCCACAATCACAAGCTTTTAAGAAAGCCCTGGTGTTTCCTGATAATGTTTCATAGGGAGGTTCTTCAACCATTTCTGCTTTACAGTGTTATAGTGCTATTATTCCACTTCCAATATCCCGTGGAATGCTGGGATTGTTTACTACTTAGGCCTTTTCCATACCCGGTGAAGGAATCGCCCCACACCATTACTCACCGGACCTTTCAGCTCCCCGGTCTGGTCCACGGCACTCCGGAGTGGTGCGTGCTCATCAATATGCACTGCTCTGGCATCCCAAATGGCAGCTTCCGGTTGGTCAAGGGTCTCGACCAACCACTGAAGCTCACCAGCCTAAAGCCCGCCCCTGGGCAGATTGCAGGCTCGCAGTGGTGCGCTGCGTGCTTTTGAAAGACCAAAAGAAACAGGTCTTTCAAAAGTATGCTGGAGGACCAGCTGGGGTCGTTCCGGACCAGACTGAGGAATGGATCTACCTTAAATAGGTCCGACCCAGTCCAGTCGGAGGTGCAGACCTCCTCCTTGGAGGACGGACTGCACCATTTCAAAAACCCCATGTGGAAAAGGTCTTTGTTTACTAAGGCTAAAGAACTTTCTGGCTGAGGATTCTAAATGCCCCTCCCTAAACCGCAGATCGCAGAATTCCATAGGATGGTGAAAGTGGAATAATAAAACTATAACAGTATAGTGTGGAAATGACCTATAACTCCTAAATAATAACATAGCAGGCTCAGTAGAAATTTGTGAAGGTCCATATTGGAAATGTCACATGAGTCTGGATGTGACACCTGATCAATGGAAAGGGGAGAAGGAAGAACACAGTAGAAGATGGAATGAGGGAAATCCAGGATTTTCCATAAAGAATTTGGATGCATATCTGTGGATATTCAAGTAAAATCAAAATGAAAATAACTGAAAACTCTCAATGCTTCCAGAGATGTTTTCTCTCTTCTGGATGAGGTCTTAGATGCTGCAGAGTGATTGCATTTGCAATTAAGCCTACGTATAGTTACAGTGATTATTTTCTTTTTTCTTAAGGTAATGAATATCTTCACCAATCTTCAGAAGATGATGTGCTTCTTTACAATGTAGAATATGGCCGGTCAGTCATCTTCTTGACCAACAGCACGCTTGTAAGTATTATTACTGTTTTAAAATAACAAATGAAGCAATTAAAGTGACAGTTATGCTTTGGATTCCAATTGATACCTTCATTTTTCAGAAAAAAGTGAATGCCACAAACTATGCACTGTCAGGAGATCAGAATTTTATACTTCTAGAAAGCAATTATTCCAAGGTAAAATATTTGCTTTATTTTTTTATTTTTTTCAATTTTTTTTATTACAAACAAAGAGTAAGCAAAAAATAAACAAACATTACAAAAACATGACAAACATTAAAACATTACTAAAAATTTACTAACATTCTCATTCTCATCCACTATCACCTTCTTCATACACTCCATTCCTTAACTGCCCCCCAGGCTTGAATTTAAATTCATATTTTCTTCTAATTGTATATTTGTATAATCAGATTGCCTCTATCTTACACATAATCCTCCTGGTTGTATATATCTCATATTTAAATGCTCACTGTACATTTTTAATGCCTTCTACTATTGTAGCCAATTTTTAATTCTAAACAATAAATTTATTTATTTTACTCCAATCAGTAGTAAAGAGAACTTTTCTTCTAAATCAGTTATTCCTTGAAGTTTAATCTCTTAATATTTGCTTTATGGGGAGAGGGAATGAAATACCCTAAAAGATATTTCTTGGGAGAGGAAGGAGAAGGCTATACTCTGTTTCTTTGCCAAATTTCCTTCTCAGCCCTCCAGGATAAATCAATCCTGGTGTGTTTCTGTGTGGCTGAGGGTTTTATGCAAAGGATCAACCGCATTTCACTGCCAAAGAAATCTTTTTCCAGGGAACTTGTGGGTAAACATCTCTCTGCTTTTGGTCCCAAGGCCTTGAAGCCACTTTGGATTACAACTCCCATTGGTGCTGCTATTTGAGAAATTCTGGGAATTGTATTCCAGAAACGCAAATCTTCTGAGTTTTGTGAATATGCAGATGTACAAATTAAGGGCTTTTTTTAAAGGAGGAGGAGGATGGCAGCATCCAGACCTTTACCTTTGCTATTGCTACTTTGCAAGGGAAATGGAACCAATGTCACCATTGCTGATGTCACTTTGTTTGACCCAGTTGTCCTTTCATCAGTTAGACATAGTGGACAGCCATTTTAGGAGACAGGGAGAGAGCTGGGCCAATAAATAATTACTGTGACATGAGCCCTAAGCAGCCATCCAGGAAGCAAGAACACAAAAGTACAATTTCCCAACAGCTTCCTGATTTCCATACACTCATGCCCCCAACTTGCTTGTGTAAATGGGATAGATAGGGAAGAAAGGAGCATCTACTTGCACTTGTTTGAACATGAGTAGCAGCCATCTTTCAGACCTCTCAAACTCAACTCAGGTAGTCATTGAAGTAGTAGACTAGGAGGCATGGAATGGGACTCCCCATTCCGTGCTTCCTAGTCTTGACTCCCTAAACATCCTTTTTGTTCAGGACCACTTTGATTATTATGGCATAGATTTCAGGGGAGGGTCTAAGCTTCTACACTAAAGACATAGGTTGCTGATAAGAACACTTTGCTTGGGTGAGAAGGTGACACGATGATCTGCACATTCTGGTATTACCACTAGCACCACAAGGGAAGATTTCCAGAAACCTTTCCTTGGTTCCATATGATGACACTTGGCACTAAGACAATCTCCATATATTGTGCTCTGATATTAGAAAGAGTGAAGAGTTTAATAGGAAGAAAGAAGTTTAAGCAACCTTTATCTAGGTAATAGTACTATCTTAACTAATTATGTTATCTCTAATTGTAATATTTTCAGCTTTGGAGGTATTCTTACACAGCATCTTATCATATATATGATCTCATAAATGGGTAAGAACAAAGTATAAATCAAATTTGCTTACTTAGTTTTAAGCTTTGGTTTATTACCTATGCCCTTGCATAGCGTAAACCTGACAAAATCTGTGATTTTTTTTTCCACCTACCATTTGCTATCATGTCCACAGATGTTCTATTCTTAGCTTTGTTCTGTTTTTGAGGGCAAGGCATATGTCCTTTTCAATTGCACCCCAATTGCTCCCCGAGTAGTTCAGCTAAGGTAATTCCTATCTTTTCCTGCTAGTGGTCCAATCAGTCAAAATAGGCTACTACCACCATCTTCTTCAGGGTTTTCCAAACAGTGTGCCGCAATACGTTAGTGTGTCACCTGAAGTGTGTAGGTGTGTCACCTACAATCTTGGGAAAGTATGTTATTATTTATAAATCATATATTTTTAAAAATATATGAAAGGTTTTCATGAGATATGTTGTGTCCCCGTACATTTTGTTACTACAATTTATGTATGTGTCTCTATCTCCTATAAGGGGTTAGTTTAACTGCTAGTAAAACTGAAATTACTGTGTCGCAAAATGCTGCATGTCTGAAAAGCGTGTCACCAGCATGAAAAGCTTGGAAAGCTCTGATCTTCTTCCTTCACAGTGCTTTTCATTCCATCCATGATGTCCATGTGGAAAGGAAAGAGAAGATAGGTTTTGTATAGTTCTGGGTAATTAATTGTTTTGAAGTTTTGAAGGGTCTAACGTAAGTCTATATCATCCTAGCGCCCTCATATTTCCCACACTATTCTGGATGTTAACATCCAATCTGTAGGTGTCTCTGTGTGTGCACCTATGCATATAATATAATATAATAATATAAAACTACATGGAAGTAACTGTGCACAAATGAAAGGTGAGAAATCCAGCCAACTTTTGTGAATGTCGGAAAAAGCAGAGATTCACCTGAATATGATTGCTAGCTTTCAGTTAAATATATCCAAAATAGTGGGGTGAATACATGCCTGTTTTGGAGGATTTCACAAAATTTAGCTGTAATTGTCAAGCTTAGCCCATGTGAATGTCAACAGGTTTTTCTATTCATTGTAACATAGATGTCATTGGGAAATACTAAGTTTAGAAAGCACCTTATAATACTGTCTTTCTTCCTTGCCTTTGCAGTGTTTTTGCCACAGAACATGAGCTTCCACATAACATTCAGTATATATCCTGGTCACCCATTGGACACAAATTGGTCAGTAAACTAATGAAGTGTGAGAATAATGTTACTTTTGGAGGAGGTTTGTTTGCCTTCAGTGTTTGTTCAGATATCATTTTCACAGGCCTTTTATCTTTGTTTATTGACTGTGCTTAAGAATATTGACTATTTAACAGTAACACTTCACTGGTTCATAGAGCTATATGCCTTGTTAGGAGGGTGCTGCAAAATAAAAGCATGTGCTTTTGCAGAGTTCTGTTTGATCCACACTGAAGCATTTTGGCTTGTGGAAAACTAGACAAGCTAAAGAACAAGAAATTAGGCCCTTTGGGGACATTCCTCAAGATTGTAGATTCTGACCGTCTTCTCTCTATCCAGACTAAAGAGAAACCTTAATTCACTAGGTTGGAATGGACACTGGTAGAGTGGCTTCCACACAGCTAAGGTTGTGCAAGAACCGAAGTTACATAAGGAGGACTCAGGGCTGGCCTTACCATTAGGCAAAGTGAAGGAGCTGCCTCAGGCAGCAGAACACAGATGTCATAATAAGGAAGGAAAAGGTTATTTAGCTGATTTGTTGTTACTGTATTATTTACAGCCAGAGATAGAGTAGAATGCTTTGGGAGTTTTCTGCCTCTCATGCCAAAATAACTTGGTTGCCTTTGGATGCCATGCAACTTGTCTTAGGGGTGTTTGTATGTGTGTGTGCAATTTGCTGCTCTGCTTCAGGCTTGCCTTAGAAAAATAGAATCATAGAATCATAGAGTTGGAAGAGGCCACAGGGGCCATCCAGTCCAACGCCCTGGCATGCAGGAACACACATCAAAGCACTCCCAACAGATGGCCATCCAGCATCTGCTTAAAAACCTCCAAAGAAGGAGACTCAAGTCTTGAGCAATCATTGGGATGTGCTTGTTGGGATGGAGAGGAATGTGTCTCAGCACAGTGCATTCTGACAGCTCTCCTACCTCTTTGAGAGAGCAATGCTCATATTTACTTTTAATGATTCCCCAATGCATTCTCCCTTCTGTTGTCCCAGTGCTGAGGGAAAAAGGGGAAGTGGGAGTAATGATTAAGAATCACAATGCCTGAGTGAATAATACTCATAAAAGTAGAATCTGGAGTCATCCACTGAGGTGGATGGTAGAAGATGCAGAACAAATACAAGGAAGTTCATCTTTGCAGAGCACTTAATTAAACTGTGGAATTCATTGCCACATGAGGTAGTTACGGCTACCAACTTGAAAGGCATTAAAAGGAAGTAAGACATGTTCATGGAGGTTAGGGCCATCAGAAGCTATATACAGTCTCCAGTTTCTGAGGGTGGATGCCTCTATATTTCAGTTGCTGGGGATGTTGCTGGAGATGCTGCAGATGTCTTCATGTCTTCCTGGCAGGTTTCTGAGAGACACCTGTTGGAACAGTTTGTGAGAATGTAGGACTAGATGGGCCTTTGATCTGATCCAGTATGGCACTTTTTAATGTATCTGCTTTCTTCTCTATACATCCAAGATCGGAATTTGTCAAGCAATTGCTTAAACACTTATGAAAACATGGATTCAAAACTGGTTCCTTGTGTAAGATACTACCACCCCAGTCCCATGAGCTGCAAATGGACTGGGACAAACTTTAGCACGTTGGAACCTAGCAGTTTGTCCTTATCTATACCATGTTCCTTTTTCAGGCATCCTGGATGGGTGTATAAACAAACATATGGTTACTGCATTTAGTCTATGCAACACATCTGTATGATAGAGTGTGCTTTGTAATCATTACTTGCACTTAGATATCAGGTCAGTTTCATGGCTGAACAAAGGTTTTCCCAGAGAAAGGACAACATCTCTGAACCTACGGCAGTGGGATATATACCTAAAACACACTATTTTCAGATGTGACAACCTTCCCCAAACAAAGGTAACTTCAAGCACCTTTAAGACTAACTGAAAGGAAGAAGTTGGTAGACTAACACAGCTATGTCTTTGAATTCCCCAAACAAGGTGTCCCTGAGCTTTTTGGAAGAACAAAAAATGGCTCCATGGCCATCAAAGAGCACCGGGGAAGAGAAACCTAGTATACACTATACCATAGTGTCTATGGGTCAGATCTAACATTTTTTGTGTGCAAAGCTTTTCCGTATGCACAACAAATTGGGTTGATAATTGGCACACCGTGGTCCTGTACAAATAAAAACCTCTCCCATTTATATCCTCTTTAGATCCAGCCACGTATTCAGATGTGGTATGCTCTCTGCAATAACTCTGGTCATGTACAGTTTATTATATCTTGTGCATGCACTGAAAAGAAGTTGAATTTTTCTTTCCAGGCTTACGTGTATCAGAATAATATCTATGTGAAACTACATCCCAGAGAACCTGCTGTTCAAATAACCAAAAATGGTTATTGGAATGAAATACTTAATGGGATTCCAGACTGGGTTTATGAAGGTAAATTGCATCTTAAAACAAGTTTTATTTCTGTGCAAGGCAAATATTTGGTGATTAAAAAAAATGATGCCACAAAGCAACAGTCAAGTGCAATTTGTTGCTTAACATTGTTCATTCATAATGCTTACATTTCCTGAAAGGAACATGATTTCTTAATATCCTGCATCTAGGTTTTCCATATCCTGTTGAGTCCTTCCTCAGCGAAATCTTTGGAATTTTTTTTTAATGATAATGACTGCTATGACTGCTATGTCATAATCAGTTTCTTCATACCCTTATTTTAGACTTCCTGCTTTCCTGTTTCCTTGGATGTTCCTATTTGTCCAGCTTAAGATCTGATACTTTGATATTTTATCTTAGGGAACTTTCAAATGGGAAAAAAGTCCCAGGAAATGTCAGGTTTTATTGCTGTACAAACCAATTTTATTTTTTGAGATCCACTTGGTGTTTTCTTCATCTCAAAGTATTTCTTAGGAGCTCGCAGCATTAACAAATTTTTAAAATTCCCACTTCGCTGGTTAGTTTAAGTTGACCCAGTGCTTTCCAAAATGAAATGTATTGTTTACTTGCCATGTGTTTCCACTCTACTCCAGTAAAGATGGCTACCATGTAAATACAGCTTTTGTTTCCAGGACATAGGTCATTTCCGCACTACACTGTTATAGTACTCTTATTCCACTTTCAACATCCTATGGAGTTCTGGGGTTTGTAGTTTACTGAGGCCAAAGAGCTCTTTGGCTGATAATTCTAAATGTCCCCATCTATGGATTCCCTAGGATGTTGAAAGTGCAAGAATAGTACTATAACAGTAGTAGTGCAGAAATGGCCATAGATTCAGTAGAGATCAAGCAAGAGAAAGAGGAATGTCAACACTAAAATGATCTCAATGCTTAACTAATGTAATATTACTAATTTATTTTAGCACTTGACTTTATTTTAGCACTTTAATTCCCAAATTTAAAAAAGGTCTCAGTGGAAATTGCAGAAGTGTTGCATGATAATGGATGTGAGCTGGGGTAATGGAAAAGAGAAGAAGAAAGATACAAGGCAGTAAGGAAAATGCAGAATATTTCAAGAGAAGACTAGATGTAAAGCCATTAATATGCAGATACAATCAAAACAAAAAGTATTAGAAATTCTTGATAGGCAGTCTCATGGAGCCCTTTATATGAGAATATACTAATTTCTGACCAAAGATAATGTAGCCGTCTATTTCTGTAACAAAATATGTAATCTAATCTTGGCCTGATTGATGGGACAGCAAACTATATCCTAGTAAATCCTGCACAATTAATAGGTTTGATCTAGATTTCGAGGGGCAGAACACTGTCAACGGAACACTTCAACAAGTGTGGAAGGAAAAGGAGACAATTTCCACTGATTTCTCCCTATCTTCCAGCTCTCTGTACTTCCCCCAAGAAAATCTGCCTTGGAAGGTTGGAGAACATTTCCAGAACACTGTGGAAGATGAGGCATGGGGCAATATACAGAAAGAGGAGTCAGCAAAAATGATAGACTCTCAGCCATATCTACACTGTCCTGTTATAGTGCTGTTATTCCACTTTCTGGGGTTTGTAGTTTACTGAGGCCAAAGAGCTCTCTGGCTGAGAATTTTAAAGGCCCTTCCCTAAATTGCAAACCGTGGATTCCATAGGTTGAAGTGGAGTAACAGCACTATAACAGCGCAGTGCAGAAACCCAAAATATATCTAGTTCATTCCTAATAGCTCTTCCTATTTTTTAAAAAGATTAGCAGTCTCTGTTAACTTCTGCTTGTTAGTGTTTTGTTCTAATTTTAAAGACCCCTCCCTAAACTACAAACCCCAGGATTCCATAGGATGTTGAAAATGGAATAAAAGCACTATAACAGTGTAGTGCAGAAATGGCCTCACTTCCTTCAGCCTTCATGAATTCTCAGTCATTTTGTATTCCTGGAAGGACAAGGCTGGATCTGAACCAATGATATATTTTAAAAATGTTAACTGTTTCAATGTTATATCACCTTAGGGATCAACAACGATTGACCCTATCCTAAATCTGGTCTTCTAGACCTTGTTAAAAAACATACTTGTTATTAATTTAGAGATGAGAGATGGATAATAAAGAGAATAATTTGCCATGACAGTGGTACCTGCCAAAGGGCATGTTGAAGATTGTGGAAGTCCTGGCTCTCCATCTACCACCTCTTCTTCAAAACTCAGTTAAAACTAGTCATGATTATTCATGATTTATTATTTGTCAAATGCTTATGCTTTGCAAAGTACAAAAATAAAGGTAAGTATAATCCCTGCCCTCAGGCTTACTGTTAGTGATCAATGTTGAGATATTTGAGCTTTCAGAAAATGTAGGTATTCAGGAGTATAAAATACTGTAAAATATTTTTCCTAGTTATCTAAAGAAAAACAGCAACTAACTGACACCTTAGTATTGGGTATGTGAAAAGTTTGCTGGTGGCTGCCAGAGACAAATGCAGAGTCTGGCAAAGTTAATCTTTTTTTTTTTAAACTACAGCTCTCATAAACTGCCTTCCAACATGACCGCTGGTGGTTTGGGGAACTGTTGTTCCCATTCCCCAAATAACCAATTCCCTATGCAAAAACTTGACTGAACTGGCAACTGAATTTTATTCAAGAATGCAACAATAGTCTCCTGCACTGATCTTAGTTGAGAGCTAAGGACAGTTCACATAGTGTTTGTTCCATGCCACTGGGTATCTGCTCCCTCAGGCAGCTGCCTAATGGTAGGGCCAGCCCTCGCCAGAAAACTGAGAAATACCATGCCACAAAATTGGCAAATAATCAACAGAGATGGTGCTTCTCCCAGTATGAATTTAGCTAAATTCTATTTGAAATCCAGGCACATCTCTTCATTATTCCTGCCTGTTGGTTGGTTGTTTGCTTGTTCATTCAGACTGTGTAAAGTTAAATGTGAAAATAAATTTGATAATGTTGAATGTTATAAGTTGGAATATAAAACTAATAATTGTTGAAAAGATTCATTAGTTATGCTTAATTAACTCTCCAATTAAAATATTTGGCCAGACCATGAAATTTACAGAGAATGACATGTAGGTTGTCACTTTTGATCTTAGGGAAGGACATCTCATTACTGCCTCCTTCAAAAAATCTCTCTTTGTGATTTTAAATTTTTCTTCTTCCAATGCAGAATTTTTCCCCACATGTACTACAAAGCCCATAACAGGATTGCCTAGGAATGGTAGCATTCCAATACATTTGGGAAATGTGAGATTGGGAAATGCTGACCCTGAACATGGAATTACATTTTAGAACCTCTTCAATTCAGTTTTAGAATAATCTGCATCCCCCTTTGGCCCATTCCGCATTGTGTGGCTGCCCCAATGTGGGGACATGTTTGCAGCAATCCACGGGTCATGCTTCTGCA
Source organism: Iguana delicatissima (assembly GCA_948472985.1). Classification (NCBI taxonomy): domain Eukaryota; kingdom Metazoa; phylum Chordata; class Lepidosauria; order Squamata; family Iguanidae; genus Iguana; species Iguana delicatissima. The sequence goes on along the minus strand of CAOKZL010001211.1, from coordinate 227,238 downwards.
TGATGTCGTTGTAGTCCCACTGTCATCTTGTCCCTGCACATCGTGCGAGCATGGTATTTGTAAAACGGAAAAAATCTGTTTCACACTTACTGTCGCATCGTGCTGCCGCCTTTTCCAGCCATGCAGAAGGGCGGAAGCACACTGGCAATGCTTCCCAGTGCAGCAATGGCAAATGCCCGGCTGCGGAAGGAAGGAAAGAGGGGGGCCAGAGCACTCCCTTTGGCACCTACCGAGTGAGATGTGGAGGGGAGCATTCCTGGTATGCTTTCCCTCCCACTGGGGCTGCAGTAAAAAGATGTCGCTATGCCCTGTCGTGTGGAAAGGGCATTTATTTTTCCACCTCCACCAACCAATCATTTACTCTTCTAATGCTTTGTTTTAAAATTTAATAAGGAATGGTTTATTTCCATTGCAAGTATTTATTTTAATTTCAATATTTATTTCATTTTCATTTATTTAATTTATATCCTACCTTTCTTCCTTCATCAAAGCATCCCACAAACCATTTAAAGTAAAGTACACCAATAAGTAGGCAGCTACAAAGATGAGTCGCTGAATCAAGGGGGGAGAATTCTTAATCTGAAATTTCTGACAATATACAGAACATTTTTCTATTCAATTGAATCACTGTGTTGTTTCTGCCTCTTATTCTACTCGACAAACTCAGCTCTTCTGCTCCAGAAAGTTCTCCTTCTCCCATTTCCCCTTGCCTAAGATCTTCAAAAAGAAATCACAACAGCTCAGCCTGTTTTGTAACAGCCGTGGGATGCTTTTCCCCTAGTACCAATATGCTTTTTCCTCAGGCAGCAGGCTTTCCTATTTTCTTAACAGAATAAAGTTTAAATTAATTTTAAATTTCACTGGGGAATCCAGTGAGTTGAGATAATTGCTAAAAAAAAGGATAGTGAATGATTAGCTTAACACATTAATTTGCTGAGTTATTTCCAACCTTGTGTTAATTAAAATTATGTATGCTTCATTTCCGACAAGAAAGGCCCCCAAGATGGCTAAGAACAGTGGGTTGGTGGGAAGCAGGAAAATGCCATAAACAAATAAGCAAGTAAATAAATATGTAATTTCAAATGTAAATCCTACGTGAAAAGGCAAAAAAGAGATTATAGAATGTTTTTGACTCGAGTATCTAGCCAAGGCTGAAATAATCTCATGCTCTGTGATACTAGACTGGATTCACATTGAGCGCATATGCGCCATCTGTCCCTTGCCCTTTTCTTTAAGTTTAGGATATTGATCGAGAAGAAAATATGGATGACAAATCTGCATAATATAAAACAGTGTGTCATGTGCTATTTTAGTTGTGGGCCTGACATTAGGATACAATTACTATTTGTTTTTGGCAGTTTACGAAAGAAACAGTTCTATATATAATCAGGGCTCCTTGTAAATGGTATTATAATGCAAAGTGATGGTAGATTGTAATGATTTTTTGTAAGCATAGTAGAATATGGATGACATCTAATGTGATTTTTTTAGAGGAAATGCTTGCTGTAAAATACGCATTATGGTGGTCTCCAAATGCAAAATATGTGGCATATTTACAGTTCAATGATACTGAAATACCAGTGATTGAATATTCATATTATGGTGATGGCCAGTATCCTAGAAAAATAACAATTCCATATCCAAAGGTATGTTGTTTATTTTTATTTGTGTGCTTGCTTGACACAGTCTGTTCAATATGATTTTATCATGTTTTACCATAGCAATCCTTGGATTTCTAGGACTTAACCATAAATGTTAATGTTTAGGACTAAATTAAAAACTGGCTTAAGCATTGTATATTTTGAAAATGATGCAATGAATAATGATCTGACCCATTCCATTCTCTTACATACATTTGTGGATGTACTCAGGCGCATCCCCTTAGGGAATGGGCAAATATTTGTCCAGGGACAACTGTAGCTCCCCATCTGGAGTGCCTCCCAATGACATCTAGGGACTGTGAAGGGCATATTTACCACATTTAAAGTCCCCCTAGGATACAAATACAAATGCAATTGTTTTTTTAAAAAAAATTGCACTGCCCAAAATGCCCTCTATGGGGTATATGGGGCATTTCTGACACATTTGGGAAAGGAGGCTGGGCCAGTTTAGTTCCAGGAGAAGTCTTTCTCGAGACAGGAAGTGAATAGGCCTCGGCTCACTTCCTATTGCTGAAAAGAAATGCCTTTAATTTCGTGTTTGGGGACATCTCGGACAAATTACTTCAGCCTCTCCTAGTTTGCGTGTTACTCATCGTTAATGATTGTTGGCATGTTGAGCATACTCTGATGTTGAAAAAATCTGTCCTGGTGTTCATCTGTGAATGTTGGAGGGTACAAAAACGTGATGAAGTAATGTCCTGCGATATTGTGGCACTTAACTGCAGCCCTCTGGTTTGTCAAAGGCAATCTAGAAGAGTAGTAAGAAGTATGTTACAGAAAAGCAGTTTCACCACATATGCCTGAAATAGATTAGGATAACTCTTCTCCTCCTAATTTAAAAAGTTGCTGTTGTTGTTGTTAAATTAAATCTGAACTAAATCCTATAGAGATCATTCTGAATAACATACTGATACTTTTCTTTTGAAGGCTGGGGCGAAAAACCCTACAGTTAGAGTGTTTGTTATAGACACCACTGAACCTGAACATTTTGATTCTATGGAGATACTTGCTCCAGCATCAATAGCATCGAGGTAATATCAGATGCTTCTTTTCTCTTTCATCTTTTTTTCCCCTTTTACAAGTAGCAGAATATTACTTCTAAATAATTTGACCTGGAATTTTTCCCCCTTTTAAAGGTTGTTGTTTTCTTTGCAGTGGTTCTAATATACTGCAAGGATTTGGAACTAGCATTAAGACTGATATTCCAACTGCCAAGTACAATCAGTATATTCACAGGGTATGATCTAAGTGGGTGGATGCAAGGAGCAGAATGGGAGTGGCTTCGACAAGCTTTTTAAACTGGATACAGGAAGCCCCCACCTTTTGACATTCTGTTACCTGACAACTTGCTCCTTTTACACTGCCAAATTAAGGACAAGTTCCATTAATTCAACAGGGGGTCTGCTGTTTAATCAGTTCTTCTTGCCTACGGAGGTTTGCTTGGAACTGCTTGCACATGCATGCTGCTTGCAAAGTAAGCTAAGAGGCAGGAAAAAGGTGCTAAACCATCTGAGAGACTTTGCAAGCTGCCTGTGCTGAGCCTCCATAAGTCCTTCCTTCTCTCTACAGTAAAGTACATGGGTTCTGCTTCTCAATCAATTTTGTTTTCTGATAGTGCTCTGGTCCCCATCGTGTTAGGTGAGCGGCTGAAGCCTGTAGATCTGTTTAGGATAGTCAATTTCTGTTTGGACAAAAGTTCTGTTGCGGTTGTTACATGCTTTCAAGTCACCTCCAGCACATGGTGATCCAATCATAGGGTTTAGTTGACAGATTCAGAGATTTGCCAATGCCTTTAGGCTTAAAGAGGGTGAAAAGGCTGAAATGTCCTCAAGTGAGCAAAATAGCCCATGGTGCCCCTTGAGAGCCTGTGTACAATCTTCACTATTTGCAGGAGGGCTTTGAAGCTTTCGGTTGCATAGTTATTTCAGAGCAGTAAAAGAATTTGGACCCCAAATTCTGGGAATTTGGCCATTGGAGGGATTCTTGAGGGTCACATAAATGGCCTTAGGAGAGACATGTGGCCCTTTGGCTATAATTCACCGCAGACAAGTTAAAGTTGTGTACACAGCTGTTCTGTAAGGTGTTATTGTGTTGGCTGGGGATTTCTTGGGAATGTAGGCCAAAAAGGTAAATGTTTCCATTAGTTAATAGTATCAAAGATTGGCTTCCTCCACTTTAATAAACAGCCCTTTTTCTTTGCCCTCTTCTTTTCAGTGACCACTATGTCACTTGGATTACATGGGTAACAGATAACCGAATCTGTGTGCAGTGGCTGAAAAGGGTTCAGAACTTCTCAGTCTCTGCCATCTATGACTACAATGATCACTCCAGATCCTGGATTTGCCCAGAGGTACTTTCATTTCAGATAAGATTTTCAGAAGGAGCTTCTGGTAACAACTGTTGAGCATCCACAATAATTATTTGCATACCAAAGGTGGAGGGAAGAGTATCCCTGAAAGAGCAGAGATGATCACAGAAATTTATTTACTTATCAACTGATAAGTACACATATATCTTGCTTTTCTAGTGAGCTCAAGTTGGCCTACGTGGGACAGTCTGCCAATTAATCCACGGTTGCTGCACATTTTTGGCTGCTTCTAATATGTCCTAGTTTCTCTGTCCTGATCCTCAGCTGCAGTTTCAGTGAACTGAGGCCATTTCTACCCTACACTGTTATTGCCCTTTTCCAAATGTCTTGATGCAGTTGTCCAATTAAAAATATATAAATTAGTAAAAATAAGGCGTCAACCCCATATATTAATTACAACAACATATGAAAAATGCATCCTGTGAGGAAGAAATTTGTTGCAAAAGTGAATTAATGAGAAGTACATAAGTAGATGTGTAGATTGAGGCCTTTTCCGCACTAGCCTGTTATAGCGCGATGATTCCACTTTCAACATCCTATGGAATCCTGGGGTTTACAGTTTCAGGAGGGGCCGGCTGGCCCCTCTGGAAACTGCAAACGCCAGGATTCCATAGGATGTTGAAAGTGGAATCATCGCGCTATAACAGGCTAGTGCGGAAAAGGCCTAAGAGAAATGAACAGAAAAAAATGTATATGAGATTTGTGTGGACTTTTGTTCAAAAAAAATATATTGCCAATGGATATGGAAATGGGATGAAATAGACTTGAGACTGGAAAAGTGGGAGATTGGTTGAAACCAGAACTGATGGACATGTCTTCCCTGATTGGAAATATAGAAGGCCTGTTCTTCCCATTGAGAATGAAGTATTTCAATGGACTTGGAACTAGAGTGATTGGCATCCTGACAGCATCAGATCCTAAGAACCTTGAGAATTGTACTCCTCAGCATTTCCTTGCCTAATGATTGCTGCTGTTGAAACCTCTATCATACTCAGTTTAGAAAGTGCTTTTATGATATCGGTCTGTGCACCAATGAGTAGTTAACAGGAGTGTGAGCAGATGGGAGGACTCCATTAAGCCATATTTGCTCAAAAGATCTCTAAGAGACTATTTCTATCTCTTACCTTTTCTTCCAATTAAACTGGAAGTAATAATGTGTATGTAACATGGATGACTTCATATATTAGGAGATAATAAAAAATATAGTAAATATAGCAAATAATGCTGCATGATAGCTTCTGGCAGACCTGAAGGTGTGTACTGGGTTTGTGCTCATTAAGTTAGCAAATACATCCCAGTGAATAAAAAACGAAAGGCAAGTAAGAATCTCTGTGATCATGTAGAAGGTCTGGAAGCCCACTGATATATTTGACCAGCTTTTCAAATGTGAGCAATTCAGTAGATATCAACAAGGTTGCATTTTTCACTTGAATGAAGCTGTAGCTTTGCAGGTTTAATTTTATCAGAGCCAACACTCTTAGCAGAATGGAAGGTGTCTTAAAGGGCAATGCATGACAGGAAATGCATCAAAGGAATATGTTTAATGTCCTTCTGTTACTAACCCTGTCATCCAGCTATAACATAAACCATTGTTTTGAATCTGATGGGCTTGAGAGGATTCCTGTGTAAGGAAGCTATATACTTTCACTTGGAAAAAGTGCTTGTTCCAAGTAGGTCCCCTTCTCCTCAGCCTACCACCCATCCCCAATCCTATATCTGAAGCTTTCCACGTCTCCAAAATTGACCCATAAGATTTTTTGAAGGGATCCTTGCCACTGTTGCCAAGTGTCTACACATTCATACATCTCATCAACAGGAAACCTCTTTTTCCTGGCTGTCCTCAGTTGCTGGGCTTTACTGGAAGGGGACAGCGATGCAGAAAGCGGCAGTACTCCTTCAACTACAAAGTGTAATGACCAGCAATATTGCACAGTGAGACTGTTGTGAGACAGCGTGGGGAGTAGCAATGGTATTCAAGCAATGGTCATCAAGAGTGCTATAATACAAGACCAAGCACTACTGTGTTAGCAGCAGCAGTGTGCTTTTCATTGCTACCTGAGAATACTGCTTCCTGATGCCCACCTTGACTGTAATTTGTTTGCCTTTCTAAGACACAAAGCCCCCAAACCACAAACATTACCTTGGGGAACTTCCTGCCCACTTGACATTTCCAGTCAAACTATTGACAGTATCAGATATTCAGTACATTCAGTGCTTAGCCCAAGGGAGGAGGCATAATAACCCTGACTGTTGATGAGAAGCAACTTTATGGATTTTAAACATGCAAAATGGTTTGTTCAGAGAAATTTACTGAAAACATTTCATAGGGCTCCAGACCATGAAGAAATGTTTCATCAGTAGTACTTAAATAACTCCAAAAAGCAAATAAACATGTTATATGTTTATAAATCAACAGAATACAACATTGCCAACCATAGCCAACTGATCATTTACTTTCATTTAGCAACCAGAATGCTAAACATCTAAACTGTGTATTAATTTAAACATTTTGGCAGGAAAACTAAGTAGTCTGAAAGTAAATTATAAGCTGGTGTCCAAATTATGTGGCAGACTTTTAGAATATCAGTGTAATTTTCTTGTTTGGTAATAGCGTACATGTCTGGTTTTGTAGGAAACGTTCCATTCAAACAGTGAAAACGGGCACAAACATTTTAGAATGATGGAGCCACTTTGGAAGTGCTCTTGCACATGATTGATTGCAGGGGCTGCTGAAAATAGTTTGTTGTGTTGGAGGAAGAATGAGTCTACATGCTCATTCCATGTACAGAAGCCATCTGAATCTTAGACCATTTCTGCATGAGACTGTTATAGCGCTATGATTTTAGTGTCAACATTCTATGGAATCCTGGGGTTGAGCCAGCTGGCCCCTCCCTAAACTGTAAACCCCAGGATTCCATAGGATGTTGAAAGCAGAATCACAGCGCTGTAACAGTCTCGTGCGGAAATGGCCTTACTTTATTACTGCTAATGAGATACCATCTCATGGTATAGTGGAGCCAGGGCTCACGGGATTCAAGTGCCAGGATGTTTTAATTAGCAGAGATAATTACGTCATTTGCCATACCCTCAACCTTCCCTGTTTCCTCTGAGTTTAACTGCAGTCATCACAATAGCTGGGGCAGAGTGCGTTTGTGTGTCTGTTTCTCTGAGCAACAGTAAGTTGGCCTGAGCTATTCTTGTTGAAATGAAGTGTTTGAGAGGTGAAAAGTTCTAGAACTAGGTGTATACACTGATCAGTGGGCGCCCCAATATTTTGTATTTCTCCTTCGAGGTGTGGCTATGAGGAACTGTTACAATAAGTGCCTACATTTCAAATTTGGACACTAAAGGATAAAAAGGAGAGGACACTTCTGTTTTTCCATGGCATGAAAACTATCGTCACCCCTCAGAATGTCTAAACTAGCCCTTAGTTTTCAATTTCCATCTTTGACTGAAGAAAAAGTACTTTTTTCCTATGCTGTTCTTCACTTCCATCACACATACTGACACTGATACCTTGTTTTAATTTTACAGAATCAGCAGCATATAGAAGAGAGCCACACAGGATGGGCTGGTGGAGTATGGTTTTTATTATCTATAAACTTTTGATTGCGTTGGAAATATTACGTAGTTCTTGACTAATATATGGTAATGACTTCAGCCCTTTTCGCACGGCATTTCCGATGTGAAAGGGCCCCTTGAGCGTCACGCAAATGTGAGGAGCGGTCCACATGACGCGCTCACATTTGCACAGTGCTCCAGGGCCTGACATGGACTGTGCATGCATTTTTTCATTTTCGGCTTGAAGCCGAAAATGCTACGCAGTCGTGCATCGCTCCGGAGCCCCGTGCAAATTTACCTTTCGTGAGGAGCCTTGGGAGCCGGGCCAATCACGCTTCCTGTCTCAGTGCAGCCTGGGAAGGTCCCAGGCTGCACTGCGAAAGGAAGAGGCGGGGCTCCGTGCGAGCAGGAAGCTCGTGCGGAGCTTAAGAAGCAGGGAAGCAAGAGCCTTTCTCTGGAGGCTGCTTGTGTGAGTGTTGCACCCCAGCGCTGAAAATGGGTGAGTTGCGGAAAGGGTCTTGGTTAGTTAATCCATGCCTTTAAACAGATTTCATTCAAAAATAGTTTTTGTGTACTAGTAAGAAGCATAGATGGCATTCAACAAGTAAATTAAAATGAAGTCTCTTTTAATCAAAAAAGCAGCAGTGGACAGAGAAGAAGGGACATATTTACATCTTAGAATTGTGAACACAGGCTATTTCCGCACGACACTGTTCTATTGCTATTATTCCACATTCAACATCCTGTGGAATCCTGGGGTTTGCAGTTTAGGGAGGTACATTTGGAATTCTCTTTGGCCTCAGTAAACTGTCAACCCCAGAATTCCACAGGTTGGTGAAAGTGGAATGATAGCAGTATAACAGCGCACTGTGGAAAGGGCCACAGAAATACTCGGGGCAGTTACAGACCATACCTATTTACTATATGCTGCTTCTATTTGATGTTTACTTGTTCTTACCATAAAGCACTCTGAAAGGAGGCAAGCAATTTTACCCATCATCTGTTGATAGTACAACATACATTTTTGTCATTGGCCTAAAAGTAATAAGGACCAAAGTCTATAGGATCTAATTACAGAGCATTTCTACTAGATTCAGTAGTTTTGTACAGTGGGCCCTTGGTATCCAATGGGGTTTGGTTCTAGGATCGCTAGTGGATAACAAAATTTGTAGATGCTCTTCAGTCCCAGTGGTGTAGTAAAATGGCATCCCTTATATAAAATGGCAAAATCAAAGTTTGCTTTTGGGGATTTTTTAAAATATTTTCAGTCTATTTTATCTATAGATACAGAATTGTTGAATATGTGGATAAACAGTGGCGGATATAGAGGGCCAACTGTGCTATACTTTTAAGTTAAAAGTATCCTAGTATCAGAAAGGACTGTGACTGTTGCAGGAGCCCAGAGAACACAGAGACCACAGAACCAGACCTACACTGTAGATATCTGTACTAGAGATACAGGATCCGGGCACCTGATTTGGGAAAAAACATATTTAGTTAGTTAGCTACTTATCTTTTAAATAATTACAAAAACATCTCATCAGCCTTTGCATGAGGTTGGAGTAATAGCAGTGTAACAGCTGAACACTGCAATGCCAGACCTGTGCTATTTTCCTGATGAAAACTGTGCTGCCTCCTCATCTTAAGATCTGGTTTTAGATAGCCAGTTGTCTGTTAATGTGGCTAGAAAACTGGCTTTAAGAATGAAGCAAGAGAACTAACTGCTTTAGGCAAGCAGCAACAAAAATGTTCCATAGCCACAAAACGCAATCCTTTAGACTTTTTGGAAGATGGTAAAGAGCAAACAGTCCCCTTCTTTGTTTTTTAAACAACAGCCGGAGGATGATTTTAGCATATCTGTCAGGAACTGAATCCACACACACAAATAGTACAGTGCATAAACACTGTTTATTTGGAGTGAGATACATCGTACAGGACTTCAGTGAGTGGACTAAAGGCAATTAGCACAGTTCAAAGCATAAAATACCAAGAAGAGTCTTTCCTGTCTGCAAGAGACCTTGAAGTCGCGGCACGCCTGGCAGTGTTTATCAGTGCATTCCTAGCTTTTTGTTTATCTAACGGTCTCTGGTTTTCATACCTTTGTTACAAGCAAGCTGCTAACTTAAATCCTACTACATATCCCATTACTATAATATGGAGGGCTAGCCGACAATATCCCATCTGTTTTAAAGGTATTTCTGCATCACTGTTTTTAGCTGGGTTGCATGAATTTATGGATACAGGTTATCTTTTCCGTTTTGTAGTTCTATGTTTAATTGCCTTGATTTTAATACAGTAAATTAGGGGTTAGCTACTGTGGCCATCCGTATTTCTGATTATTCTGGCCAGCATAGTCGATGGTGAGAAAGAATAGGATCTGCTCAGTGTGAACTGAACCCCTAGTAATCACAAAAGGAAAGATTTAAACAAGCTGTTTTTTTAATTAACCTAAATTTGCCTTGCTCTTCCTGCCCTCCATCCACAGGGGCTAAATTAAGAAGAAGGTACCATGTATGCCTCTTGTGTTTTTTCTGTGTGTGTTGTTGTTGTTTTGTTTTTTTGGGTACTTGAGGACACTGCAAATTTAGGGGGAAAACAACAAACTGAGGAGGAAGGCTTAAGATTTTCTTATATGCACTTGATGGGCCTAGAATGGAGTCTGCCTTCACACAACTCTGTGCTATGCACTGGACGTAAAAAGGAGTTTAATCCCCAGTCTTTGTGGGCCTCGTGTTTCTAGCTTACTCAGAAAGATAAACTCTGTGTTGTTTCTAAAGCACAGCAAGCTGAACCTGAATAAGGCTGCAATCCTATACGTGGTTACCTAGAGCACGCACCACTGAACGCAGTGGGACTTACTGCTGAGTGAAGTCACAATGATATAGGTATGAATTAGAAATAATAAAGTAGAAATAAAGTAGAAGCTGGGGGCTTAGGTCAGAGGAACGGAGAAAGATTTAAGAAGGGTAAAAAGGTCACGAGAGCCAATGTATCACGTAGCTAGGATGTTGATCACGTGGCCAGGGTGTCGTTTATTGACTGGCTGCGGTAATTGCAGATTGTAGATAAGCACTTTCCGGGGTCTGAGTGCGGGGTAATTAGCTAGTAACAGCATGTGGTATTTGTGACCCCGGAGGGGCGGACCGAGACATGCCTGCGATCTTTGCCTGTGATCTTTGTGCATGCTGTGAACTTTGTCTATAAAAGAGCTGTGCAACTTGAATTCAGGGCTTTTGGTCTTTTGGAGACATCCAGCCAAAAGCCCACGCATAATAAATTACTCTTTTTCTTGCTCTGTGGTCTCTGTGTTCTCTGGGCTCCTGCAACAACATAGGATTGTGCATTGTAAATTGCTGTTGAACTTCTGTTATCTTCATGATAAGATGGATGTGCCATTTTGTGGCCTATGTTGCAGGGCGGGGGAGAGTGATCAGGTCAATCTGCGTATTTTATATAATTTTAATTTCTGTTCCATCTAAAGTTTCTTTTTTTCTTTTTTATCTCTCAGTTCTTTGTTTCGGCACCTTATTTTACTTCAGATGGTACTTCATACTACAAAATTTTTAGTGACAAGGATGGTTACAAGCATATTCATTATGTGAAAGACTCAGTGGTATGTCACACAAAAAATTAAGCCATAGTTTACATAGGATGTGTATAAGTGATAAATTAACTGACTTACAATGCTTTGGGGGTTTTTTTTAATAGGAAAAAGCAACCCAAATCACAAGTGGAAAGTGGGAGGCCGTATATATTTACAAAGTAACAGACGATGCAATGTAAGCATTCTGTGAGGCACAGTAAGTTTGTTGTATCACCTGTCATTGAAAATTATATTCCATGTGAGAATGATTTTTCCCATTTCAACTTAAACCCATTTTCAAAGGCTAGCATCTGAAGACCTGTATAGATAACAGGACAAAATGGATTCCTCTTAACAAATATTGTTAGGAAGATCCTTGATGTTGGATTGAACTCTTCTTTAAAGACAGACAAATAGCCTTTTAGGTAAAGATGCACCTTGATAGAGTTGTCAGAAGAATGTAGCCAAGAAAATACCTCACTTTATATACCATTTTGATCAAAGTTTAGGAAAGTCCCCCCTCCCTTTTTTGGGGGAGGATTAGAACTCCTAGCCAAGGTCTAGTTTTAGCATCCTACAATCTTAGAATTGGAGGAAACCGCAAGGGCCATCCACCTGAACCCTCTGACATGAAAGATCACGTAGGCCCTTTTCGCATACCATTTCCCACGCAAAATGGCCACAGAAGCGCTACGGGAGCGTGAGGACAGTTCAGCATGACGTACTCGTGATCGCACAGCACTCCCGTAGCTATCCCGCGGCAATTGTGGATTATATCATTTTCAGCTCTATGCCAAAAATGACTTGCAATTGCACATTCCTCCCACGTCCCTCTCGCACTTACCTGGCATGAGGAACCTCAGGAAGCACGATGGCCGCACTTCCTCCCCCAGCGCAGCCTGGGAAAGTACCCAACTGCACTGCGGAAGGAAGGGGTGGAGCTATCGCACTTCCTTCCATCCAGCACGGAGCTGGTGTGGAGAGAAATGCAGGGGATGCGATTCCCTCCTGCAAAAGGCTTTTCGCATGATCCCCATGCGATGGCAGCAAGAAAAGATAAGGTGCAAAAAGGCCCACAGTGAAAGCACTCCATCCAGCCTCTGTTTATAAACTTCCAAAGGAGGAGACTCCACCACACTCCGAGGCAGTGTATTGCACTGCTGAACTGCTCTTACCATCAGAAAGTTCTTCCTAATATTTAGATGGAATGTCTTTTCCTGAAGCTTAGAGCCATTGCTCCATGTTCTAGTCTCTGGAGCAACAGAAACAAGCTTTCCCCATCTTCCATATGGCATCATTTAAAATTTTTAAATGTGGTTATCATGTCATATCTTAATCTTCTCTTCTCCAGGCTAAAAATACCCAGCTCCCTAATCCACTCTTCCTAGGGAATGGCTTCCAGGCCTTTTAGCATTTTGATCATTCTCCTCTGAATCTTGAATGTACTGTATATACACATTTTGGCACATGTTGGGCATCTAGTTCCAGTCCAACTATGAGGTCATGTAGGTGCATGCTCAGAGCCGTGTTAAAAAGCAACAGACCTGTCAGCTGAGGATGGGGAGGTAGAGGAGAAGTAAACCCAGTGCTGCCCTGCTGGCACTACTGTTATTGGGTTTTTTTATTTCCAAGAAATGGCTTCCACAAGCATAGTTGGTTTGAGAGAAGCACTTGTGAGCACAGCATCTCTGGTGCACCCAGTTCCTCACCAAACTAGAGATATGCACAGAAGCTTAGTTCTGACTGGAAGCATATGATCCCTTAGCTTTGAACTCATTCCTTTCAGCCAAGAGAACCCCAACAGGCCTGTATTTTTTATGGATTGATTGATTGCATTTATACCCTGCCTTTCTCCTAGGATGGAATGTACTTCTACTGAGCTGCTAAATTGTCAGGTCTCTGGGATTTTTAGCAATTCTGATCATTCTTTTCATTGGCTGCTTATCAGATTCTTAATACATTAATAGCAAATTCATTTGTACTTGGAATGGGAGAGGAATGGAGTATCCTGGAATAGGAACCCTATTACAGGAGCACTTCACACTGTAAGACTTTTGTGGTATATCTCACTTGTGGAATGTTTAATAACAAGCAGTACCCTGATCATTTAATATTCTTGCTCTGATAAATCATGTCTTATCTGATAACATAAATTTCCTTCCAGATTCTATTCAAGTAATGAATTTGAAGGCTATCCAGGAAGAAGACATATTTACAGGTAAGTTAACCTGAAATGATTTGTAGTGTTATTTGTTTCTTTGTGATACATGCTTGAAGGTTATAATGCAGCTGTAGTTAAATGGCAATAGTAAGTGAACACTCAGCAGCTATGTTTTGAAGATTAAGGCCAGTATACTGTTGGGGCATTGCATGCTCGCAAGTAGACCTACATGTGAGGGAAATAGAATTGTGAAGAGGTGCAGTGTCCATGTTCAGTAGTATTTATAACTATGCAGCAGAGCTAGCAAAGGGGCTGATGTGCAGTGAGACACCAACAAGGAGGTTCCAGTGTGCACAGAGCACTCCTGGTGCACATTGTTTGCACATCTTTGCAGTTCAGTAACCAGGCTTCTTAGTGCCTTTACTACTTAGTTAAGTGCAGGCAAATTTACATTGTATGAAGCAACATACAGGATTCCAGCCTAATGTACTTAGCAGTTAGTCTTAATAGCATTGCTAGATTCCTTTTCTACAACCACTTCCTTAGTGGCCATTTTTAAATATTGATGGTTGCTGGTAATTTCCCACTTGCCAGCCCTGCTGTATTCCTGCAACTATCCTTTCCCAAAGGGAAAAGAGCTTAGCCTGAGACCTGTGGTGAATAGAACAGCACAGGTTTTTTTTTTAAATAAATGGAAGCAGTTGTATTTTTTAACATGTATGAATAGATAAGCAAATAAACACTAGACAACAGAAATGAGAAAATGCTTGTTCACCAAGTATGAAGAAAGGGAGAACAAATTCTTCTTCTTCCTTTTTTTTTTCCTAATAAGGGCCATATTTCCTTGGGAATAAACTTTCAGGGACTACATGCCAAGAGTGGGCGGGTATGGAGCCTAAAGTGGGTGAGGCCAGAGTCAAATTTTCCTGTCTCCTTTTGCCAACCCCCTTTCTTCTAGACATCCCTTTGCTCCTTCTTCATTCCTGTCTAATGGGGTGGTGGGTAGGAACAGATTGCTCCTGTCAAAGATCCAAATTCATTCTCTTCACAGGGCTTTTGAGGTTAGGTTGAGCACCACATGGTGCTCACCTTGGTAGTGTAACGCATGTATGTATAAAGCATGAAGTAGAAGCAAAACATATAAGCATGGAAACAGCTCATATATTTTATGTTACACCTAGTGGTGTTGAGACCCTCCTGGAAAGAACCACATCCAATCTCTTTCATTCTCTGATATATATCCTATTCAGTCTGTCAAACTTGGCAATGGTGTCTGTTTTGAGATCTGATTGGTTATTATACCAGTATTATTCCCCCTTCTCCACTATATCCATTCCCTGCCTTACATAAGCTGTTCGCAGAGCATCAAAAATTCTCTGTGAAGGTACAACTGCCAGCATCTCTCATCCAAAATGCTACTAACCACTTCTACTGTTGCTCCCCCAGCAATTGGTACTCAAAGGCAGAGCAAGTTACTTTCTTGGACTTCAACTCCTCAGAATCCCCAGCCAAAATGATAGGCTCTTTCAGATTGGTCTCAAGTGTGAGCTCTTCTAATATCACTCTTTGGGTTTTGCTAGGTTTTGCCAATTACCCCCATGTCTACTTGTTCTGTTCCTCAGACAACTGTTTTCAGTGATTTCTAGTGGTGTTTTAATTTGCTGAATGCCACCTTGGGCTCTCTGCTGGGAGAAATTAATTAATTGATTTCTTCTATAGCACTAAGGCTTCTCCAAATGTTAAATCAGGGTGTGGTTTGCTTAGATTGTCCTATGATATGAAGGGCAAATTTCTGCTCTCTGTTCTTTTTAAACATATTTTTGAAAGGTCTTTTTTTAAAATAACAGTGTTATAGTAGTATCATTTCATAGATACACTATAGCACTATAACGTGTGAGAGAGAGAAAGAGAGAGAAGGAGGGAAGGGGGAAAGAAAAGAAGACTTTTTTGTTTTATTGTGCCCTGGAATTAAAAAAAACCCCACCTGATGGTGGTAATAAACTGTTACAGCTGGTACCAGGAATGGTTAGAACATAATCCAGGATAACAGAAAAATCATGTTGATTTTTTTTTAAAAGCGAAAATTGCAGCAACAAATATCAAAACCTCCCAACAATTTGCCCCATCTGGAGGATCCAATGGCCCTTTAACATAGCTTTTCCCAGCTGTGATTTTCTTCCACATGCTCCAGTAACTGCTATATTTCATAGAAAGTCATGCCTGTATCCTAAGCACAGGATTGACACATCCACTAGATTTGCCCTTATTAACTTTCTAGGCCTTTATTTTCTTCAGTTGCTGTTGTTGTTGTTGTTTTTGTTGTGTGCCTTCAAGTTGTTTCTGATTTATGGTGACCCCAAGGTGAACCTATTGTGGAGTTTTCTCAGACTGAGAGATGTGATGTGCCCAAGCTCACCCCGTGGGTTTCCATGGCTGAATGGGGAATCAAACCATGGTCTCCAGAGTTGTAGTTCAGTATTTAAATTACTACACCATGCTGGCCTTCACCACACTTACATTAATGTAAAGATTGCTACAGCTAAGGAGTGAGTCTATAAGACAAGATGGGAAGCATATGGTCCCCCCACTGTAGTTAAAGTGCAACTCTCAGCATTCCTCACCATTATTAATACTAACATGGGCTGCTGTGATTTGCAGCCTCAAAATATCTGAAGCTTTGCATGATTTCTACCCCTGATGTAAAAGATCTTTATGAGACATACAAATTTTCTGATATATGTATGTCTATGAGATTTGTTCATATATCTATGTCCTACACATTCTAAATGAAGACAAAAGTATTTTTAAAAATCTTCTTCTGTCTTACAGAATTGACCTTAGAAGAAATCCTGTAGTGAAGCAATGCATCACTTGTCATTTAAGAAAAGAAAGATGCCAGTATTATGCAGCAAAATTTAGCTACAACGCCAATTATTATGCCTTAATCTGTTATGGTATGTCGATTCTGTTGGAAAGTAAACATGTTGGTTGCACCTTCACGGTTCCATTAGGTATTTCTGTTTCAGTCGCCCTTTTCGCACAGCATTTGCCATGCGCAAGGGCCCCTGGAGCATCGCATGATTGTGAGGAGCGATCTGCACGACGCACTCACAATTGTGTGATGCTCCAGGGGCCGGCAGGCGCTGATCACACATCTTTTCATTTTCGGCTGGAAGCTGAAAATGGTGCGCAATTGCTCATTGCTCCTGTGCCCTGCGCAAATTTACCTGGCGTGCAGAGCCTCCGGAGCAATTCCTTCCTGGAAACTCCCAGGCTGCACTGCGGAAGGAAGAAGCAGGACTCTTGTGCGAGCAGGCAGCTCGTGCGGAGCTGAAGCAGCAGGGACGCGAGACCCTCTCACCGGAGGCTGCTCGCGCAATCCCCGCACCCCAGCACCGGAAAAAGGTAAGTGCGGAAAGGGCCAATGTATCAGAATTTGGTTCTGTTAACTCTTCCCAGTAACTGTTGGATTTCAGAATGGTTCTTTTACCTACTCCAGAAGTTTTTAAAATTTACAATCAAAATTCCTAATGAGAAAATTTAGGACCCCACATGAACATTTTAATTTTAAGACAGTGCATTTAGGCTTCAGTTCAAAAGGCCATAATAATTAAAATCATGTTTTTTATTTAAACAGAAAAAAACTTGAACAAGTTATTTGAAATAAGTTATAGTTTACTCTCTTTCCTCTCAACCAGCGACAACAAAAACAAATCACTAACATAAAATAAGGCAATACGTGTTCATTATATTAATGAGCAGTTCTTGGCACAGGGCAATTTAGAATGATATGAACCATACAAATTCTTGTTGCTTGGAACCATGGAGAGGATCTCTGATGTAAGAATTTCATAAGTTAGCTCAACTGAAGAAGCAGGAACTTTATCGAAAAGTTACCTCAAGATCAAGCCAAAACACTTGCCTGGTAAAAAAATAAAGCATGCAGATCAAACACAAGATCTGGATGTGTACAGTTTGACAGTTAAGTATGGAACATGTGAAACTGTAAGGTCAGAGGTGATGTCATTATGGTGTCCATGTTAATCTTCTTGGTATCTTTCTAGTGAGGAAACAGTTGTTTCATTTCTCTGATCAAGTGTTATGATCTGTACTTGGCTGCTCATGCGTGCAAATAATGGTCCCCCACTAAACAAAGAAGCAGACATAACTAAATGATAATACCTTTCAATCATCCTTGCCAAGGATGTTATCACCAAGGAACTCTGTTCACCTTGAGAAATGTGTTACGACAGCTTCTCCAGATCCAGTTGTGCATGCTTAATTCTAGGCCCAGGTTATGTAACTGTTATCTGGGCTTCACTTCATCTATGAGAGTAAAGAGCACTCTGTGATATGTAAAGGTTAACTTTTCTTGGTTTCCAAAGCAGTGTTACTGGCATCTCTGCCCTGCAGAGCCCTCTGAATTACACACCCACACTGACCGCTATATTCAGGCAATATTACTATGCATTGTGTCATTAGTTAACGCCATCAACTGGCATTTACAAAGTTAGTCAGATGCAATGTTCCCTCTTCTCATATTTCGATGTGCCTACAATTTAAAGTTACAAAGAACTAAAAATAAGGAAGGGGAGAATGATTAGGGAAAAGTTATTGTGAACAAATGTGGTCACAGCACTGCTTTGCATGAGAAAGCAAGTGAATTAATGGCAGTCTGGTAGACAAACAAGACTTTTATGGTGTGATGTGAATGGTACAGTTGAAACTGACATGGATTTTTGCAAAAATCAAAATAGTGGCTTCAGATATAGTAGCCTCAGATCCTGAGGAGCAAAGACACAGAACATGGCCCCTTTTTTTCCTGAAATAGTCTCTTTGAAAACGCTCCCTTCCCCAGCTGCTATTTGCATGCGAATGGACTGCACATGTGTTGAGCCTTCTTCTCAATGGAAAGAACAATGTTATGGCAGTAGTTTTCACCAGGACCTCAGTGTATGTGCAGATGGTTACCTTCTTCATCTGCATCCTTTGATATCCCAGGCTGCTTGGCCTACACTTGTAGCTGCTGTTTTCCTTTTCTAAACAACAACAAAATTTCCAGTCAATAACACTTATACAGCTAACATCATAGTTTGTTTGGTCCTGAAAGCTCACTGACAAAAAGCAGTCAACACCACAAAACCTATATTTTTAAATATCAGTTCTTCCTACCTCTTTGAGAACTGAAGAATTATAGGTTATGAAGATCTGAGTATTACATGCTGCAGGTGCCCCTCCCCACTCATTCTCTCCCCCTGCCCAAGCATGTAGTATGAATTCTGCAGGAAGATCTCGGGATGCTTTGCTACCCTAACATCTAGATTCTAGGTTCAGTTCATCTAATCAACCAAACTCAAAAGTCTTTGCAGTAATAATTTTATGTTTCACTGTGTCTCTATGCATTATAAATTACTTTGTTTTTGTTTTTCTGTCTGTTTATTGTGTTCCAATCATCATTCCAGGTCCTGGGATCCCCATTTCTACTATATATGAAGACAGATATGACAGAGGTATCTTTCACTATTTCGATTTGTTTGTCTTCTTAATAGCTGTAAGGTTCAAAGCCTTCTGGAGTATGTCCAGTTGGATTCAGTGGAACTAACATCAAAGGACCTCCCCTGTATTGGAGGTAGTTCTATTGCAGTCAGTAGAACTTATATTCAGGTAAAGAGGTATAGGATCAGAGTATAAATCTTTTTTTTAACTTTTGTTTATTTATTAATAAATATTGATAGTAATAACAATACACAAGTTATGGAATTATAAATATAAGGATCAGACTATACATCTGAAAAACAACAAGTATATTGGATCTAGAAATTCATTTATTAAATATTTGGTTTAAATTTGATTAAATAAAATCATTTTGTTCTGCCTGTGCATGTGTGTGTGTGTGCTAATGCAGTAAGCATATTTTATTTAATTGAAAAATCTTATACCTGCGTATGTGTGTATGTATATGTTGGCTGTTGTTATGTGGCTTCAAATCATCTGTGACTTACATTGGCTCTATCACAGTGTTTTCTTCGCAAGATTTATTCGAAGGAGGCTTAGCCTCGCCTTCCTGTTAGGCTGAGAGGAGATGATTTGCTTTGCAGGGAGTCAAACCCTGTTCTCCCAGAATCCTCGTCCAACTCTTAATCTGTTACATACCCCAGTGGCAGCCACATGTGTGTGTGTGCGCGCACATGTGTGTGCATATAAGGCTGTAGGGTAGGGCTGGCTTTTTAATCTGTTGCAAAAACAACAGTCTTGTGACACCTTGAAGACTGAAAGTTTTATTTGGCCTAATCTTTTTGTGTACTCCATCTCACTTCATCAGATGCATGAAGTATCATCTCAGTAGGTAGACATTTATATACACGCTGGTGGGGCAGGGGATGGAATGTGGGGAAATGCAAAGGATAGCAGCAAGTTATGACCTTAAGAGAGTAGATGTTCAGTGGCCATTGAGAGGTGACAGAGACATCCAGCACAGAGATAACCTCAAGGGAGCTGTGTACATTGGAAAGAAAGATCATGATCATGTTCATAAGTGGAATCTTCACAGTGCAGCTGATTTAGAAATTTTAAAACATGTTTTTTTAAATAATAATAAACCAAAATTTCTCACCAATACCATCCTTTCCCTCACAGCTCATTTGGCCTGAGTTCTTAACTTCCAATTGTCCTGATTTGGCAGGGACAGTCCCAGTTAAGCCTCTGTCCTCCCACTTCTTCAGCTGCTTTTAAAATGTCCCCATTTCTTTGTCCTCCTCTCACTTTCCCCCTTGGTCCTTAGCTTATGTCAATCACTGCAAACTAACTCAATTTCCATACTAGCCTGTTATAGCATGATGATTCCACTTTCAACATCCTCTGGAATCCTGGGGTTTGCAGTTTCGGGAGGGGCCGGGCGGCCCCTCCCGAAACTGCAAACCCCAGGATTCCAGAGGATGTTGAAAGTGGAATCATCGCACTATAACAGGCTAGAGCAGAAATGGCCTAAGTTCAAAGGGCACCAGTCCCAGTTTTCAGCTGTGAAGTGCTCAAGAGTAGTAAGTAAAGAAGCCTTTTTTCAAACTCTTGTTCTGAAAGTTTGGAGTAGAAAAAGATTCCATACAGGAGTCCCCTCACTACAAGCACATTTGCTCTATGGAAAAGTAATGTCTGAAAAAGGGCTAGAATAGGAGTGGGAAATAGGTAGCTTTTTTTACGTTGTTGGATTTCTGGTATCGCCATTATAGCCAGCCTAGCTCATGGCAAGGAGGAGAGGAGTTGCAGACAAAAGCCACATGATTTGATTAGCCCCTTGCATTAGCCCTTCATATGGAACCAGCTCGATACAATGTTATTTTGAATTGTTGAAATAGTCTCTCCATGCGGTCATTCCAGCATTTGATGTAATGGACTGATTACAGTGCTTGAGAGATTATGCCATAAACCATTTGTTAATCCTTACAATGCTGCAAGACTCTTGGTTGTTTTTGCTGCAAGAGGTTTTCCCTTCTGGAGTTAAAAAAAAGTATCTCCCATATTTTATCTCTGTTATTCAAGTGACAGTGTTTTGATCTAGGCCCTTTGAAGAGCATAGATCAGAGTGATATATGTACGTGCATTTAGACTAGAGCTATCTAATATGGCCCTGTCTGCAGAACTAAGTCAGTTCTTATTTCATAAGATCAGACTCTTTTGCAAGATTGTTGGCATTTCCTGTTGATGATTATGCTGGAAATCTTTTTGGTATTTCACCACCAGGAAGTGGTTTCCTTAAATGCAAAATAATGATGAAAAAAAGTCAGGAACGGTTTTTAACTCCTATTTAGTCATAAATGCTTTAAAATGTGCATTGCTATTTCAGTTCCTGAATCTCTGGAGCTAGTTCATTTTCCATAAGTGTACATTATAGAGAAATCAACAATGATTATAGCTTCTTTCTAAAGTGATTAGCTGACCATCTTTAACTAACTAATCAGCTGCTATGGTACTTCCAAATGCAAGAATCCTCTGAATCTTCACTACTACATTACTTTCAAATATGCAAACCTTTCACTGTGTGTACCCCACTGGATACAGTTAGACTTACGTCTGAATAAATAGGCATAGCTTGGTCCCCCAACCTCTCACCTTCCAGGTATGCTGGACTACAAATCAGGGGTGCAGCTATAGTTCAGAGGGCAAAGCAAAATGAGCGCATTGCTCTCTCCAGAAGGAGTTTTACTAGAAAGCAGGAGTTTCCTTCTCCAATCCTTACCACCCCCAGGTTGCCATATTCTAGTTTCCCAAGTCTAGTAAACCACATGAGAACTTTTGGAAGGAAATAAAGACCACTCTACAGCCTGCTGTGATGAATTTGCATGACTCTTTGCAAACAAAGTAGCTTGGATTCACTCTGACTTGGATGCTGTCATTGAGAAGGGTCCAGTGGATATAATCTGGCACCTGCTTGTCCTGTATGACTAGATTCGTTTCAGTTTGTGTAGCCTGAGGATGTGGACAGGAGCCTTGAAGAACTAAGAGATGCAACATGTAAACTGGATCCTTGCCCCTCCTGGCTTGTGAAAGCAGTTAGAGGGGGACTGTCTGGCTGGGTAAGGGGAGTGGTGAATGCCTCACTGCAGCAAGGCAAGTTTCCACCATGCCTAAAAGAGGCTGTGGTGAGCCCATTACTAAAAAAAAAGCTCTCCTCACCATTCTGAGTAATTATCAGCCAGTCTCTAATATTCCATTTTGGGACAAGGTTCTGAAGTGTGTGGTGGCCTCCCAGCTCTAAGAGTTTTTGAATGAAATAGATTATCTAGATCCATTTCTTTCTGGCTTCAGGCCTAGTTATGGGATGGAGACAGCTTTGGTCACCTTGGTGGATGACCTATGTAGGGAACTAGACAGGGGCAGTGCATCCCTGTTGGTTTTGCTGGATCTCTCAGTGGCTTTGATATCATCAACTATGGTATCCTTCTGGGCTGACTCTGTGGGATGGGACTTGGGGGCACTGTTAGGCAATGGTTCCAGTCATTCCTGGAGGGATGAACTCAGAAGGTGGTACTGGGGGACTCCAATTTGACTCCCTGGCTGTTGGCCTGTGGCATCCCTCAGGGTTCTGTTTTGTCCCCATGCTGTTTAACATCTACATGAAACCGCTGGGAGAGGTCATCCAGAGTTTTGGGGTTTGGTGTCACCAGTAGGCTGATGACATCTAACTCTATTTCTCCTTTCCATCTGATTCCAAAGGAAGCTGCCTCAATGCTGAACCAATGCCTGTTGTCAGTAATGGACTGGATAAGGACAAACAAATTTAATCTTAATCCAGACAAGACAGAGGTGCTCTTGGCCAATTGAAAAGCAGATCAGGGAATAGGGACTTTGGCCTTGCCGGATGGGGTTACACCCTCCCTGAAATCTCAGTCTCACAGCCTTGGTGTTTTCCTGGACTCAACTCTGAGCCTGGATGCCCATGTTTCGAAAGTAGCATTTGCACTGTTAAATCTTACGCACCAGCTGCGCCCGTTCCTTGAGATGTCAGATCTGGCTATAGTGAAATATGCCTTGATTACATCTTGGTTGGACTACTGTAACACACTCAATGTTGGGCTTTCAAAACTGTTTGGAAACTTCTGCAGGTTCAAAATGTGGCAGCCAAAATGCTGACAACGGCCAGTTGCAGGAAGCACATAACTCCCTTGTTAAAACAGATTCGCTGGCTACCTGTTCATTTCCAGGCACAATTCGAAGTACTGGTCATGACCTATAAAATCCCTATACAGCTTAGGTCAACACTATTTGAAAGACTGTATCTCCTTATATGAGCCTGCCAGAGCCCTAAGATCCAAAGGGGAAGGCTTTCTCTTCATCCCACTATCATCCCAGGTTTGTCTGGTGAGAACACAGGAGAGAGCCTTCTCAGTGGCTGCTCCCACCCTTGCTTTCCTTTCACCAGGAGGCAAAAGATTCTTATTTAAGCAGGCTTTTAATATGTCAATGGATGTGTGTGTGTGTGTGTGTGTGTGTGTGTGTGTGTGAATTTATCAAGATATTTTTTAAAATTTTGTAAATTTTTATAATATTATATGTTTTTAAAGTTTTTAATTGTTTTAAATGTTTTATTAATGTTTTTAACTTTCTTCGAAGCTGCCTTGGGTTCCACTCTGGGAGAAAGGCAGCATATAAATATACTAAATGAATAATAAAAATGAATACATTCTTTCTTAAGGGAGAGTGGAAAGCTCTATTCAGATGTCTCCTTGGCAAAGTCTGCCAGGACCTTATTTTTTTAAAAAAATATTTCTCCCAGAACCCATGGAAGGAAAGGGAGATTGACTCTCCCAGAAAGGGCTCCGTGGAGGCACTACTACTTCCGCTGCACTTGGGAAAAGTTGGCAAGTCTGGGCAAAACTCAGTCATGCACCAGCCCCACTCCGTTTTCACCACAAAGTGGAATGTTTAATGGGATTTGAATAAGATTGGTGGATGACGATTGGTATAGTTAGTTAGGCAGTTAGAGTAGATAGAGTGAGAGTGGAAGAATGTGTGAACGGAGGGTTATTGTTGAGAGTGAATTAGTCAGATTTAGGAGTTAATGAATGATATTTATGACTCTGAATTAGCTAGGAGTGGAGTATGTGGGAGTATGAAATGTGTTTTAAATGTATAAAATAATTAGTTTTGCTATGCTCAACATCTGTTAATAAAATATTGTTTTTGTATTTATTTGCTTTTGGCCACTGGGAATGCCACCTATTAGAAAACTTGGGTTCAGACTCTGTGTCTCTAGTGGCAGCAGTGAAAAAAGAGTGGTGGTGTCCGGTGGGGATAAATATTACATTGCACCGCACACAAGCACTTTTTAGGGCATCTAGCAGGTCTCCACAGCAGCGGGGCAGGGGGAGATGTTTGCTTTAGTGACAGAGGTGGGGACAAGGGAAAGCCCTCACTCTTGGTGGTAGCAGTGAAATTTGTAGAAGTTTTCACATTTGGTGGCAGCAGAGGTTGAAGCAGCACCTCACACCTGGTGAAAAAGAGGCCTCCACAGAACTCAATCTGAGGATTACTTTTAAACTCCTTTCCCTTCCAAGGTCTTCTATACATTACACCCTTTTTGTTGCTTATGCCCCACAAGAGGCTTCAAAGAGAGAGAGAGAGAGAGAATAGTCAACAAGCTATATTTCAACTCAGCAAACTCTGTCATAATTCCAAGGAGATTTGACCCAGAAAATGTTTTCCTATCTTTCACAAACAAGAACACTCTGTCACCATTAAAAATCACACACCTGTTTGTTACTTGTATAGCATTGTCATTTCCCCCTCTCTGTGTCTCACCACATAATTATCAGATGACAACTGATAATTGTCAATGACAGACTTACTATTAATCTCAAGTAATTTTTTTTAAATACAGAAATCAAAGTTTTAGAAGACAACAGGGATTTGGAAGATGCACTGCGAAAAATCAGAATGCCTACAGTGGAAATTAACAAATTTGAAGTGGATGGTATTAGTAAGTACACCAAAGTGTTAATTCCTCTACTGCCACCACTTAATTTTAGGCTGTGAGTGAAAATGGATGAGTGAGAACTACAGTAAGTCACTTAAAAAACATGCTTTGGGTAACTATAACCACCTGAAGAAACGGTTATCTTTCACCTCCAGCATTGCAATAATATGAAAGGGTCGCTGTGCAGATAGCAGTTTTGGCAAAAGTTATTCAATTTCTGTTTTGTTACATAGACATTATCTTTTGCTGTGGT
Source organism: Iguana delicatissima (assembly GCA_948472985.1). Lineage (NCBI taxonomy): Eukaryota > Metazoa > Chordata > Lepidosauria > Squamata > Iguanidae > Iguana > Iguana delicatissima. Next base: position 202,181 of record CAOKZL010001211.1, on the reverse strand, counting down.
GCTAATGATGGAATTTGAGGGTCAAACTGACATTTGGCAAATAAAATTGTTATTTGGAGAATTGGTTGGATAATAAAATCAGAAATCCAGAGCAAACCATGAATATGCCTACAATTGTTGGATTGCTGTGTAGACTATCTGTTGATCCAGCTCTGAAAGCGTATTGCTTTTTAGTTTAGCAGTTAAAACAAAAAGGGGCATGGTAGAAGTTTATGAAAGTGTGGAGAAAGTTAACACAGATAAATACTTGGAGACATCCATTGAAACTGAATTTATTTTTTATTTAATAATTTTTTAGGCTGCCTTTTAGCATACAGAGTTATCCCAAAATGACTCACAAGACAGAAGCAGTACAACTTTTGAATTACAAAATAGTGACAATAATGAAACAGACACTTCACTTAATTTTGAATAATAACAACAATTTTGCCATCAAATCCATCAGTAGTTCTACTTATGTTTGGTAGACTTAAGAACATATTTCATTCTAGAGGGACAGAGCCCATGCAGATTGGCTGGTAAGTCAGGACATGCATTTTTCATAATGCATAATTAATATATGGAATTTACTACCACATGTTTTGGTTATCATTATTGCCACTAGCTTACATAGCTTTGAAAGGTTATTAGACAAATCCTCTTAAAATCATTTCTGTGGAGGAGTATAGGTCTAACATTGGCAAATAGTCACGATGGCTCCTAATCAAGATGTTGGTATGGAATCTTCAGGTTCAGAGACAGTTTGAAACAGCTGGAGGATTCTGGAAGCTGTAGTCCAAAAAGGAAACTTTCCAAGTTCTGCTTCTGGGGGTGTTGAGAAGTGAAAGAAGAAAAAGGGCTGTTGGCTTTTTCATCCTGCTTGGAAGCTTTCTGGAGACATCTGAGTGGCTATTCTGAGAAGCAGGATATTTGATTGGTTGTACTTTGGCCTCACTTTATGAGGGGCTGGTATTCTGCTCCTAATGTTATGACACCTCATGTCACCTACATCCAGGAATTTGGAGCAGATAAATATGTTTTCAGAAGACAGGCCACATTTTGTCCACATGGTTGTAGCAACACATAGTAAAATAATTTCTTCTTAATGGTCTCTGTGCGTCACACAACTGGGTCACACCAAAGCAAGAAGAATAGGGGGAAGAAACACTAAAGGGAGGAAAACTACCAACACTGGAAACTGTCTGAGAGATGTGAATACCACAGCCAATGAATAGGAACTGAGAGGCAGTAGCTTTCAGTGGTAAATATATGTGCACTTGAAGCAGGGGGAATCCCACCAAAAGCTACTCACCTCTGGAATGTTCCATGTGTGGCTCTGCACAGACACAAGACCCACCTGCGTGAGGGCACAGATTACCACTAGAAGAATCACAGTTACAGTTAACCAACTTGTTCTTTCTAACAATCCATTTTCACCCTACATATGGTACCTGTAATAAGGAAGCAAGTTGTTAAGCTTTCAGGAGGATCAGAACTGGCTCAGGAACTGTCCAGAATATGCTGCCTTTGTGCTCCTGGCATCAATGTCCTATTATTTCCTTAGCCAAGATTTTTTTTTATTTGCAAAATGAATGCTATCATTACCTGTCTCATCAATGTGAATATGTATGAGATTTCTATATTAATCTGAACTACAGCTACATCATTAAGATATATTTTAGTAGAGGCAGTAAGAATGGCTGTTAAACTCATAGGCTTTTTGGCTAAGAATAAATTTTTCCTAGACCAAGAGAGATGAGGGAAAGGGTTACAAATTAGATCTGCTCAGTTTTCCCATATTTAAAATACTGGCCCAACAGAACTCAAGCAGGCAGACAGATGCATACAAAAGCTAAGAGAGTAAAAGTAAGAAAAGAAGAAGAAAAGATACCATCAATTTAAACAAGTATTTCTGGTTCATGTTGTATGAGCTTTAAACAGTACAGCAAGCATTCTTATTTTAGGAAAGGCAGATCCTGTGTCATCTTTGTTAACAATTCCCTCCAACACTTTCAAAAATGTTTCTACATTACGTAGTTGAAGCTCACATTGAGTAGTAGCACTGAGTTTCTGGCAGAGTAAGTTGTTGTAACTTAAGTGTGCATACAACTCCAATGGCTTTTCATAGAGCTGTGGTGGAGTTTGTCAGTTATTACTACTTTACCCCTTAGGGTTCAAGTAAGGTAGTTTATGTTCTTCTTTCCCCATTACAGCTGGTAAATATCCTGATAAAAACATGTTTCTATGTGGTCTCTGTGACTCATGCATATGGGTGTTGTACATGCATAGAGCCACAAGTGGAACATTGTAGAACTGATTACAGGATTGGCAGGAGCCCTCTCCCCAACACCCACAGTGTGGAGTGTCGGTGTCTTGGTGCACCTCAGTGCCTTTGCCTCAGTTTCTTTTCAGGAGCAGCTTGGAGAGGAGCGTTCCTTCTGTTTTTCACACAGCAGAGTGCTTAACTTTTCTTTCTTCCTGTTCTTGTTTATCAACACATCTTGCCTTCTTTTTCTTTTTTCTTTTCTTTTTTTTGCCATTTTCTTCTCTTTATCAACTCCTGAAACCAATCAGAATGCCCAGCATGATTCTGGGACTACATGACCTCTATGTCCTTGTTTATATACTGTACCTCCTATAGGTGAAGATCTCCCTTTCAGATGGAAACACAGAACACCTCCTTTGTTTGGGTTAAAGCCAGAATGTGCAAGCCTACTCCTTTTGGTGGGGCTTCACCAAACAAGGGCTTCAAGACTAGTAGCTCAATTTTAACCCAGCCTTCTGGCCCAAAGAACAGGACATGGCTGATGAAGTGGCCAAGAACAGGCCCTTGAATGCAACAACCTCCATTTGCAAACACCCTTCATTTGCTAAGCCACTGCAAGCTCCAGCTGCTTCAGTCCTCACTTCCATTTACATACAATTTCTTGATCTCCACATGTACCTTTTTACCCTTCAGTACTGATCATATGTTCAATATATGCTGCACTGATGCTGAGCACCTTCCCATTTCTGGCAGCTAATACTCTCTAGTGTTCCTGTGTGGATCCAATGCAGGTATTCTCTTATCATGCAACTTTGCTACAGGAAATCTCCCTGCTAGAACTCTGCAAAAACATGTTTATCCATTATTATTATTTGGTATTGCTCAGACTGACACAACAGAGACTGGGATGACACATTTTAGTCATGTGGCTTATCTAAACTTGGAACCTGCCTTCAGTAAGCAAGCAAGTGAGTCACAGAGACCACAAGGAAGAATAGATTGCTTATCTGTCACTGTGGTTTTCCAAGTGGTCATCTGTGAACTCACTCAACCCATATTCATTCCCTGTCTGTGCTGGTGCTTTTCTAGTCATAGATTTGGAACTGAGGATGAGGCACTGAAGTGAGCCTAAACATGCACTGTTGAGTTAGTTATGAAGCTCCTATCAAAGCTGTGCTCAGCTCTAGAATGTTCCACTCATGATTCTGAAGTGGCTGAGGGCCCTCAGGTATGATTTGACAGATGAGCACTTAAAGAACTAGTTATGGTTAAACAACTCATTTTTCTGAGAAAGGTGGCTGAAGATACACCAGAGGAAAATCTCTGGGTCAAAATCCAGGAACCTGGAATTACTCCCAACAAGGAAAATGCAGTAAATGCATAAGGCATAAGGCTGAAATCCTATATACACTCACCCAAGAGTAAATGCCACTGAACCCAATAGGACTTACTCTGCATAGGATGACACCATGTGAGGTTATTTGGGGTCTATTGTGCAATCTTCTAGCTTTATGCCACTATAATTCTGTTCTGAGAAATTGTGTCCTTCCTTGTGTTAATTACTATATGGTGACTACACAGATGACATTGATCAGCTGATCCTGATACTTGTGAAACTCCTTTTAGCCTATTAATTAGCCTAATCTTATTTCAGCAGTATAAATTACAGTTAGATATTAACTATACTTTTCAAATATATTACCATAACTGTAATATAAGATTTTATCAAAGAAGAAGTCCTTATATTACATCTGATTCCCATGATATCAGTAGATTTGAGTCTTAGCTCATGAATTCTAATTATGTTAGTGCAGTGGTTCTCAACCTGTGGGTCCCCAGATGTTTGTGGACTTCAGCTCCCAGAAGCCCCAGCCACTATGGTCAATGCTCAGGGCTTCTGGGAGCTGAAGTCCAAAAACATCTGGGGACCCACAGGTTGAGAACCACTGTGTTAGTGTAACATTGGTTTACCTGCACTCTCTTCCATGAGTCAATTGTAGTAAATGACGCTGTAATTTGTAGGCTTTCATGGTCAGAATCCATTGGTTCTTGTGGGTTTTTCAGGCTTTGAGACCGTGTTCTGGTTGATTTTCTCTTCACGTTTCGCCTGCATGTGTGGCTGGTATCTTCAGAGGAATCTTCCTCTGAAGATGCCAGCCACAGATGCAGGCAAAACGTCAAGAGAAAATACAACCAGAACACGGTCTCAAAGCCCGAGAAACCCACAAGAACCGATGCTGTAATTTTTGGCATTACTTACTTTGTTTAGAGAAAAATCCAATATCGTAAATGTAGATTTCTACTCATGCAAGTAGACTTTTCCCTCCGTTCCTGAAGTCCTTTGCCTTCCTCAGACCTGCTGGGGGACAAGAACCTCTACACTCTCTGGAGCAGATTTTGAGGGATGAGTTTGTTCCTTCCCATTCTGCTGATGGAAGCTATTTGATCAATGGGGGATGCTACCAAATGTAATTTCTCTCTCTCTCCTCTTTAGCCTTATGGTACAAGTTGTTTTTACCTCCAAAGTTTGATAGATCCAAGAAGTATCCTCTTCTCATACATGTGTATGTAAACTTTTCTTTAGTTCTTTCCTTTTGCCTTTTTAAAATAATCATACTTTTTCAGGTGTCACTTTACCATCAAATGCTTCAATGGCTGTTTAGCACAATAGTAAAAAAGAAGTTGGAGTTATTTTGTCAAGAAAATAGAATGGGGCAAAGTAATATGGGTCTGCAGGAGGAAGTGAGCTTGAATACAGCTTTGTGTCTCCAGTACAAAAGATACATTGGTCAATAAAGGGTTTGCATTTGTATTCTTGAGGCTCACAGTAGCTATGAGCATACATTTAACCTAGAACTAGAACTAGGTTATGTGTATGTAGTTAATCTAGTTAGAACTAAGGCTTTTTCCACAGAATGGCCCTCCCGGCACGGGGACGCAAGAGGAGCGGAACTACGATGATGTTGTAGTGGTCCTGCCCTTCTCATATCCCCAGCCAGTGCAATTGCAGGGTATATCATTGATGGACAAATTCCGTCAACAGCCCCCGATCGCACAAGGCTTCCATCACTGCCTGCCACACAGAAGGGCCAGAAGCGTGATTGCACACTTCCTTCTCTATGGCAGAATAGGAAGAAGGCCAGCTGCAGTGTGGAAGGAAGGAGCATGCCTGTCGCACTCCCTTCCACAGGCAGCCAGTTGAGTGTTGGAGGGGAGCTCCCATTCCAGCAGAGGCGCTACTGGCATTGCACCAGGACGACACGGGAGAGCATCATAGTGCAGAAATGTCCTAAGTTAGATTTTAGCTTCTACCTGTTTGGGGTGCTGTCCACTCAGTTTGAAGAACCTCACAGCTTCAGGGCTTTCCTTTTGGATGTTCTGTTAATTGATGTAATTAGAACAGCTGAAAGACAAAAGCATCAACTCTTCCCATGAGGTGAAGAATGCAAAAACAAAAGGGAAGGGCCCAGTTTTACTTAACCATATACTCTTGTGCATGTTTACTTGGAAATTTTACTTTGTTCAGTGGAACCACTTAGAAATTTGGGGTACACATGTGAGTGTGGGTGTATCATTTAGGTGTACAGAACATTCTTTTTTTTTTCTTCTCATCTTCAATGAGAAAAGGTTTCTCAACATGTCAAAACATCTTGTGGAAAAAAGGCTCAATCACATTTTTTTTTTTGCATTTTCAGTGTTTTTTTGATGAAAATGTAGTGAAGGTTTTTGTTTGTTTTGCACAAAAACATAGTATAGAATGCTGTATTGGGATATGTAGCTACAAAGACATAAGTGTATCTTTGTAACTCTGTCTCTCATTGTTATCCCCCTCAAAACGTACCTGTTCAGCAGTGCAGCCCACCCCAACATAACCATTTCTGTGGGGGACAGTGGATGGGATCATTAGAGACATGCCCAACTATCTTTCTGCAGCTGAGCGCTCTCCACCCACAAGGGAATGGCCTTGTTTGTGGTGGGGGGAGGGTTCTGTGCTGCTGAAAAGTAGATTTTGAGGGAATCTTTAGTGATTGCATGCACAGCAACCATAAGAATGAATTGCAATGGCATAAGCCAGAAGTGCAACATCATAATTACTGAACAGAATGCCAGCCAGGGCTTTTTGTATCAGAAAAGCAGCTTAGCACAACACACTGTTTTTTCACAGACATTTTACCTGACAAAACAATAACATTTTTGCATAAAATACAAATATTTTTGATCAAAAACCATCACAAAATTTTCACCAAAAAATTCCGAAAGATGAAAACCGTAAACCTCCCCCCCCCAAAAAAAACCCCAAAACATAAGCTTGCCCAGAGAGGAGGAAAGTTTTGATATTTTTCATTCTTGGGTAAAAGAAGAAGAAAAAAGTGAAGACTTAAATTCATGCCATGGTATGAGAATCAAAACCTATAAGTTTAATAGATTTTAAAAAGAAACCTTAAAAATCCAGTACATGTTTGAGTCTCCCTGGGATTTTCCTAATGTACCCTTACAATTATGATATGAAGATCTAGTAGTCTCCCAGTCATCTAGTCTTAGGGTCAACAAAAATGTGAATCTAACTGTATTTATCAAATGTTTTTGCCCTCTTTTGCTATTCAAAGAAGATTATTGTCCATGATGCTGAAACTGAACTGTCATGAATATTTGCTGTAGGTATGCAGGACCTTGCACTCAAAATGTGAAGCCCACTTTTGGTGTTACCTGGATAACCTATCTTGCAAGCAAAGAAGAGATTGTGGTAGCTCTTGTGGATGGGAGAGGAACAGCTTTCCAAGGAGATAAAATGATGCATGCAGTCTATCGAAAACTTGGAGTTTATGAAGTTGATGATCAAATCTCAGCTGTAAGGTAAGACTACAAGGATAGTTCTTTGACATACATTCTAGGTCCTTTAGAAACAAGGACCAGCTGGCTTTTATAGTCTGTCCAGGGAAAATATGACCATTGTTGCTAAATAAGTATTACATGTTCAGTAAAAGCAGTAGTCATATCCTTCTTCATGAGTTTAGAAAGTCTAACCAACTATCTAATAGTCATGCTAGGGAAAAAAATTCAGCTTTGAAATTTGCAAAGCAAATTTTGTTGTTTAGTTACATTAACAGCCATCAGATATCTGGTCTCTTGCATGGGGAGGCAAAAACATGGATGTTATAATGTGTTGGTTTGTTTTCAGTCTATTTTCACTTATATATTCAAAATACCAACACAGTCAATTTTGACAAACTGCATTACGGATGGTCTATGGAACTGGTTACAAAAAGTTAACTTAGCTACAGAATATCTCACAATTAGCAAAAACAGTGTGCAAAAAAGGACCTATTTTGGTTATAAATCCAAGGAAAATATCCATGTTAGTCCATAGAAATAAAAACAGCAGAAATGACAACAGAGTTTTAAAATATCATGAATGCCAATGAATTTATTGAGGGCATGCATTTTGGAGGCAAAAGTCAACTGTGATGAACTACAACTTTTTCCTACAAAAGCTCAACTTCTGTCTTTTAAGCATCCAAAAGTATCTTTGATCTCTTGTTCTACAATTATCGACCTATTGGACAAGCTCTTGTTGTATCAGACACCTTCTTCTTCTTGACCTCTGGATCTAGTAGAATCCTTGAAAGGCCCTCAGGCTGGTTTTAGGAGTCTTGCAGTTTCAGTGATTAAAGATATAGAACACATTCTTCTTCAGTCTCTGTTCCTCACACAGATTGGGTCTTGTGGCTGCACAGAACTTCACATGGAAAGTTCTTTAGCAAAGCAGCATTTCCAGAGACCCTACCCTCTGCTTCCTGAGATTCATGCTCCCAGTGTCCCAAAGCTAATCCTCCTCTGTTCTTTTTTTTTTGTCCACCTCAGAGTTATCCCCACTAATGCCAAGATAGTTCTGCTTGCTTTTACTGAGCACAGAATTTAATCAAGTATTTTCTCTAGGATTCTTTCTCCAATCCCATTTCAGTTAACTTTCCTTCCTTCCTTCCTTCCTTCCTTCCTTCCTTCCTTCCTTCCTTCCTTCCTTCCTTCCTTCCTTCAAAAAAGGTAGTCTTCATGGTACGTATTTACTTACATTTCCCCTCAAGACTTCAGTCTGTATTATGCAGTTTCTTTATATGTCTTCTAAAGTTCTTTTAATGAAAAGTATTATTTGTGGGGAGAGCCAGCATGCCATAGTGGTTTGAGCGATGGACTATGACCGTGGAGACCAGGGTTTGATTCCCCACTCAGCCATGGAAACCCACTGGATCACTGGGCACGTCACACACTCTCAGCCCCAGAAAACCCCATAGAAGGGTCTCTTTAGGGTTGCCATAACTTGGAAATGACTTGAAAGAACACAACAACATTATTTGTGGGAGCAAAATCTCATCAGATGCCCAGTCACAGTGTTTATTTTGTATAGAGTGAAGTCTCCATACTTCTATCGTGTTCAGCCTGTAGAAGTTTTACCTGTCATGTCTTCAGTTTCATTTGTGGAAGTTGTTTGTTAAAGGTTGCAGAAAAGACAGTGCAAAATTGTATGTTGCATTCTGCCTCAGCCACAGTCTGTACAGGATTATATACATTAGGGAGGAAATGAGTTTGATTCTCCATTAATGGGTATTCATTGGTATATAGATTTATTTATTTATTTATTTATTGAGTTGAGCAAGGGTTACCTGAATGGCAGAGCCAAGAACAGAACCTGTGAACATTCTCATCACCACACCTGTGCCCCAGGTGTTTGATAGCAGTACATCTATGTAAGTCCCCTCTTATCTCATCCATCCTGTTTCTGCTTATTGACTCTTCCATTTCCTCTTTGTATCAAGAATGAGGTTGCCAAGAATGAGATTGACATGGATTAGCTATTTCACCATTTTCACCTTCTTATCATGACCATTCATTTACCTTTCCTTTTGTATGACGGAGCAACAGCACTATCTATATTATAGTACCATAAAAGATATCTGTTCCTTTTTCTTTCTCTGAATTGTTCACAGACAACAGAAGATACTGGGGTGGGTGGACAGACCAGCCTATTTTTACTCCATGGCAGTTTCATATAAGTTCATTCATAAATTTACAGCATCCTGTTTCTGCATCAACCTGCAAATTAAAAGATATGCATGAAATGTTGTATTCTATTTAATGCATTTTTATAGAATAAACATTGTTGTACCTATTTGATCCTATCCTAAAATATACACAGTAACTGAAAATGCACATTTTTATAGATGTTTTGATACATTGTGGAGCTGTGAACTGAAGTACAAAGTTTTGTTGCTGTTAACTGCCATAGTTAAGCTGCCCGACTTACTGGGCGGCACATTTGCAACTCAGGCCAGCTTTGGTGGTGGTGGTGGTGGTGCTGCCTCCACGGCATCCCCCAATGCTGTTCAGTTGCTCCTGCCATGCCATGCAGCTTCCCAGCCATGTGCTCAATTCTGCTGGGAACTTCCTCATACCCAGCAGGCGTTGTGCAGCTGGGGAAAGCTCCCAGCCAATCAGTTCAAACCTGCCGGTTTGAATTGATTGGCTGCTGCTGCCCAGGACAGAGCTTCAGGAAGTTTTCCTTCTGGTCCAGGTATTTTGGATTTAGCTGGCTTTCCTCGACAGAGCTCAGTTCTTCTTTGCATGTCATCCCTTGCCCCTTCCTTTTCTCTTCTTGTATCCTGTGTACTGTAATTAGATTGTGTCCTTGCCTGTAATTTTTACAACTTGTAAGGTGGTTGGCATGGGTACTGGATCCAGGTCTGCTATTTCCCCAGGTATCTGGGTCCTGGGGATGGAGGTAGTTGCTAGGAGAGCAGGGTCAATAGTGGGCACACGGCATGGATTTGGGTGTCTACATCCCTGCACTACTGGTGGGTCAGGTGGCTCACACCTGACTCCAGGTGGTCCTGGCTTCGGGTTTTTGATCTCATTGATCTACAGGCGGGTTGGCCCATGCCAGGATCCAGGCCCATGCACAAGCCAACCCTGTTTTTGCTGTAGCCAATAAAGTTGTAGCCTGTTTTCACCCAGCTTCAGTGTGTGACCTGGTTTGTTCCTTGCACTATACCTCTCAGCCTTGAGCACGCAAAGTCAATATCAACTTATGGTGACCCTATAAATGGAGACCTCCAGATCACCCTATCATTAACAGCCATGCTCAGGTCTTGCAGACTCAGGGCCATGGCTTCCTTGATTGAGTCTGTCCATCCATAATACAGGCTTCCTCTTTTTGTACTGCCTTCTTCCTTATCAAGATTATCATATTCTCATCATATGTCCAAAGTACAACAGTCTAAGTTTAGTCATCCTGCCTTCCAGGGAGAGTTCAGTCTTGATTTGCTCTAGGACTCGTTTATTTATCTTTTTAGCAGTCCACAGAATCTGTAGAACTCTTCTCTAGAACCACATTTCAAATGAGTTGGTTTTCTTTTCATCAGCTTTCTTCACTGTCTAGCTCTAAAACCATACATAGAAACTGGAAATATGATGGCGTGGACCTCGAGAAGCACAAACCCAAAGGATAACTGTGTTCATCATTATTTATGTATTAATATGGGAACTGCAAATCTGATTGCTTTCATTAAAAATGTGGATTGCATGAAAGTGACATCCATAGAAGTCACTTAGTATCCATCAATTAGCGCAGTTATGTTGACAGTTGAAAATCCATAGTGTGGAGGGAAATAGCTAGACTCACTGCAAAAAGGTTCTTAAGATCTTAGTCACCTCCCAGTTGACTGTTTTTTCAGGCGTCAATATGCATTCTGTGTAGTCACACTAGAATAGTTTTGACTTATCAGGAGTAGGTAATAACAAAGGAGTGCGTAATAACAAAGATCAACAACTAGAGCTTGGGAATGTTCTTTAGGCTGCAGGTCTCCAAATTCCCCAGCCAGTGACCATTGTGGTAACTTGCATATGGGCTCCTCATCAAAATGAATGGACTGCTAATGGGGATGCTGGTGTCAAAATTATCATCATTAACATTTGGAGTTTTTACTGTGTTATAATAATATACCGCCCCAAAAGTGAGCCACTGACAGGGGTATGGAAAAGAGCCGTTGACCTTTTCCGGCCTTTTTATCATTTTCTTTTCTTTGGCCGCTGCCGAACCAATTTCCCTCTGATAGCTTTTCATTGTAATGATCCAGTTATCTTTATCTTTTTCACGCAACTGTTTTGTTGGCTTTAAGAAGTTATGTCAAGTTCTCTTCATGCCTACTTTCTGTTCTTCGTAGGAGTATTCCATTTTGATATAGGATTCAACATCCTGGCTCATGATGGGATACCCAGTAATATTAATTCCTGACAAACTATCTACCACTTCTCCTCTCCAGGATGTTCCTGTTCTTTGGCAAATATATGGAAAGTTTTCTACATGTTTCCTGTATTTGTATCCTGCCTTCACTTAGCTCAGAGCAGTGTCCTAATTGCCCTAACTGACTCTTCTGCTGTTGGTTTGCCAGGAGATACTGACTTGCCCACAACCGGCCATAGACAAGCCATGGTTTGAACTTCAGTTACCCACACATCCAAGCCCAGCATTCCTAGACTAGGCTTCTACCACCTGGTGCCCTCCAGATGTGTTGGACTGCAACTCCCATTATCCCCACCTAACATGGCCTTTACAAAAAGCTACTCTAGCTACTACAGCGCACTCAAAAATAGCAGGAAAAAAAATTGGCTTTGAAAGTGTTTGTGTGTGTTTTACTGATTATTAGGAAATCCTGGGTCAAATTTCAGATTGTTGCACCTGCGAGTTCTATCGTTTCATAGATATTGGCCTATCTGTTTTGTAACATTCGGTCCCATAACAAAACAGCTGAAGTTACATTATAAATATAGCTGATCTTATGATTTTATAGATGAGTTGTAAGATTCATGCTAATGTATGCTTCGTCTCTCCTCTCTTCTTTCATGGAAGAAATAGAGCACATCATAGAAGTCCCAGTTATAGCAGCTCATGAAACTTTGGTTATTTGAAACTAACCATGGTTTGATCCTGGCATGTTGAACTCAGGTTAAAAACAAGGAATTCTCTTGAATTTAAAATCAAAAGGCAAAGCTTTCAGTCTCCTCTTATAGCCACCAGAGGAAGCTAATTTTGTTTTAAGTTGTAAGCATAGCCATGTATTATGGTTCAGTGTCCCATTGTGCTTTGCTTTTCCAGTCTCAAAACCTAGTTTTTATCATCTTGCACTTGCTAGCTGCATAGGGACAAATCAAAGCCCATTTGTTTTGCAGTAAAAATTACATTCTTACTGGAACCACAAAATAATTGCAGGAATGAGAGAAGCAATTTTTATGACTTCTTGGTTTGTCAGGTTTTTGCTTGTTTGTTTGTTTGTTTAAACTAATGAGACTTTTTTATTATTTCCAACAGAAAGTTTATAGACATGGGATTCATTGATGAAAAAAGAATAGCCATATGGGGCTGGGTATGTATAGTTTAAAAAAAAATCCTACACCAATTTCTAGATGTTCACACATTATTCTAATGTTTTACAAAATGAACATAAACAACTGCCTCACTTTTCTGGAGCCAGCCCGCATTCCCACTTCTTCAGCACCCTCCTTCTTCTACTCCCAGTGTGATTCTCCATTGGATTTTTAAGTGTATATCTTCAATATAGCAAGATCTTACGAGTAAACATGTAGGATGAACAGTAGCTCAACAGGATGTGTGGTGTAGCTAGAGAGCTTGCAGACTAACTGGGATACAAGCCAGCAATCAATTTGATTGTGCCCAGTTTTAGTTTGTTTGTAAATGTTACTTTGTCTTTAATTATCTCTTTGATTATCTCTCAATAATGATTATCTCTCATTTGCACTCTCTCTTCAACTGATGGCATTGTTTCTCCGAAAAAAAATATTTTAGTCTATTACTCCCTATTTGTTTTTGTTCTGTTCCTCTTTGGCCTAAAATTCCATAAGAGCAGTTTGCCTGGATAAACAATGAAGGACAATTTTTTTAAAATGAACATGTTTAAAACAGAATGCTATGTAGCTGGTATTAGAGGTCAATCTACCATTTTTGTGCTAATTTCTTTCATTAACATTTCTTTTTGAAAAAAAAAATCTTTGGCTGTTGTTCGAAGTTGACATAATTGCGAACATGAGAATGCATCAGGATGTGATTAAATGACATCACTTGTAAGATATTTGGATGTTGCGTTTAGTGTCTGGGGAAGGGTGTGTATGCTGAATTTGCTAAGTTCGAAAAGCTCAGACTAGGTACCATATATTGGACATGAAAAACGCAGTTCTTTTCCCAGGCAGTCTTGCAAAAGACTATGGTCTCTTGTGGTTGATGTGGCCATTTTGGTGTCAGAGCATCCCTATGTCCCCTTTCCCTTCATTTTTCCTTCTGATTTTTGTGGGGTTTGGATTTCTGGACAATAGGGTAGAAATATCTTCAAGTTTTAAATGCTCTGTGAAAAGCTTGGAACAATTATTTTTGGATTACAACTTCCAGAAACCTCCAGCCAATGCAGTGGTTATGCTGGCTGGGGAATTTTGGAAACCATAGTCCAAAAAAAGTAATTTTTCCCCTTGTTCTGTATCTACAGAACCTAGGTTATCCCTGCACTTTTAAAGAGGCAGTTATATTAATCCATGTTGTAGTGCTGGTGCTGTTGTTTCCATGCAGACATTTAATGATTGCTAGAAAACACATTTGGTAGATTTTCTTTTATAGTTATGGTTTAAAGGTTGTTAAATTTTCAGACTCAGGCTCTAACTTGACTGGTACTGTTCTGTTTGTTAAACCTCCTAGTGAAGGAGGAACTGTTTTTCACAGCCTCCTACTACTTGCAGGGTGAAATTTAACATGATTTTGAAGGCTGCCAAGTCTTGGCAATTTGCCTTTTACCCAGGCTGCACACATTTCTTCATTTCTGCTGCATCATTTTCTGTGTATACTCACTTGATATAGTCACCTGGATATTTTATTGCATTTAAGAACAACAGCTGGCAGATTACGTCTTTGTCTACTCAGTTATAGTGACTATTCGTCTTCAGCTGACTGTAGACACCTTTTACCTCTGTGGCTTCTTTGCTTTCCTTGTTTTTAAAAGGCATAGTGGTATTCCTTTGCAGCACAAAATAAAATAAAAGCTCACTACCATTTATTATAGCATGCGCTTTCATGGACTGTAGCCCTCTTCATCAGAAGCATGAAGCATTATCCAGCTATATGTAATGGTACACCTGGTTGGCAGTGGGATTGTAGACAGCGGGTCAAAGAGAATGTACATGCGAGAATTTTGGACAGTGACAATTGCAATATTAACACTGGCTATGCACAAAACTGGTGTGGATAGCAAAACCTCCTGCCACAAGGTAAGCCAGTCAAGTGGTAGGAGTTCATGATCCTGATTCAAGCCTCTGGTGATAGACCAGAAGTTTGTAATTGCTCTTTGTTCAAATGCGCCCTCATTTCTCATTGCATTATCTTGTAATCATGCTTTTCTGTGTCCTCCTCAGCCTTCTTCAGATGCCATCTCCTCTGCTTCCCTCAAGTCCTCTTCCCTTACTAGTTCCTCATTGTTTAGGTTATACCAGGACAGGACACACAAGCAGCAAGTGGGAGAGAGAGAGATTGCTCCACCCAGGAGTTCTGATGACAGGCAGCTAAACCTTTCAGGAGGGTGGGTGGGATCAAGCAGCGAGGAATTATGTAACTGTGTGGGATGCTTGGTGCTTGTTCCATTACATGCCTTGAGGTCTGTGAGCAAAGGCACTGCGTGCTCATGATCCAAATCTTTATTTAGATATGACATGCCAAAATCCTGTCAATGGCTGTGTGATTTATTGGCTGGGCTCCTACTGAGATGGCACTTGCTGAGAAGCTAAGATGAATGTTGCCAGTGGGGTGGGCCCCTTAGCAGCTGGTGCTTTGATGCTATTTACTTGTTCATCCCACATCCGGGTGGGAATCTTGATGCCCTCTAGATGCTGTGGGTCTACAAGTTCCAGAAACCCTACCCAGTAGTCAGGAGTGCAGGGAGTTGCAGTCTAACATTGCGAGGCAACACTGTTCCCGCTCTGGCTTTTATGTGTTTATATAGGAGGAAATCTCATTCTCTTTAGTGAGAGTTTAGACATTACCTGCAGTCAGCAAGAGTACTGGTTTATCTCTTAAACTGAAACCCTATCACATCACAGAAAGCTGCCATGGTTGCCACTGAACTTTTAACAAAATTGCAAGGGTGTCAGAAAAATTGCTGATGGCTGCTACATTGGGCTGACAGTGGCAGGCTCAGCAGCACTGCAGCCCCAGTGGGTTCCATAGGGCCCAGAGCAATCCCCACACCACCGCAGAAAGTGGTCACTTCCTAGTTTAGGCTCTGCCTGTATATCTGTACATAGACATTGCAAAGACATCTCCCTAGTCTTCCCATCTAACGGAAAGTAAAGTCACTAGTGCTGCCTCTGGACTTGGCTCCAAACAGGGAAAGGGGGAAAGACTCAACAGCCCCATAAGAATCATGCTGGTTTGGACCAAAGACCTGTTTAAGTCAGCACTGTGTTTCCTGAGTCAGCCAGATGTCTCAGGGAAGCCCACAAGCCAGAAGGCCCACAATAGCACCTTTCTGTTTTTGTTCCTCAGCATACTCCTCTTCTTCCCCAGAGGGATTCATAAAGTTATCATGACTAGACAAAATACAGTCATCCCTCCACATTCGCTAGAGTTAGGGGCGTAGGACCCCCGTGAAAGTGGAAAAACCATGAATAACTCTAGGCCCTTCCAAACCATATTTACTGCACACACAAAAAGTATGATCACTATATTCAGCCCACTGTGGATTCCTTTGAGGCATCAGGGTTCCTTCACAAGCCAGAAATGGGTGGCTGGTGGGGCTCATTGCCACCTCCACTGCTGCCCCACACCATTTTTAATAGGGACTTACAAGCCTCCTTTGCAGTTTCTCAGTCTTAGGAGGCTTGCAGTCCCTATTAAAAATGGCACAGGGAACCAACAGAGGTGACAGCAAATAATCCATGAATAATCAAATTCACAAAAGTGAAACCCGCAAACGTGGAGGCCTGACTGTATACTGACTGACCCTCCATGAATTCATCAAATTCCCATTTAAAAGTTAGGGGTCTCTACCACACACCCTCCAACATTTCGCAGATAAAAACCAGCCTGTGTGTGACCAAGGAACACCAGAGTCTAGTCAGGATGGCAAAAGCTATTAATGAGGAAGAAAACACCAAGTAGGAGAGGCTGCAGCAGCTGCTGCTTTTGCCTGAGTCTAATGGGAAGGGCAAGATTCCCAGCCTCATCTCCACTGTTAATTGGGTGCAGGCCTCTTTTGCACTTCTAACTCAATTTGCAACAATTGAAATGAGCTGAATGGGGAAAGTGCGAAGAAGAGGGAGACATTTTAACAATAGATGAAAAAGTGGGACAGCACAGGACGAACTGGGATTTTCAATGCCAGATCAGAACAGTTGGAAGACATGCTATCATTTCTTTGGTAGTGAATTCTGTTGTTTAATTATGCGCATTGTGAAAAAATACTTCCTTACATCTGTCCTGGATCTTCCAGTATTTAGATTCAGTGGCTGGCCTTGGGTTTAGTATTACACCAGAAAATGGAAAAGCAACTTGTTACAGCCTTTCTCCATTAGGAAAATTGTGCCTCCCACTGCTTTTGAGAGGAATGTTGTTATAAAACAGAGGTGGGCCTAAAGGCTTCATGTGGCCCTTAGGATCCCCAGAAGTCCCTCAAATGACCAGATTCCCCCCATTTATGTTTTTTTTTAAGTTGATTTCAAGGTCAGATTTTTTTTTTTTTTGCCCCCAAACCACCCCAGATCTTCCACAACCACATAAAAAGAAAACAGTCTGTTCCCTTGACACTCCCCAGCCTGGCAACAGGCCAAAATGGCAGCTGGAAGTCACATCACATCACATCACTTCAAGCAGAAAAATGGGCTGCTGCGGCCTGCCGGGCCAACGCAGGAAGGAGAAGCGGCCCCTGCCATGTTTGCAGTTGCCCACCCCTGTTATAAAAGATTTTGAATCAAGCCTGTAAAGATACTGTGTAAATGAAAAGCGAATCGTCCTGTGCCAAGTCCTGTTTGGTGCTGTGCCTAGTAGACGATGATTCAAGAGAAACCTTGGATGCCAAAACAAATACTTTCTTTGGCTTCAGCATTTTACTACTTGGATTATTAGAGAGCAAATGCTTTACTGAAGAGTATTAACTTCCCTCTTATTTCTTTCTAGTCCTATGGTGGCTACGTAGCTTCGCTGGCACTCGGATCTGGCACAGGAGTGTTTCAGTGTGGAATAGCTGTGGCTCCTGTCTCCAGCTGGGAGTATTATGGTATGGAAAAAATGATGGCAAACACCAGCCCTTTAAAGCCGGGCACAAACCATGAATTGTTTTAGAAACTGGGTCATTGCAAAGAGCTTGGTCACATTGCAAAATTGACAAGAAGCAAAGTCTCACCTAGAAAGAGCTTCTTGGAAAAGGCACTTTACTTTAAAATCAAGCCCTGCTGTCTCTGTCATTGCTGTCTTGCAGTGGTTTGCAGAGTTGTTATTACGTTGCCAACGCAGATATTCTTAAAACACAGTAAAATAATAGTTAAGGAGTAAAAGAAGAATCATCATCCCAGTCAGCCAAACATTCACCATAGGTCTACGAGGTGTGTGTGTGTCACATAATTTATGAATGTGGACAATATGTTAGTTTTGCAGAGAAGTACATAGCTAGGTTAACCAAAATCAATACATCCATTTGGTATTGAAGTAGAACATAAACTTGTTAATGGGTATTCCCTGATTATCAACCTTGCATGTTATGAATGATGGGACAGAAATGTCTCAGTGAAGTAAACAGCGAGCCATTTCCACCTATAGTTTGCACTTCTTTGGGTCACAGCAAATACGTTTATATCATTTCAGCTTTCTGTAGCAAGAAAGCCTCTTCATTTATGAGTGAAACTTTCTAGAACTAAATTGTCTTGCCATTTAAGCTCACAGTTTTCTTCTGGGTTTAGGAATATGAGAAAACATCTGCATAAATGGAAGAAGTGGTTAACATATTTTCCTTCCCTTTGCAATATGTGTATATTGCACACACACCAATTGAATTACATGGCTGTCTGTGGCCCCTTAACAAGCTTAAAAGAGTTTATTTTGGTGGATGTCCATGGTTTAAGATACTGCCAATGTAACATTTACGATGGAACTCCACCAGGGCCTCCCAGGACTGGCCCTAGCTATTAATGAATTTTTTCCCATATTATGAGTCAAGTATTCCCAGAAGCTAAATATATACATTCTCTAAGTACAGTAGGAAATGTTGCTGCCAAAGTTAAATATTGTATTATCATCATTCTACTGGGCAAATCTTTACTGAAGCCCTGGCAAAGCTGCCCCAACAGATTCCGCTGCTTGATTTTGCAGCGGAATACACACGTGTGCGCGCGCGCACACACACACACACAATGTCAAAGTGTATATTACCATTAAATTAAATAAGTACAAATTAAATAAGTAATGAGCCACTTTTCATAATACCCCAACTGGCTGCCTGAAGCAAGCATCTCAGTTTACCTAACAATAGTGCCAGCCCCTACTGAACTGTCTGGTGGCTTGTGCCCAGTAGCTCACAGGGCACAGCAGTGTGTTCTGGACAAGCAAAAACCTTCAAAATTTATTATTGAGATTATGAGAAATTATGAGCCAACTGCATGAACATTCTGCTGAATGCCCCATGAAGAGTAAACATATGTGCATACACATATTTGTTGTTATATGTATGTTATTGTGTATATCGTGTCACAGCATTGACTATAAATTACAACGTCTTCTTTGTATTGTGTATTACAGCATCCATCTACACAGAACGATTTATGGGTCTTCCAACAGAATCAGACAATCTTGAGCACTACAAAGTAAGAGCTGTGGAAAATGTGCCATTTCCCCCCATTTACCTATTAATCTCAATCCTCTCCCCTTATTTTCATTTTTTTGTCTCCATGGTGTGTGTATGCTGCACTCCCTCCACCTCACCACTGCTGTTTTTTTCCATCAAACTTTATCCCAAATTGTTATTTGATGCTAGTTTGGAAGAACTAGATGGGAGAAGAGAAGGCTTTTTGGAGGCCCATACAAGCTATATGTTTTATAGCACTCTGACTCTGCTTTAACTGCCATGGTAACACTCTGTGGAATCTTGGGATGGCATTTGAAATTTAGGGCGGGCCGTTTAGATTTGTCAGCCAGGGAGATCTTCTAGTGCCTCTAAACTACAAAACTCAGGATTCCACAGGATGCAACCATGGCAGTTAAAATTGAATTGTAGGACTATTAAGGGAGAGGGCAGCCTGGGGGTTTGTTCAGAGGTTTATAGATAGATAGATAGATAGATAGATAGATAGATAGATAGATAGATAGATAGATAGATAGATAGATAGAACTGGTCATCTTGTAGAAATAGAAATCCACCTCCCACGCTTCCATAAGCCACTAACTGCAAATTAATGCAATCATTGAGGAAGATTTTCCTCACAAATACATGTTGGCCGAATTTGCCCCATTAAAAAGTCTAGCACATCTTCAGCACAAGGATAGGTTCAGATCTGTCTTCCTGGCATGCTGGTTGGTTGGATGACCAACTACAAGTGATAGCACTTTGGAAACACTAATTTGACTTCTCATGAGTAGAAGTGAATATAGCAGGACCTGCTCAGCTTACAGATCAAGTGCCTGACAGCCTTCTTTTCCTTCCTTCCCTTATCTGTGGCAGTAAAATGAGCCTCCCCAGCTCAGAATGCTTCTGCCAGCAGAGAGCAGGGATGCAGAAGAGGCAGTCTTCACTGATTTTTTCCTCACTCACCACTGTCTCAATGTTTCAGCAGTCTGGAGCTACTTGGAGGGGGACACAGGAGTACTGGAACAGTGGGAAATGGACCCCCCCCCAATTTTCCACCAGCAAACTTCTTCTTCTTGATCAGAAACTTCTTGTGGACAGAAGGTGCCCTTCTGTCCAAAGGAGGCAGATTCTGGATCAACCACTGATTTTTCTCCTGCTATTCTGGCCTCTTTAACCTTTTCTTCAGGATGTCACCAGCAGAAATTTGCAGGAAACCCTTGACAAGACCAGCAAGGCCTATGATGTAAGAATCTTTTCTTGACAGTACATAAGAACAGCTTACTTAATGTCTTACTGGCCACAGAGTTGTACAGGGCAGCTAACAATGAAGAAAGGCACCCATCTTTTTATGCTTGGCAACCACTGAATGGTTCTTTGTTTCTCCTCACTTTACAGAATTCAACAGTGATGGCAAGGGCTGAGAACTTTCATAATGTGGATTACCTTCTCATCCATGGAACAGCAGATGGTGAGGTTTATGAAAAGCCAGTACTCATCTCCTGAGAGAATCACTTTGTTTTAAGAAACATTAAGCATTTTTCTGTATGGGTCAGTACTTTTAGACGCATTTCCATTTTCCATCCGGCACATCAAGCAGTGCTGACTCATTGTTGATCATGTCTGCAGGGTAGCTTGATAAGACATGACATGAATCTAATGCACCACATTTGTGTGCTTTCTGGTATTTGTCAGTTGTGTGGGTTGGGTTCTTTTTTCCCCTTTTTAATCAGCCATTTTCATTCCCCTAATTCTGTATCTTCTTCCTTTTATATTGTTTCAGATAATGTGCACTTTCAGAACTCAGCACAGATCTCCAAAGCCTTAGTCAATGCACAAGTGGATTTCCAGGCCATGGTAGATACTACCAAGCTATTTTAAGTATTAATGTATAGTCCTAATGACAATACAGCACTACAGTTTGGGCTTATGAGGGACTGGAATTTAGCAACAGAAATTTCCAAGCTAAGATTCAAAGTTGAAGGCATTTGCATAACATAGCTTAGGAGAAGATACTTCAAATTGCATGGGTTTGATTCAAAATCACTCCCCAGGAGGTTTTCTTCATTATAATTACATTTGTAACAGACATGGAGCACTGCTACTCCAAATATAGGGGAGGAATTTGTTGTTGAATTGTTACTCAGAGCATTCCTCCCTGTTGGCATTATGTTGACAGGGGCTGTTGGCAGTTGCAGTCCAACAGTATCAGGAAGGGGTACACAGTTTTCACCCTTGTCCTAAAAGCTCCTCAGTGTCCTGAAGACAGTTTCTCTTATGAGATGACAGACAGACAGACAGACAGACAGATGATTGATAAATAGATAGATATGCTTGCTGTGGAAGAATTCACTTTGCACATTCTCCATGGATAAAGAGTTTCATGTTTTTATAAATCTAAAAGAGGATTAGAGGTAAAACAGGGGAAGCTGTGGGGTAGATGTACAATTACAACTATCTATCTATGACTCACCCTTAGCAGGCGATAGGGAAAGTTTAGACAAGAGAAGGTGAAAGAAGTAAATTATAGAAAATTCAACTGGAAACTCACTTGGAAGGTTCTGATGTTGGGAGGCCTCTTAAGTTATCTCATGGATGGCACCTAGGGTGGGTGCCTGGTGAGGTGTAGACTTGGTATCCCACACTTCCATGGCATGGTGGAGGCACATTCTCGTGGGCCTTTGTCTCTGACTGTTCCATCCCCAGCATGTGGAACAGGAAGGGACACTGGTGAGTAGGCAGGCTGCTGGATGATTGATTCTCTGGTTTATTCTACAGGCAGAGTTGGAAAGTTACTTTAATTCTAGGGCCTGACAATTTAACATTTTTAAAAGTATCTCTTTACTTTTGATTTACTTAAAAGTAAGTAAATTGTTTTTGTTACCTTGTCAGAATGCTAGAAGTCACTAAGTAGTAAAGCTGCATAACTATAAAGCACACCTAAGTAGTAAAGCTGTAACTATAAAGGTAACTACAGTGGTTCCAGTTACACCACAGCAGGACTTAAATCATGCTTTGTTATGCTACAGCTATAAGTGAATTAATTGTACATAACTAGTTTATTTGTAACTAGTTTCTTCTAAGCTCTGGCTGCACTAGAGACTGTATACCAAACCAGTAAAGCTGTGGCCATTTTGTCCCTCCACTACAACTGATTTCCTCCCTGTTTCTTTCCTGACCCTCTTTCTTTCATAACCACTGAGTTATGACGCAAGACAGAAAACCTGAGATTTTATCACATTCACTGGGATTTTTCTTTTACTTTTTTCTTTGAAGAACAAACCTTCAGCTCCCAACACCACCTCACAAACTCTTTTTAAAATGTTTTCTCATGCAGTACTAGGGGTAGAAGTAGGAGTGTAATTTAATATAAACAAGTCAGCCTCCTTCCCCCTCACAGAATAACTTCCATTTATACCTTGGAACCTAGTCATCAGCTATAGATTTAAAATATCTTAATGTTTCTCTTTCTTTTCAGTGGTATGCTGACCAGAACCATGCGATTCCAGGCCTTTCTCTTAAGCACCTCTACATTCATATGACTCATTTCCTCAAGCAGTGTTTTTCCCTGCCTTAAGAAGATATTTTCTCTTTTCTCTGCCTGCCTTCACAAAGAGAATGATGGTGTGTTTTGCTATGAAAGCCACATTAGCTGCACAGATTAAAGCATACCTTGAAGGTAGAATAAGAAAGTGAAAATTAGGGAAGATTGGGTGTTTAGAGTCTTTTATTGACACGTACATCAGCAAATCATATGACATTTTGTTCAGGCACATTTATTTGTTAGTAAACAAAAGAACAGTAAGAATAAAACTACTGTTTTAAAGACTTTGCATCTTGTTTCTTTCTTACCTTCGAACCTCAAATTTAACCTCATATATCACAGAGATATATCCATGAGAAGGGAAGGACGTGGGTTTCTAGATGAATAATGAAACTAACATAGGATGCAAGGGCAGAAAGTGTTATAAAAAGGATCCAGGGGTTTCATTTCCATATTTGAGAACACAGTAATGGCATAATAAGCAGAAGTATATTATTGAACTCCTGTTATACTGTACAAAGTGCATAAGATTGTGTGAACAGAGCTCAGATATTTATCCAGTGTGCTATTCCTTTACTCAAAAGACAGTTTATCTGGCTTAAGAGTTCGAGCTCAGCATTAATTTGGCATTCTGTTATTGTTGTTTTTAACGTGAAAAAAATGTTTCTATCCAGTGGAAGAAACGGTAGTCTTGCATTTACTGTCTGAACTAAAATAGGCATGACAAGATTGTGTTGAGCAGTGGTCCTCAACCTGTGGGTCCCCAGATGTTTGTGGACTTCAGCTCCCAGAAGCCCCAACCACTATGGTCAATGCTCAGGGCTTCTGGGAGCTGAAGTCCAAAAACATCTGGGGACTCACAGGTTGAGAACCACTGGTGTTGAGCATTACATTTAGCTCTTGTTACAAGTCAAAGATTTAGCATTATGTCTTCCTTCAGAAATATGTTATTGAAGTGGCATGGTCATTACTATAATTTTTTATCACATAGCACTCCAGTGCTGTAAAGAACCTTGTGATGATAAACCCACAGTTGTAGAAAAAAGAGTGGAAGGTGTTCTCAAAATATTTGGGAAAAATAAATAACCAGGAAAAAATGGTATAGCACTACAGCTGTTTTAAGCTACACAGACAGAACCTATCCAAATTCTAACAAAAATCTGCCAGCAAATACAGTATATGAAAGAAGGGCTCACAGACCGAAAATAGTTAATATACATTCCAATCCACAAGAAAGAGGACACCAGGGGCTTTAGTTTCCATTGGACCATTAGTCTCCCATGCTGGCAAAGTGGCACTCCAGATTTTACAACAAAGACTTTTGCCACATACAGAGTGAAAAATACCAAACATCCAAGCTGGATGCAGAAGAAGAAAAGGCACTAGAGATCAATTGTATTTATGTATTTATTTATTCAATCTATTTCTGGATTTTTTTTTCCTGACATGGGATCAAGAGTGACTCATAGTAAATAGGTGTGCCACAAGATCTGATTTTCTTGATGCATAACCTCTACTCAGGATGAGAGGGTCTGTCATGATAAAATAGGAGGAAAAAAATATGGAGTGGTTTCCAAATAGATAGAGGACCAGATAGATCTGTATTTTATTATACTATCTGTTTAACTTATATTCAGAAGACTGTATATAGAAAGCAGGATTAGACTTGGAGGAAGGAGGTATGGGGGAGGGAATAGCAATTATTTAAGTTACGTTGATGACCCCATATTACTAAGAGAAAGTAGCAAAGTGTTAGAGTGACTACTGAGGAGAATTAAGGAAATGCAAAAGCAGGGTTGCAGTTGAATATTACAGAAAAAAAAAATAATGATCACAGCCAACTAACTTAACATAACAGACAACAAAATAAAGATTTTCTATATCTTGGCTCATTCATTAATAAAAATGAAGACAGTAGTAAAGAAATCAGAAGACTAAGTCTGGAAAGACTAGCCATGAAGGAAATAGATTAGATCTTCAAATGTAAAATAACAAAGATCACAAAACAGGTTGGGTTGATCCAATAAAGGAAACCACGTCCCTGACTTGATGGCAAATTACAAGTAGGAAGTACTCCAATGATGCAAAAATGTAGGAACCCCATAGAAGAGGCAAACTGAATGTTTGTGTCAGCCCTGGAAAAAGTCTAATATAATCCACTAAGCCCAGTGCCATAATACATGGCCATGGACTGTTTTCCAGTTGGTAAGTTATAATTATAGGTCTACAACCCTAGGCTAGATCTTATTTTATGCCAGTAGGCTAAAGGGCACAAGTAAGGATGATAGACGTGACTTGGAACTTTAAGATCTGACTTGAAGTTACAAGATTTTATCTTCCCTCTAAGACCATAGGGTTGAAAGCAAGAGAGATAGCATTTCACTTTTTGCTAGTTTCAGAAAATTTTGCTATTAATTTCCTCCTGTTTGTTCACTTTTGCTGTCAGACCATCCAGCTCCCCACTTTGGTCATCAGTCTTCAGGCCAAGTTCTTCTTCATGATCTGGAAGGCAACAAGCTTCTTTCCAATGTATTACTATGACCCACATTTTAGTTTTCACATTCTTCCCCCTTTACAGGATCTGAGTTTTAGAAGACCTATCAAACCAAATCATATCACAATTTTTAACCTGTTTTACATTTGGACTTGGCAGGAGATCAAAACAGAATAACAAATAAAGTGGAGGAGACAAAGTCTAAACCAGAGCTTTCCACGCTGTGTGTCGCAACACATTAGTGTGTTGGCTGCAGTGTGTAGGTGTGTCGCCACCACCCTGGGCCAAGAAAGACCTCATGAGAATTGCAGTGGGCCAGGCTCAGGTGGAGGGGCTGCCTTTCCCACCACTACTGCCACTGCCCCTGGCTGAAAAAGACCCCTCTGAGGGCAGTGGTTAGTTAGTTTAACCTCCTGTTTGCTAGTAACTACAGACACGTACATCAATTGTATCTTTAAAAAGATATGCTTTATGCTTTATTTATTTGTTTATTTACAATACATAAAACTGAATTACTGTGTTGCGAAATGATGCATGTCTAAAAAGTGTGTCATCAGCATGAAAAGTTTGGGAAGTTCTGGTGTAAACTAAGTGCTCTACACAATTAGACCATTAGTACTCTATTTTAACTGCTATGACTACTTCCTATGGGATTCTGGACTGGAGTTCTCCGGATGAGAGCTCAGTCCTTTCCTAAACTACCAATCCTGGGATTCCACTGGATGCTGTGGAATTGAAGTGCTGTAACTGTCTAGTGTGAAAGGGACATTAAGGCCATTTCCGCACTGGAATTTTAAAATGGTGCAGAGCAACCTCCAACGGAGGTCTTCTGCACCATAGAGTGGACTGGGGTGGACTACTTTCTGTAGTTCCACACCTCAGTCCGGTTCTGCGCAACCAGAACTGGTCGCGCAGCATCATTTTTAAAAACCTCTTTTTTGAGGTTTTTAAAAATCACAGAGCGCGCGAAGCCGTGTAGGTCCGTCGCCCAACTCCGGAGCAGATTTGCGGGCACGTGCAAGTGCGTGCCTGCAGATCTTCTGGGGGCGGGCTTTCAGCTGGCGAGCTTCTCCAGTTGGTGGAGAGCCTCCACCAACCGCAAGCCACCACGTGGGACACCGAAGAGCTGTGGAGCGATGAACTTGCACTGCTGCTCTTCGCGACGGACTCACCCGGACAACGGAAAAATCCGGTGAGCTCTGTTTAGAGTCGTTCCCCCGACATCTGGAAAGCGCCTAAGTCCTCCGCTACATTACCTCTACATGATTTAACAGTTGTTCCTTCTACCCAGGAAATCTTGGGAACTGTTTTCTGCAGAGGATCCCAGAATGCTACTATAAGTATTCTCATCATAGTCATTATACTACAATTCCCAAGACTGTTTGGCGGAGGAGAGAGAGAGAGAGAGAGGCCTGTTAAACTGACACAAAGTCAATATACACTGTAGTATAAATATACTCAAAGTTAGGGTAGGTGACCGTAGCCCTCCAGATGTTTATGGTCCATAGTATTCCCAACAGTGAGAGATCATGGGAACTGCAGTTCAAAACCTTCTGAAGCAACGCAACTGACCAACTGTGTGAAGGGATGGGCAGAGCTCTAACCATGAAAAATACATTTCAAAAATACCTTTAAGTTAGTGGTTGTCCCTGATTATTTTTTTAATTGGTTGGAACTTAAAGATAAAATGAATCAGTTGACACAAGAAATAGTGATTAAAGGGCATGGTATAGTGGTTTGAGCGTTGGGCACACCATGACCTTGACACATCACATGCTCTCAGCCCTACCATAAGTTGGGTCACCATAAGTTGGAAATGACTTAAAGGCACACAACTAGTGCAGAAGTAGGAACTCTCTGGACTTCCAGATGATTTAGCCTACAACTCCCATCAGCTTACCAACATGACAAATGGTAAAAATTTGTGGGAGTTGTAGCTCAAAACATTCAGAGACCCTAAAGTCCAGCATGACAGCTCTAGTGAGTTAAATCTTCAGAAAGAAAGGCTATTTCCGACCAAGGTTGATATATCATATTAGCATCGAACTCTTATCCTCCAGTCTGCACATTGTAGCATTTTAGCATCATAGTTTTCTTGTGGCTCTGCATATTTTGAGCTCCTAGAACAGTTCACTGCAACAAGAAACCGCTGTATCTGAAAACCAGAAAAACTCCAATGTAAATCTCCCAAACTGGTTTTGCTTCAGTTTTTGCCTACATGCAGAAGCATAGCATCGATTCACATAGCAGAAGTGGTCGGCTGTGGGTGTTCCCAGGCTGTCCCTTCCATCATTTCCATCCCTATCTCTCTCCGCCCATCAAAGGACAGGCTGCCATCATTATTGTCTTCATGCATTAAACAGACAACGGGAAGAGAGTGGGATCTGGTAACGGACCATTAAGACTGTTTTTTTCCACGTATCAACGAACATACCTACGCACAAACATAGCAATGCAGAAATGTGTTTAAAATGTGTGTGTGCTTTTTTTAAAAAAGGCCAATCAGCGATGGCAGGATGGGGTGAGAGAGGAGAATGGGAGTGGCTAGGGACTTCTATTGCAGACGCAGCAACCATTGTTCTCCGCTGTTTTCCCCGGTAGTACAATGAAAATGGTGGGGTGCAGACAGCACAATTTCTGAATCGGAGTATAAAAACATCGCTCTTGACACATGGTGAACCACTCCTCCCCTCTCGTGCAGAAATGGCCAAAGTTAACCTTTACTACTGTTGTGTTCTTTGCATTCTTTTAGCCTGATATGATTTCCTTACTGTGAGAAGAATTTTTTTTCTTTAAAGAAAATAGACACATCTTTTATCTAAATGCTACTGCCAAGCTGTTTTGGATGATTAAATTAAACTTTGGTAGGAAGTCTTTAGAAAATATTAAAATCAGCTAAAGGTTTTTTAGAAAGACTGCCAATTAGGAGATGCTAATGAGCTTTTCTGTTGGTAATGTAATTAGAATACAGCTGCTCTAATTGGTAAAGGGAGCAAAACTATAGTTCACGGAATGTTAAAATTAAAATAAGCAAATATGGCATGGAATGGGGATAATTAAAGAGGTGATTATATGGGCTCTATAAGTAATCTGTGAGCAATGCCAGTTCCATTAGTGCAGAAACTTTGCAGAGAAGGAGGAGCCGCTTTGATGGACCCCATCCAAGCTTCTCATCCTTTAAAATGGTGTTTTAAACTATTTTAACCACTGCTGTCAGTGCAGAACTCTTCTGAGGTTTCTTGAACATTGTCAAAACTATGTTTGTCTCCCCTTGAAAATCCTTGAATGTTTTCCTCAGGCAGAAGGCCCCAGATGTATAGCAGAATTTCACTCCAGGTAGAATTTAATGGTAGCCATTCTAATTCTCATTGGGGGCAGTAAGACTACAACCCCAAGCACTCTTACAATGAGATATAACAAAACTGAAAATATACGTTGTGGAGATACCTTCATTTGGCCAACAAAAATTAGGACACGCTTGCTATTACAAGAGATATCCCTTATTTGAGGGCCAGAAAAGCTTGTCTCTTTTAGGGTGGGCAGGTATCCCATAGTATACAAGATGTCACCTATTTGAGAGCCTGAAATCTCTTCTGTGTATATAAACTGAATGAGATGCCAAAAAAAAAAAAAAAAAACTAATATTTTGCAGTGTGGGCCCTTCATAAAGACAGGAGGGTATGTATCATATAATTTATGAATATGGATAGTAGCCCCATTAACATTAATTTTGCAGCAAAATATATGTCTTAATTAACTTAATAGTTTCATTTGGTATATTAAGTAGAACACCGACTTGATAATAGCTATTTCCTGACTGTCAACCTTGCATGTCAGGAATTTCAGCTGTCCCTTACTGCTGTTTTGAAAACCTGGCAACCCTAGGGACCATATTCAGGCTAACTTTCAAAGCCCATAGGCTTCTCAGAAGCCAAAGATGATAAACAACAGTAAAAAGTCATGTCAGGTAAGAAAAGCATGGTGAGCCTTTGAAATCTAGCGTGATATGTTTTACCCATTTGGTTAGCCAAAACAAAACAGTATTGCCAAAAGTGTATTTTTTATTTTGTTGCATGGCCAGCGTAGCTATCCCTACATCACTATCATCACCACCATCGCTTACAAAGGAATAAAGCCCAGTGAGCACAGCCTTGTGGACTTTTAAAAATACATGCAGAGGACTGAGCATTCTCCTACAGAGTTTCCAAAACTACTGATCAACAAAAAGCAGTCACAGTACACAGGGAATTGTTACTTGGTTTTTTGCAGTATGGGAAAGGCAGACCCTTTTTCTGAATCTACGGAAACACTCAATACCACACTGGTTCCTGCAAGCAACGTACTGAGAAGGTAGGGTTGCCCCCACTTCCTCCTACTACCATCAGATCTAGAGACCACATTCATTACAAAATTGTATCAAGGAGAGTGTTAGGGTGCGTACTGAACAAATTCAAATCGTATACTACAGTTGGCCCTCCACATTAGCTGGAATTAGGGGCACAGGATCCCTGCAAAAGTGGAACAAACACAAATACCAAAAATGTGTATGCGTATCTGTGGGAAAGGGGTTGAGGCATGGTGGGAGAAACAGGCACCCAGGGTCCAAACAAGGTTAGGGGAAGGAGAGGGAAGGGATTGGCATGGTGGCCCTATACTTTCTCTCTCACACCTTTCTCCTTCCTTGGGTGTGTTTCAGGAGAGTGTTTGTGGTGCTGAGAAATTGGGCTGTGAACCAACCTTAGCTGGCCAGACAGTGGCTGGTGGAGAAGGAGGACCAGAGGCAAGTTCTTAAAAGGGCTGCACAGCCTGATTAGAGCTGTCAAGAGGGAATGTTCATCCAGAAAAGAAGCACTTGAGGTTGTGGGGGTGGGTTTTAGAAACTCACAGATAATCAAATCCATGAAAGTTAAACCTGCAAACATGGAGGGGCGACTATATTTCCTTGCAGGAAAAGAGATTATATGTAAATAATAAGGCGTTCCACATTTAACAAGTAGGCCTCCCAAATCTAACTCACAATTACAGTCCATTGATACTGCTATTTTAAAGCCAATTCTGAGAGCTTCTAGCAACTAATACTTAAAGAAGGTAATTACTTGTTGACTCTGAAAGCCACTTAGCAAAAGATACTGTCTTGAAAAAGAAACGGTTAGTAATTCTGAAAGCCACTAAGCAAAAGATATTGTTAGATGCTGTTAGAATCTTGCAAAAAATACTAATAGTATACAGTTAATATCTACAAGTACCATTAGTAGAAATAGGAGGAGAGGAGCAGTGCAGCCCTCAACTTGCACTTGATAAATTCAAACGGATGCCAGTTGGCACTATTTAAGTAGACCAATGTGAGATACTCCAACTGTCCTATTCTGGCAAAGACTGTCCTGATTAATCCTCTGTCATCACACTTTTTCAGCACCTTTTAAAAGGTCCAGTTTCTTTATCCTCCTCTCACTTTCTTCCTTTCCCCACAGCTTACTTCAAATACTGCAAACTGAATTCAAAGTGCCAAGATATTTTCCATTCAATTAACTCAGAGGAGAGAAATGGAGAGGTATGAGTGGAATTTTGCCCTTTCTCAGTAACAACTTTTGCTATCTTATCCACTCTGGTGTTGTTTGGCCACACGTGTTCCAGTTTTTATCTCTAAAATGTTGCAGGCTATATGATGTTTGCAATGATCTGAAAGGTATTTTAATGGGTGATTTCCTTTCCTTTCCTTTCCTTTCCTTTCCTTTAGTTATTTTGGAAATCCAAGCCAGCCCCATCCTTAGGTGCCTAGCTACAGAAAGGTAAGATACAAATTAAAATAATACACAAATAAAATAAATATGCAGTAGTAACAGGTGAACTCAAATGCACTGCAGGATTGTAACCCTCTCAAACACAGATTACCAACCCACCTGCAAGCAATGATATGGGGATACTGGACTACATTAGCATTGGCAGATGAATTTTTACCTTTTTCAAACTGATCATATTTTCTCCCAAAATAAAATAATACCTAAATTGGAAAGATTGTAAACGTATAGTAGCCCTTGCTGCTGATACTTGTGTTTTTTTTGAAGACTTTTATGCTAAATTTCTAGATATTTTCATTGCTATCTATGGGCGGTTCTCATTTTCTCTCCTCTGGAAGGAGAAAAAAAAAGATCTAATGACACCCAGAAGTTCTCACCATTACCATCAAGTTATGTCATTCTGAATTTCCCATTTGCAAAAAGAAGCAAATTCCAGAACAGGTAGTTGACAAACGATGGCATTAAAACTGCAGTTCAGGTCTACAGTTTTAATGCCATCCTTTGTCAACTACCTGTTCTGGAATTTGCTTCTTTTTGCAGACTTTCAGTAGATGGTCCTCTTTGTGAAACTGTAACTCTATACTGTCAGAAGTTACTCAACTTCACACTGTTCACTTGCCAAACTTACAAAACCTTGACTCTGTTAGTAATCAAAGCTTTCTCTGTAGCTGGAGACTGGATTTTTAAAATATTTTCAGTGTATAGGCGATTGGAATGAAATAAAGGTTGGTCTGAAGTTCAGACCAGCCTAGAACTGAAGAATGAAACATCTTGATTTAAATGTGAAGACAAATCTTTCATGTTATATTTTGGAGATATATATGGACTTGGAAGAGAATAAATCTGCCTTTTAGCATCTCAGTACACATTTGTGTACACAGGGAGGTAGGGTATAATGGACAGATCTGTGAAATTATTTCATAAATTTAAAGCTAAAATCTTATTTATACACACATTTGTTGAAATATACCTTGCCAAATTCAGTGAGATTTACTTCTGAATAAACATACTTGAACATGGGGCTGCCAGTTTCATCTACCCACGTGCTATGCCAAATTCAGTCAATATTGACTCTGGAAAAGCATCCTTTGCCAGCCAAGATGTTACTGATTTCATGTTTTGTCATCAAAAGAACACAACATCTACACTGCAATTTCATCTCTCCCCTCCGCCCCACTGCCACCCAACTTCTCAGTGCTAAACAAGTTGCAATTATAGGGTGCAGATGTTTGCAGACTCACTCTAATAGTTTGTAGTTAAGCTGGATGTTTCCCATTGTGTTTTAGTGACATTGTTCATTATTTTCAATTAGAAATGTCATTTTCTCAAAGTACTCTGAAAAGTACTTTGGAGGCAAATTCTGTTTGTTTAAGATAGAAAGCAACCAATCTCAGGCTCTGAACTGGGTCCTCTCCAACATTTCACAGACAAAAACCAGGACAAATGTGGCCAAGCAATGTCAATGTGCGGTCAAAATGGCAAAAGTTACGAATGAGGAAGAATAGGGAAGCTAGAAGAGGCTGCAACAGGTTGTTTTTGCCTGAGCCTGTTGGGAAGGGCAAGATTCTATCCTCTCCACTTCCCTTCTGAGTTAACTGAGTACAAACAACTTTTGTACTCTGAGATCAGTCTGCAGTAACCGAAGTAAGCTAAAGGCAGAAGGGGAAAGTGGGAGGAGGAGAAAGAAACTAGCACATTTTAAAAGCAGCTGAAAAAGTGGGACAACAGAGGACTGTCCCTGCCAAACTGGGACAGTTGGAAGGTATTGATAATGCATAATATACAATAATGAATTGTTTTAATGGTTGAAAAATATTTGGCATATTAGTAGATGAATATGTGCCTTTGCGCAAGATGATGGGATTTGCAGTGTGACTGAGGGAGCATGCTTTTGGTGAAAGAGAGAGGAGCTGCCTTCTGGCAGGATGTGAGAGAGAGATAAAGAGACACCAGAGTGAAAAACAACGCATTACTGGTTAGCCTGAGCTGAGAGATAAAGATTTGAGGAGAAAACGGCAAGCAATGTAGTTTTGGAGATTAGAAGTGTTTTGCATGTGCCTGTGTATATATTTTACAACCAGTGGAATCCAAATGTATATTTTTGAAAGGACAAGGGGAATGTACATTTCAAATGGAAAATGTGTCCAGCCCTGACTTAATTTTTCAGGGAACACAAGCCCTGGTCAATCCAATTGTACAATTGAAATCTTTAATTGTAATTTTTGATTGTCTTAATTAAAATCTGCCTTCTTACTTCACTTAAGATTCTCTGAGTTTCATTAGCCTCCAGGCAATTTTCCGGTAACACTATGAGAGATATTGGTATTATCGTTTACACAATCTCTGTTTTAGGTATGTATCCCCATTTAACTAAATGTATGAGCAGGGCTGTGCTGCATAGGCCTACCTTCCAATCTTATGCCACCTCCTCCCTCCATGTTCACATGCCCAGAATGAATGTCTGTAAAAGGGATTCTGT
The DNA here is from genome assembly GCA_948472985.1 of Iguana delicatissima. NCBI lineage: Eukaryota > Metazoa > Chordata > Lepidosauria > Squamata > Iguanidae > Iguana > Iguana delicatissima. The sequence continues at coordinate 168,747 of CAOKZL010001211.1, read as the reverse complement.
CTCTATATGTGGATATAGCAGCATATATAGGTCTTCATACAATCCAGAACCCCACATTATTTATTTCTCAAGTGAATGCATTTGGTAGAACTGTCTTAAAAGATAACCAGCTACTTTGAGTGAACTGACTATTGCCTGTTTAGTGGTGTAATGTATAAGTATAGCCGCCTATATGGAAGCTGACTCCCAGAGTAGTATAGTGGTTTGAGTGTTGGATCAGGATCCTGGGAGACTTCCCTTGGCCATGGAAACCCACTGGGTGACCTTGGGCAAGTCATACTCTCTCAGCCTCAAATGAAGGCAAGGGCAAAGCCCCTCTGAACAAATTCTGCCAAGAAAATCCTGTGATAGGTCTGCCTCAGGGTCACCGTAAGTCAGTAGTGACTTGAAGGCAACTTCAAATGGAATCTGGTATTTGGAATCATGAACAAAGCATACCTTATTGAATGTAGCGTGTCTGTGTGTATGTGCCTTCAAATAGCCTGTCAACTTATGGAGACCCCATGAATTTCTTAGGGTTTTCTTAGGCAAGGAACACTCAGTCTGTTCCTGCCTCTGAAATATACCCTACAGCACCCGGTATTCATTGGCAGTCTCCCATCCAAGTACTAATCAGAGCTGATCCTGCTTGACTTCCAAGAGCAGACAGGATCTGGTACCCTTACGGTATTTAGGCCAAATACTTGTCAAAGAACTCTATGGGAGAGACTGATCTTTCCTTCTTGTTGTTGTTGTTGTTGTTCACTGTCAATTCATCTTAGACTTATACAGACCCTATGAATGAGAGATCTCTAACAGACCAGGTCATTGGTTCCCCTGCTCAGGTCTTGCAAACTCAGGTTATGGCTTCCTTGATTGAATCAACCTAGGCCATTTCCGTCCCACACTGTTACAGTGCTCTTATTCCACTTTCAGCATCCTACGGAATCCTAGTGTTTGCCGTCAAAATTCTCAGCCAAAGAGCTCCTTGGCCTCAGGAAACTACAAACCTCAGAATTCCACAGGAGGTTGAAAGTAGAATAACAATACTAGAACAGTATAGGGTGGAAATGGCCCTAGTTGTAGTACAATATTACTCTTTTGCTACTGCCTTCCACTTTCATCTTCTCTAGTGAGTCACATTGTCTCATGATATGTCCAAAGCTTCAGTTTAGAAATCTTCACTTCTCATGAGAACTCTCTCCCAAACAAAGCAAGTTTAAAGAAATCTTCCCGAGCTGTTTTGTAGAAAGAGTTCTTCTTAGGCACATGTAAAAGTTTACATTGCATAATGGCATGGGGAAAAAAACCTGAAGAAACATTTTCCACCAAACAGATGGCATGTTGGCAAGTTTCACCTGCTGAATTTCTTACCTGTAAGACATCTGTTAAAGATACAGGAGTCCTGACAAGGGAAACCAAAGATATCTAGCATAAATAAGATGTTCAAAGAGATGTGCATTAAGCAATGGATCCGTAAAACTACTCTGCTGCTTCAAGCAAATAAGCCAATCACATTGTCTTGGAGAAGTGAAACAGGTGAGAGTATAAGACACAATGTGTGGATTTTTTTTTTTTCTGGCTGAAGTCCACATTACCTTTGTAAAAATCTCTATTTCAGCACTGAACACAACCAGAGAGAAAAGTGGATAGAACTACAGGAGCTGCAAACATTCAAGAAACAGAGGTTTCTTTCTCTTAGGTTTCTTAAACTTTGGGAACCTTGGTGTCCCATGCTACAGCCACAATGCTAGGTACTCTCCCCTTTGCTGTGAAAGAGGGAGGAAGAGAGATCAATAACAGAAAAGGAACATCAAGCAGGATAGAGGTAATGGATATAATATGTTTGGTCCTGAGACAGAAAAGTAATCAACCTTGAACTGAAGAGGAAAAAGGGTGAAGTTTAGGGGCCTATCACACTACACTGTTATAATGCTATTATTCCACTTTAACTGCAAAATCATATGGAATTTTGGGATTTGCAGTTTTAAGGAGAGATGTTTAGAATTAGGATTAGGAACAATTCCAGGAATTAGAATTAAGAACAATTCCAGGTTCTCAGTCCACAAGAGTCAGGCTCTTCTGATTTCTCTACACCTGGTTCTCAGGTTCGCCAGGGCAGAGAACTGGAAGAGCGACAGAGAGAATGTGCCATGGGCCACTGCCTCCTGTATATACTCTAGGCCCATGCAATGACTCTGCCGTTTTGGTCAGTACATAACAAGGATAGTGATGATAACATCGTGCTCAGAGCGTAGGAAGTTACATTTTCAAAGATATTTGATTCCATTACTTGTTATATTATTTTCCAAAGGGCAATTTACTGTTATTTCATTATTTACTCAATAAATCATTGCACTGCTTGTTGCATTATATGCTACTTCTCATAACTTTAGAGTTAGGGTGATAAGAAAATGGCTAACAGTTTGAAAATAGTCTGTTATCCCAATTTTTCATCCTTTTTTACAGGTCCCAGTTTCTCTCCTCCTCCCACTTTACCTCCTTGTCCTCTGCCTACTTCTATTCAGTTTCATAGGGACAGGGTGGCCGAGGAGGGTGAGTCGCCCTGGGCGGCAATGTTTTTGGGGCATCCTGGCCCATAGCCATGCCCTTATGTGTGCTGGTCACGCCCCCATGCACCACAGCCACGCCCCCACGCACAGTGGCCACACCCCTTGTGCCGTAGCCCTGCCCCCTCCCGCCCCCCTCCACACACTCCAAGCTCCACCATTGCTTCCATTGCTGCAAACGGAACATGCAGAACCAGTCTGTGCTCAGTTAACTTGGGGTTGGGTAGAAGGAACGGGCAGCATCTTTTCCTTGCCAGTAGGCTCAGGCAAAAGCAAACTGCTCTCATGACTTGTCTTTTCTTCGACAATAATACCTTTTGCCATCTCAATCACACTTTGATGTTGCTTGGCCACACATCCTGGTTTCCGTGTGTAAAATGTTGGAGGGTGTGGTGAAGAAGTGAGGAAACTATGACCAGTAGATCATATGGATCTCCAAGGTCAGTTTTAAGGCCTTCCAAACTCTATGTATTTGGAATTTAAAAACTATTTTGATTCAAAATGTCTCCCATTATTTGCTTTCAGAATGACTCCCTAAAATGTGTGTGGGGTAATTTCAATATACTTGCTGGGGGAGTGGGCTGTTTTTAGTCAGGGAGAGGACATTTTATGATCAGAAACAGTTGCCCATTCATGACTTCCATTATCAGCTATCTGAGGGATCTACTTGACCTGACTTAACAGCAGGATTAGTTCTATAAACTGTGGGGAAACTTAGGGACCAGGGCTTTCCCACAGTGTGTAGCCTATAAGTCTACGGTACACAATGCATACAATGATGGAAAACTACAGTACACCATGGTATTCTCCTTTGTATCTGGCCATCCCCCTTTACTTATCCTGGATTAAACTTCATCATATATATAACAAAGTGGGTCCCAAATGTCTCAAGGTATTTTGTCTTAAAGCTGGCCTGAAACTCTTCTGTTTTTGTTTTGTTGTGGGTTGTTGTTGTTTTTTGTTTGTTTTTTTTTGCAGATTGGACCTAGTGCAAGGTGTGTGCGTGCCTCGAATTCCCTGGAATAACCCTTCTAAGACTCAACTGCTTTCGTCTGTTCTTGAAACTACTGAACAGTCATGTGAAAGAGACTGCATGTTGTACGCCATCTGCTGTCTAATTGAAAGGAGCACATCTCTTTTGCCAACAGCCTTACAAGGAGGGAGGAAAGTTTGCAGAAAGGTGGAAAAGATGCTCTTCTTGCCATAAAAACTGGATGCAGATCCCCCTTTTAAAACAGATCATATTTCTGGCTCCCTTCTCATTTTGATAGAAAATTTTATTCAGTGGAAACAGCTTCCTCTGGTCCAAGGATTGCTATACTCAGTATTTCAGAATTCATAGAAACACGGGGGTGGGCGCTACTAGTAGGGAGTGAGGTGACTGCCTTGGCAAAAGATGCTGTGCTGTGGGATAAGTATCCTTCCTCTTCTGCTATTTCTGAGCCAGCATTCCAGCAGTGATAGCACACCCTCCAACTGTCCTGATTTGACAGGCACAGCCCCAGTGGATCCTCTGCTGTCCCATTTTTTCAGCTGGTTTTAAAATGCCCCAGTTTCTCTCTGTCTTCTCACTATCCCCCTTCATCCTTGGCTTACTTCCATTGGTGCAAACTGAGTTCAGAACAGAAAAGTAGTTTGCACTTAATCAAATCAGCAAGGGAGAGAGAGAGCAGAATCTTGCCTTTCCTCGTGGACTCAGACAAAAGCAAACAGCTACGGCTTCTTCCAGCTTGTGTGCTCTTTCTCATTTATAGTTTTTGCCAACTTAACCAAGCCACTAACAGGGGCCACCATGACTTCTTTTCATTCAGACCCTAAGCTGGCTTGATCAGCCCATCTGAAGACACCGTCTGCTTTCTGGTTGTATTGCCAGTGTTTAGCTGCCAATACAGTCAGGTTCTTTATATGGTGCAGGTGCCATTTTGTTCTTTCTTTTATACAACAAAATATCTTCGGCCAGCCCCAGTCAGAAACATGCTTAGTTTGTTTTTAACTGTTTTGTGTATGCTGGAAAATGAGTTGAGCACTTGAAATATTAACAATATCCAAAATTTATGCAGACATGTTATGGGCATATAGTCCGTAACAAGGGGGAGGAAATGAGAAACTAAAATACAGGAAAATATGTCAAAGTTCTGGAGATGACTGGCTTAAATAGCAGGGATGAAATGGAAGATGCGACAGAAAAAATAAACTGTTCTCCAAAAGTAAACTGGAAGAACCACACTGGATTTAAAAAAAAGAACAGATTTTTGGTACAAGCAAGCAGAACTTCTCTCAGGATGTAATTTCTGTAATCAGGAAAAATATTCTAAAATTCCAGGTGCCAGTATGATTTTTTTAGTTGCTCATTGTTTTAGAAAAGTATTTTGTAGACTACAACCTTTCGGACAACCTTGAATATCAAGATTTTTTACAGAGAGGGCCTTTCTGCACTATACTGTTATAGTGCTATTATTCCACTTTCAACATCTTATGAAATCCTGGGGTTTGCAGTTTAGGGAGGAGAGAGCCAGAGAGCCCCAGAATTCCACAGGACATAGAAAGCAGAGTAATAGCACTGTAACGGTGTAGTGCAAAAAGGCCCAAACATCAATGGTCTCCTTTTTTCTTTTTTTCCTTAGAGGACACAAAGGCCATTTCCACACTACACTCCTATAGTGCTATTATTCCACTTTAAACATCCTGTGGGATCCTTGAGTTTGTAATTTATTGAAGCCAAAGATCTCTCTTCATTGAAATTTCTCAGCTAGAGCACTGAAGTATCTCACCAGACTACTTGTTCCAGGATTCCATAAAATGTGGCCATGACAATTAAAGTGGAACGATAGTGCTCTACAGTCCTTCCTCCGCATTCACGGATCTGACCTTTGCAAATTTAATTATTTACAAGATGACTGCTTGCCTCTCCCTTGTTCTCTCTGTACCATTCCCTTGCCATTTCCCCAAGTGCCCTGCTTTCTTTCTCTGCGCCTGGACAAAAGGCAAGCAAATCGAGGGGGTGTGCCTTCTCTGCCTGTGGAGCTGGCTCCTCCCATTCATTTGCCTTTTGCCTAGGCACAGAGAAGGAAGGCACACCTGCTCAGGCTAAAAGCAAGGGAATGTGGGGGGAGGGCTCACTTGGGCAGGGGGAAGTTTTTCACTTTTTAAAAAACTTTTGCAAGGGTTCTCCACCCCAAACGCTTGTGAAAGTCGAGGGACCACTGTAGTTATACAGTGTGAAGGGCCATCTGTCAGATATCTTAAATGAAACATCTAGGAGCATAGAGTCATAGAAGTTTAGAGTTGGAAGAGGCCCCAAGGGCCATGTAGCTCAACTCCCCATTGTACAGCAATACACAACTATAGCACTCCTGAAAGATGCCCGTTTGTTTAAAGATCTCCAAAGAAAGACAATCTACTCCTACTCCCGAGGCAGTCCACTCCACTGTCAAACAGTTCTTACAGTAAAGAGGTTCTTCCCAACGTTTAGGTGCAGTCTCTTTTCTTGTAATTTGAACCCACTGGTTTGTTTTATAGTCTCTGGAGCAGCAAAAAACAAGCAGGTATCCATGTCCTTAGCCAGACTAGGGTTCAAGATGAACTGAGGTCAGTTTGATAAGATATTTCTATGTCCTGAAAGAGATGGCCTTGCCTATGACAGAGGATGTACAGTGTTCCCTTGCTTACTACAATCTCTGAGTACGTGATCTCCATCTCACACAAAAGCATCGCATCCTTATATTTATGCCATGTCTGCACTCACACTGTGTCCATTGAAATGAATGGGATATTTGTATTTTTTGTTTTACACCAGGGTGGAGGTTCTAGAATAGAATCCCCACATACACTGAGGGCTCTCTGTACTCCGTTTAAATGGATAGTGTGACACTGCAGGTTTATTTCCAGTCTCTCAAGTTGACTCCCACCCTTGCAAGACTGGAAATTCCCCCAGCGTTTTACTGGGGTTCTTGCCAGCCTCCCAAAGCTGACTCCCACGCTTGGAAAGGCTGGCAATCTCCCCAGCTTGATCAGGTATGCTGCCACCCCCCCCCCCGAATTATGAATCAGTTGGACAGAACAGGAGGGACTCTGCCCAATCTCTAAGCATAAGGATCTTCCACCTCCCCCTTCCCCGAGTGAGAGAGGTCCTATGTAGCGTGTGCCAAATCTGGCGTGGAAATGGAGAGAAACGGAGGTTTACAGAAAGTGTTTAATCAAGGCATGCAAATAAACAAAACCATATCACACTTGAGAGGCTCCCCCCTCCCAGGTACGCTTAGTTACAAGAAGTTACGAACAGATATCACAGCACAGATACATTCTTAAGATCAGCCAATTCCCAAAATAACAACATCCCTAACGCGACTAACTACTTATTTCTAGTTGCTCACAATTAGGTTATAGGCTTAGATGGTCTAAAGGAGAAGGGGGGGTCCAGGAGACACAGCATGTCTGCCAGCTCGACTGGCCCAGCTCTCCTCTCTCTCTCTCTCTCTTTCTCTCTGGCCACATGGCCTCTCAGAAGTTTTATATTTTCCTCCTCGGAAGGATCTGGAAGCATCTCCAAGATGCCCACCTCTTTTCCTTTTGGTTGGTCAATTCTCACCTTGTGACCTGTGATGCTGACCCTTTCCTTTTGGTTGGTCAACTCTCACCCTGTGACCCTTGATGTAATCCCAACACCTCATTAACCCTTGGTTTACCTGAAGAGGGAAGTATCTCCCTTTGATAAGCCTAGATAATGGAAAGCCCCATTATCACAGATAGTCCAAGTCCAATTTGAAAAAAAGGGGCCAGAAGGGAAGAACAGTGAACTTGAACTGCACATTGATCAGGAAGACATACAGGTCACCGTCCTACAATGTTCCCTTCAATGACAAGGTATATTTCTATTTATCTCAGGGATGGGTAACCTCTCCTCCTTCCACTTGTTTTAGTGACCCCTGCCAATTCTTTCAGCAGCAAATAGGTGATGAGTAGGGTGAATTGGGGAGGCCTCGTGCACTTTGTACCCAGAGGTTGCCCTCCTCCAAATTGAAATGATAGTAATTATGATAGTTGGACAACATTCTACTCATCACCAAATTGCTGCTGGGTGAGTTGGAAGGGGTCACTAAAACAAGCAAGGGGGCAGGTTAAATGATAGTAATTATTTGCAAGAGCCAGCATACTGTAGTGGTTTGAACACTGGGTCTACAACTCTGGGGACCAGGGTTTGATTTCCTGCTCAGTCATGGAAACCCACTGGGTGACCTTGGGTGCTCCACACAGTCTCAGCCCCAGAAAACCCTGTGATAGGTTTGCCTTAGGGTCACCTTAAATTGGAAATGACTTGAAGGCACAAAACAACAACAACAACAATTTCTAATTTGCACCTGTATATGTAGATAAGCATTCACAAATATGCTGCAGATCCATGGCCTCTTTCGTCCTCTTTTTGGCAATGTACAAGTAGCCACCTTATATCTAGGAAAGGTATTGTCTTAAGTACAGCCTTCGTACCTGCTTTTGCAGATAGATATGAAACTTCCCAAATCATGGACAGTTTGCACAGGTGATCACAGGAAGAGATGTGAACATTAAACATTGGGTATTACACAGATGCATGAAGAACAGGAAGTGCACATCGCAAGTGGTTCCTATCTCCCTGTCCTGTTTTTAGCATCCAAAGTTGCTGGTGTTGCTGTTTTAACATATTTGCCATCAAATGGATGGGCAGTGAAGCATAGTGTGGAATAAAAGCAAGTGGTGTGTAGGTAAGCAAAGTCCAGATCAGATGTCGTCACTGCTACACCTATTTGCCACCCTAACATCTGAATACATACAATATGAATCTGGCGCAAAATTCATGTTGTCCTTTTATAATAAAGGTGGGGAAATTGTGGTCTTCCAGATGCTGAAATGTAATTTCCAGCACCCTTTGCTGACACAGACAATGGTGAGGAATGTCCACCAACATCTAAGGCCGCACTTACTCCAGCTCTGTGTTACAGGGAAAATTCCAGGTCTCTGGCCTGGTCTGATATTGTCTGGTACAAAGTTATCCTATATTGAATATAAATGCAGAGCACTGCTATGCATGTCTATTCAGAAGCCCCACTTTAGGCAAAAGAGCTAAGTCCTACATATGTGTGTTTTGGATTACAGCCTTAATAAAACAAGGATACCAGGTATTGATTTTCAATCAGTAGAACCTTACTGTGACCTAAAATGGGTTGCAACAGAACAGTCACATTTTCTTCCTCCTCTTCCTCTTCTGCTTCCCCTCCTCATCCTCTAGAATAAGTCAAATATGGTGAAAAATTAAAATGAGTCCCGTGTTGTAGCTCTCAGGTGTGAAAGGCCTTTCAGTAGAGAATGATCCTCAACTTATCAAGTACCTTATCAATTGAGTTCTTTTGGTTCAGTATGCATTAAATTACTCCTTTAGACTGCTATTCTGTGGGCTTCTAAAGATAAGATTTATGGACAGATTAACTCAAAGTTTACATTAAAATCAAGCACACAGTCCAGTCAATTTTCAACACTTCTAAGTCCCACTGGTGTCTGTGGTGGAGTTCAGCACTTCCGTAAACATCTCTCATTAAAATTAGTGGGATTCAACAATCTTGAATTCTGGTTGGATCATGGCCCTAGAATTTGTGTGATATTATACACAAACCCACACGCACTCACAAAAATGTATAGATTTTAAAATTTAAATTCCTATAAATTCATATCAAACATATATAGAGAGAAGTATATCATTATATAGCCCCTCAGATAGGGCAACTCTAGTCTCATCATGGTATATAGTTCAATGTGACAATGACACCTCATTGCCTTCATACCGCTGTTCAACACTGATGTCAAGAGAGTAAACAGAGCAAATGTGTGAAGTCACTTGTAAAAAAAAAAATGGTCAAATGCAAAGAATGGCAAACAAGAGAATATGTTCGTTTGTTTGGTGTGTGTATATTTATTTTTTCCTCCAACTGAGTAAAGAAACTGTCAGCAATGATGCAGTCTCATAAGTGCTTACTGAAGCTGAACAGTATATATAAGGCTGTGCAAGACTACGAGGCAGTCACTCGAGGATTCTCAAGACTTCCAGGGGTCCTGAAGAAATAGGAAGAGCTGTCTTCCCTGCTTCGCTGCATCATCTCCAAGTGCTCAAAGGTAAGAGTCAACCTGCAGCTTTGATCTGAGGGAACGTTGGTGCTTGGTATAGTTTTGGGAAACTTAGGCTGTGTCAACAGGTTGCTTTATAGTACACTTTATGGATGTTTCCAGGATGGTAAGTCACACTCTAGTGAATGGTTTTAGCACTCAGCCTTAGTATATTTTGCATCTAGTTATAGATAGATAGAGAGAGAGAGAGAGAGAGAGACAGACAGACAGACAGACAGACAGAGACATATACACTTGTAATAAACATTAACTTGAGAAGCATGATGCAAAATTGTTTAAAATCTGTTTCAGTTAAACACAATAGAAATTGGTTGACATGTGGCCAATAGCTGTGATATATGTAAAACATCAGGGAGAACAGAAAAAATAATACAATAGTGAAAAAGGTTGCAATGTAATCTGGCAAGTAAGCTTTTTTTTTTTTTAAAAAAATTACTTTCTTTAACAAATAAAGTGCTTTACTCTCAACATAAAACTGTTCCCCATAATTTTTGTTAAAGTTTCAAAAGCGCTATCATCATAATCTAAATCCAGATCAGGAGACAGTCTAGGCCAGTGGTTCTCAACCTGTGGGTCCCCAGATGTTCGTGGACTTCAGCTCCCAGAAGCCCCAGCCACTATGGTCAATGCTCAGGGCTTCTGGGAGCTGAAGTCCAAAAACATCTGGGGACCCACAGGTTGAGAACCACTGGTCTAGGCAAAGTTAAGCCATTTAAGCACAATTAACTTACACTAAGAGATGCCTATGTTATGTGCAGTTGAATTTTATGCTAATTAATTTATAATGAAGTTCCACTGAATTCAATGGTATTTATTCACAGATTGGAGGTCACTGGTAGAACAGATACTTTGTATGTAAAGGACCTCTGATTCCAAAACTCTCCATCTCTAGGTTGTTGTTGTTGTGTGCCTACAAGTCATTTCCATTATATGACCACCCTAAGGCAAAAGCTTTCACTGGGTTTTCTGGGGCTGAGAGAGTGTGTTATACCCAAGGTCATCCAGTGGGTTTCTATGGCCAAGCAGGGAATCAAACCCTGGTCTCAAGGGCATAGTCCAACACTCAAACCAATACATCTCACTGCATCTTTGGGTAGAGGTGTGAAAACTGGGAAAGCCATAACTTCTAAAATCTTCAGCTAGTGTGGCTTGGGAAATTCTGGGAGTAGTCCACAAAGTAACTTTTCCAGGCTCTGCATTGGTCTTGATGGAATGGGTATAATGCAGCTTCCTGTGTTCATAAGCAGACAGAAATTAATTATTGCATCCTGCCTTTCTTTCTAGATATAAGTGGGGCTCTGGAATGCTTTTTATAGAAGTTCATGGGGCTTTAAAGCACAAAGAGGTGGACTGTGTCTTTCTTTGTCTAGAACTGTACTGGAATGCTTAGCTCATGAGTCATAACCGGTTTACTACAATAGAACCATGAATAGTTATATTGATAGATAATTAATGACACCTGATTTTGGTGACTAAATGATATATAATTCCAGCTGTGGCTGGATTTCCTGACTGATTTTTTTTTTCATTTTCCAAAAGCAGCTATGGATTTGGATCAGAACTGTGGTACTGTGGGAAGGAGAGCATCCTGATTCCCCCATCTTGGTTGTGTAATGCAAACCTCCCCCTTTTGTCCCACTTGGAACAGTGATTAGCCACAGAAAGAAAAACATACAGGGATAGAAAGGGTCATTTCTTTTCCTTTCTGTGGCTAGTCATAGTTGCAAGGGGGATCTGCCTCTGTGATCTGCAACAGCTTTTAGGAAAAGAAAAAAGATCTTTCTCATCAAACGTCATTTTACTTTCAGAGATATAAATAGAAAGTGAAATGATAATGCACTCTAGAACAGTGGTTCTCAAACTTTGGTCCTTCAGACATCTGGGACTTCAGCTCCCAAAATTCCTGACCATTAGTCATTGCTGGTTCAAAGTTTTGGGAGCTGAAGTCCCCACCAAAAAAATCCGGAGGACCAAAGGTTGAGAATCACTGCTCTAGAATTCAAAGAAAAAGGAGTGTTCCTTGATACAGATATCTGATTTGTGTTAATTCTAAGACAACCATCATGATGTTGTGGTTTGAGCATTGGACCAGGTACCTGGGCAAGTCACACTCTCTCAGCCTCCAAAGAAGGCAAAGGTAAAACCTCCTCTAAACAAATCTTGGAAAGAAAGCCCTGTGATAGGTTCTGCTTAGTGTTGCCATGAATCAGAAATTACTTGAAGGCACACAGCAACAACAAACAAAAACAGAATTAAACGTCTGGAAAAAATGTGTGCAAAATATGTAACTAATGGACACATTTAAAAATATATTTGAAAAAAAAATAGCAGACCAAAATCATGCATATTTAAGTGCTTTATTCATTACTTTAGACACATAATCCTGCATCCCCTCCCCCCGCAGCACTCCTGCTAACCACAATTATCATATTACAATGATGATGATGGCATTTATTTGTCATGTTTCTTCTATCATGGAGCTCAACATGGCACACATGAGGTTCCAAAACAGTTTCCCATCTGAGTCCCAACCAATGTCATCTCTGCTTAACTTTTAGCAAGATAGCTATGTACCTTCAAACAGTGCTATATATACACATCCTGGTTTGTAACCAAGGTCTGTGTGTCTTCTGCTCTGCCCACTTGCTCCAAAGTGGATACATGTTGTTTTTAGAGTTATACTAGTAATTTTACATCATTAGATGCAGGGGGAAAAGTAAGCAAAGCTCTTGAAGTTCACAACCTCATTCTGCGTGATAGGACCATTTCTGGAAGGGCTGTGTAGGAGTGAAGTCAAACCTTCTTGGCTGAATGTGAAAACTTTCCCCATTAAAAACAATTGAGTTTAAAGTAATGTCCAGTACTTTGACAAAGTTTCACTTTAGTCTATATTGGTCATTTAGCATGTCTAGATTCTAACACTGAGTGGTGAACATATATTTATAGACTCCTGGTCTATGATTTTATACTGTTCTTGGATAGTATGTTCTACTGAAATGAACAGGGCTTTTAAATTTGCCTAGGATTGAAGTATTAGTGCATTTAGTATCAAAGAATACTGCTGCTGAAAGTCAAACAGGTCTGGAAATTAGAGCATACAGTAGCAGGACTAGGATCTTTTAACACTCTTTTCCCTCTACTTCATAGTGGTTTCCACTGGTTGCTTAATTCTAGACATCATTATATCGATCAAATACGTATCAGCACATTTTTCCACACTCCAGGATGTAAACTAATGCACCAGTCTGTATACTAATGGGATAATAATCCTTTCCTAGCAACATTTACTCAGATGTAAGCCACTCTGTATAAAATGGAGTTCTCTCCTAAATGTGTTTAGGATTTCAGCTTTAGGTTCTTTGCTGTCATTTTGAAATGACTAAATAATAAAAATACTTTATTATTATGAATGACTTTATAATAAAAGAGCACCTCAAAGAAATAAATGTTAGGATTCCCCAGGAAGAATCAACATGTAGACAATCATTTTTAAAAGGTGGGGTTTAATGGGTTTGGAGGGTACATCCACTTTCCACTCACTTTTAGGAATCTCCCTAACAATTCGTCATTCACACTCTGTCGTCCACACACTCTGTGTAGCATTTTCTCAGCGCTAGAGGAGTTGTCATGGGAAAGAAGAATCTTCTGCCATCTTTGGGTACCTAAATCTGGATCCAAACCATTGTTCTTTTCATCTGGGCTGTGAACTTTGACATTTTTGTCCTTAAAAAACAAAAACAAAACACTAATAAGCAAAAGTTAACAGAGATTGCTAATTTTCTATAAAAATAGGAAGAGTTATTAGGAATGAATTAGACATATTTTGGGTTTCTGCACTGCACTGTTATAGTGCTGTTGTTCCACTTTCAGCATCCCATGGGATCCTGAGGTTTGCAGTTTAGGGAGGGGGCCTTTAGAATTCTCATCCAGAGAGCTCTTTGGCCTCTGCAAACCCTAGAATTCCACAGGATGTTGAAAGTGGAATAATAGCACTAGAACAGAGTAGTGCAGAAATGGCCATTGCCTGGTCAATTCTTCCAACTTCAAAGAAAGCTATTTAGAGGGACTGCTCGTGTTGATTTTATTCAGAATGGGCAGTATCAACAATGTGGCCAGACAGTGATGTGAAGGCAGAGGAATCAGGGCCGTTGCAAAGGCTAAGCACGTTTTGCCATTCCAGCCTACCTGGATAGGAGACAGCTTCAGAACCACAAGGGAGCTACTGTGAGCACTAAGAGCTGAGTGTCATCAGTGGTCAAAAGCTAAGGCAGTGCAAGTGGACTTTGCACTACAGACTTTCACTTCCTCTCCTCCTCCCTGCACCTTTCAAAATCTATTTGGGAGGGGATCCTGACCTTTCAGACCAGATTTAGATGGCAAACCCTCCAACTGCCCTGACTTGGCAGGGTAATCTTGATTAATCCTCTCCATCCCATCTTTATCAGCCACTTTTAAAATGCCCCAGTTTTTCTCTGCTCCACCACTCCCCCCATCCTCAGCTTACTTCACTTGCTGCAGACTGAGTGCAAACAGCAAAAGTAGCTTGCACTCAGTTGGCTTAGTAGCAGGGGGAAGAGGAGAGCAGGGGGTAATCCTGCCGTCCCCTGCAGATGCAGGGAAAAGCAAACTGCTGCAGCCTTTCCTAGCTTTTTGTGTTCTTCCTCATTAATAACTTCTGACATCTTGACCACATTTTGATGTTGCTTGGCCACACGTGTCCATCTTGATCTGTGAAATGTTGGAGGACATGAAATTGTGCAATACTTCAGGAGAGAGGGGGAATCATCTCTTTCTCATTCTGCAGACAGAGATCATCTCATTGGCAGAAAGTTTTAAAATGGATACAACTCAATACAATAAATACATGAGATTATTTAGTTAGTTGTCCCATTGCTCTGAGGACCAATTTGAACTGAAGAAACTGTGCCCAGTGTTGCCTATACTGACTAATAGCAGTGGCTTTCCAGGGTTTCAGGTTGCATGATTTTCCAGGCCTTCCTTGAAATGGTAGAGGCTGAATCAAAAAACTGCAGATTTACTGCTCTGTCACCAAACCAGTGTGGTGTAGTGGTCTGAGCATTCAACTACAGCCTTTTCCGCACTAGACTGTTATAGCGCGATGATTCCACTTTCAACATCCTATGGAATCCTGGGGTTTGCAGTTTCAGGAGGGGCCAGCCCCTCCCGAAACTGCAAACCCCAGGATTCCATAGGATGTTGAAAGTGGAATCATCGCGCTATAACAGTCTAGTGCGGAAATGGCCTATGACTCTGGAGACGAGGGTTCGAATCCCCTGCTCAGCCACGGAAACCTACTGGGTGACCTTGGGCAAGTCACACTGTCTCGGCTTTAGAAGGAAGCAATGGCAATCTTCCTCTGACCAAATCTTGCCAAGAAAATTCTGTGATAGGTTCACCCTTAGGTTCGCCATAAGTCAGAAACAACTTGAAGGCACACAACGACAACATCACCAGATCCCCTGCATCTATCCCAATGACTTAGGCCATTTTAAACCAAAAAACTGAGCTAAATTCCACTGGTGTTCCTTAACACTAAAGTCATGAGATTTATGTGAGTGTCAACTAATTATTGAGTAACTAGTTCAAAGGGTCTACTTTGGATGGGACTTGTAAGAGGATGCAGGGTGGGGATGGGAGTCAGGTCGCCCTCCAGATGTTGTTGATGAACTACAGTTTCCAGCAGACCTAGTCAGTAGAGACAATGGTGAGGAATGTTGGGAGTTGTAGTCCAATTGCCCTATGCCATGCTCACAATTTCTAGGATGATGGCAGAGGAAAAGAATGTTTGGCCCTCCCCTAAAGCTTAACTATGCCAGCCTAGCTGATGGAACCTGCAGGACAAAACATCTGGAGGTCCAGAGGTCTGCTGGATTAAGGCAACAACTGGAAAGGCCATGTCTTTTGTGCCTACAGATGTCTTTCGTCCCTCATACTGTCTCTGCTCAGTAGAAGACAATTCTTTCAGGATCTTTTGAGATAACTTTCAGTTCAAATTCAATTGCATATGTATAATGTTCTATACTTATATTAGTACAGCATAGGTCTATATTTTCAGAATTCTTTCTCTTCATTACTGATTTTCAGCATTCAGCAATGGTGGTTATTTTGAGGGCCTTTCTGCACTACATAACTATTGCATTATGTTTCCACTTTAACTGCCATGGTTCTGTTCTATAGAATCATGGGGTTTGTAGTCTAGGGAGGGATATTTAGAATTCTCAGCCAGAGAGCTTCAGTAACTCCCAAGATGACAAACCCTAGGATTCCGTAGGAGGCAACCATGGTAGTTAAAGTGGAATCATAGTGCAATAGTTATGAAGTGCGGAAAGGCCTTTTGTCTATTTTCTGGACCTTTCTCTATTTAAAGTGCAAGTTAGGCTATCTAATATGCAAAGAGGGCTGGCTGTTCGTGATGCGATGATCCTGTTTCTCATAAACAGCTAAACACATATACAATTTGTGCGTGTTTGTGAGAAACAGGCTATTCGCATCATTTTCTAAAATCACCCAGTGAGATAGAAGAGGCTGTGGGATCTGGTATTAAATGAAGAATTAACAGCTAAGTGTAAAGTTCTTAGAGAGGAAACTGGGACAGACAGAGTGATAATCTGATCTCTTGAAACCACTCAGGTTTTATCATAAATATTGGCATGATTTGTTACAGGATTTTTGATATTTTAGATTTTGGAAGATAAGGATGCAGGAATATTCACCGGAAAAGAAGGAAAGAAAAATATATTTATACTGTGCTGGAGAACTGCTTTTATCTTTCAGTTTTCTTAAAAACATAACCTTTTTGTCAAATGGTGATATATTTATGTATATCATTTTGTGGTGGTATTTTGTGGTGGTATTAGAAATAAATAATAAAATGATTATTTTTAAAAAACATCTTCCAATGATGTAGCTCTCTGCAGGTGGGATAATGTTCTCTCCTTCACAAATAGACCTGTCCACATGGAAATGAGTACAGGAAAGTATATGCAATTTTCTGAGGAGGTGTTTGAAGTACTTAAGACTTTCATATTTTTATACGGAGCAGAGGAGAGTTGCTATCTTAAGAAGCAACACTAGTGGGCAGTATAGTACCACTGAATGGATGAAAACGTGAAAATCACCTTTTCTTCCCGAAGGCAAAAAAGCAGAATTGAGGCTCCAGGCTCCAGAAGGCAGGGTATGCAAATATTGATGCCAATACACCTTATCTGTTCTTACAAAATAAGTTACAAAATGTGTTATTTGGCACCATCTAGCAAGAAGTTAGTCACAGCTAAAATCCACCATAGTGGACAAGCTTAAACTAGTCATGGTAGAATGACTTTGTTACAACCAGCTTTTGCTGAATTATGCCATTTGTTTGAAACTGTGCACAGGAAAAACCCATTAATGACATGCAACACTGTGATGACAATTCCTTTTATTGCTTTAGTGGAGAAAGTATTTTTAAAAAAACCATTTTTATGGCATATATATCTTTTTTACATTGTAACTCTCTATATGTATTTCGAATCTCCCATTTTCTAGATTGCATGAAGTTGTAGGCTGCAGAGACAATCTATGATTGCAGTTACTAAAAACAAGAATAAGTGGTTTTAGCTGACACTGTTCTAAGTAAAGAAACGTGTATTGTATTCATGCACCATGCCAGAATGATGGGAAATGATTAGGAAAGTTATTTCTGTGTGTGAACACTCCACCTTAGAAACTTACTGTTCAGTCCCACTAGACATGCTGTTTAAAACTTTTGGTGAATCTTGATGGTACTGCACTGGCACATGGCTAATGTATCTGGGGGTTTTTAAAATGTTGTTGCTGTATGTTGCATACAGAACACATAGTCCTTGGCAGCAGGAGGCAAGAAAGATCTTTGAGACCTTAAAAATACCCTCCAAGTGTGCCAATTTGGCAAGGATGGTCCTGATTAGTCTTCTGTCATTTCATGTTTTCAGCTGCTTTCAACATATCCCACTTTTTCTCTCCTCCTCCCACTTTCTCCCTTTGTCCTCAGCCTGCTTCAATTGCGGTAAAATGAGTTCAAAGAGCAAAAGTAGTTTGTGTCCAATTGACTCAGCAGGTGGAGTAGAGATGGGGAAGAGTCTTGACTTCCCCAGTAAATTCAAGCAAAAGCAAATTGCTGCAGCCTCTCCTAGCTTGTGTATTCTTCCCCATTAATAACTTCCGCCATCTTAACCACACTCTGCTGTTGCTTGGCCCTACGGTCTCCTACTTTTCATCTGTCAAATGTTGGAGGGGATGCCTAGAGAATTACTTCAGAGTATAGAATACTAGATTCACAAGGGTACAGTAAAGCCATGGGGTGAAAATCACTGGGATGTTGTTCTTAGTAGGGACAACGAGGTAATTTGTCACATTCCCCAGGTTTCTCTGTTCATCTGAGCTTAGTTGAAATCTCCACAATAACTAGGCCAGGAGTGGGGGAGGCTGGGTAAGGAATAGATTTTCCCAAGAAAAATACATTGTTGTGAGCTATCCCTGTTGTAACATAGATTTATTTGGAAGATGTTTGATCTGGAAGGGCTAATAAAGACCCATTAGCTTCAGAAAGGAATAGCTCCAGGTGGGGATGAAAACTTCTAGAGCTTGTTTGTTAATGTGGCTCAATACATTTGATGCAGCTATAGCAATGGTCATGATGAGCATCTGCACTTCAAAATTTACCACTAATCACCACTGGTCTAGATGAATAAATACATTAATTA
Organism: Iguana delicatissima; assembly: GCA_948472985.1. Classification (NCBI taxonomy): domain Eukaryota; kingdom Metazoa; phylum Chordata; class Lepidosauria; order Squamata; family Iguanidae; genus Iguana; species Iguana delicatissima. Next base: position 150,305 of record CAOKZL010001211.1, on the reverse strand, counting down.
AGTAGAAAGCAGCTTCCTATATTCCTAGGTAAGTTAATTTCTACCACATACAGAACAAGTTCAGATGGCTTCTTCCACATGGATATAGAATACTTGATTCAACTGTAACTGTATTTAGGATCATCTCCCAATTCAGCCTCCTTGTATAATGTGTCTGTTGAAATCATTGTGGGGTTTTTTTTCTCCTCCTCCATCCCAATTCCCACAGGTGACAAAAATGAAAGGCATGTATTTTGTGGCTGGTTTGGTTTTGATGATTGCTCAGAGCAGCTGGCAAAGTCCCCTTCAGGAAACAGAAGAGAAGTCCAGGTAAAATTCCTGAGATCAAACTTTTAATGGCATTTAAAATCTAAAAGTGGACTACATATTTTCTTTTAACAGAAGGCAAGCTGCATGGAATTCCCTTTAAAATGCTAACATTGATTTTGTCCCTTCCACTGATCCTTGGATAAGTCAGCAGCACATGAGGTTGTTAATTCAACCAGGAGTGCTTGGGCTTATTGCTGCTCTCTTAACAGAATGTGTTGTTACCTATTACCAAGCATTTATTAGGCAGCTAATGATCCTTCCCTAACAGCAACTTTAAAGTGGAAAAAAAAACCCAAATATATCATGAAAGGAGATTGAGAACCGGTACAGCACCTTTCCAAATGTGCAATCTGCAGTGCAATTAATGTGTTACAAACCACACTTATAGATCATTCAAAGCTTCCCAGGCCGAACCTTTAGATGACTCTAGACAGCTGAACGAAGTGAAACGGCACTCACAAGGTACATTCACCAGCGATTACAGCAAGTACTTGGACACCAGACGAGCTCAAGATTTTGTACAGTGGTTAATGAACACTAAAAGGAGCGGGTAAGCAAAACAGACACCCCCAAACCAACCCCCAACTTTTATAAATTTCACCCATGGATTTAAAAATAGACATTTTTCTCTTGGGAGTACCTCATACTCTATAAACCAGGGATATGGAACATGTGAGCCTCCAGACATTCGTTAACTATCCTGAATAGGGCTGAATGGGAATTTCAGTCCAACATCTGGATGGCTACATGTTTCTCACCTGTTTTATAAAGCCATGGTGAAACATGAATAGTAAATAAATGTCCATCCATTTATTTAACTATCCATCCATCTAACCATTAATCCATCCATCATTCAGTCCATCCACCCCTCCAGCCATCCATTCTTATTCACAACATTCCCAGTTCTGTCGATTACAGTTCTAGCAAAAGTTCTGTAGATGTCTCTAAAATTATCCATCAAGGCATCGTTCTTCCATTCTCCAACACCCCGATATAAAAAAGGTTGGTAAGATCACTTATTTCTTTCCCCCACCCCACCCCCAGAGATGTCAGCTGAGAAAAGGCCATGGGATCTATCCACTGGTAAGGTTTGCCACACTGTCCAGTGACATGAATGGGCCTTTTGCAACAATGGCCATGGTGCACTTGTGCAAATCCTATTTATTTCAGATTTACTGATATTGGAGCACTTCCTAAGGGATGGTGCCTTCTTGCTAGTCTGGTGTTTTGTTATCCACGCTTGAAGGTCCTCTTGACATGAGTAGGATCTAAGCACACATGATCCTGGTCCGTGGCCCCTACCATGAATTTCTCCCAGAGCTCCTCACACATGCCACATGAGCTGATGATGTACATGGAGTTCAACAGAGCTTAATAAATCCTTATCTTAATTGGTTGCAATGGTGGAACAGCTGCAGACAAGATGAATAGTACATAATTTTTTTTTAACAGTCTAGGGATTTACTTAAAGTACATTAATGTTCTTATGGCATGGCTCCTATTCACTTCAGTGGAGTTTGAACAGAAGAATTTCCCAATGGATTGTTCCCTGTGGCTACAATACCTGCAGGACTAGACAATCTGATGCTCACCAAGTGTTCGAGACCACCAGTGCTATAAGCCCAGTCAGCATGGTATATGGTTGGAGATTATGGGTACTGTAATCCAGGGGAGTACCAGTTGCTTAGCCTGTGCATGGCTAATCTATACTTTAAAAAAAAAAAGTCCCACGACATCCAATCAGTATCAATACCTCTTATATACTTACCACTTGGTAGACTTCCATTTCATACAAATTCATATTAGTTCATATATATATAAGAGTACATTCAGCTTCATAGGTTTCACATGAAATTTACAATATCCTACAACATGAAGCTTGTTAGTTAGAATATCAGCTTTACCTGAGAATATTTTAAAAAAGAAAGAAAGAAATAGAACAGCTTGCTTTACACACACAAACATAGATACCCACCCACACAGATCATCTGGGTTCTTTTTAATGGTAATTAATGGATTATTTCTGAAACAGTCTCATTTGAAACAGTTGACTGAAAAGGTTCCCCAGATGTTTAACAACATCAAATGTAAGATCAAGAAAATAACTAGCATGTAGTTTAACATATGAGAGTTATAATTGATAATACAACCTATAATATAATAATATATAGCAGCAATCGGGCTAGAGCGAGTGAGCCTGGTGTAGTTGTTTGAACACAGGACTACAGCCCTGGAAACCATTCCCTGCTAGGCCATGGAAACCCACTGGCTGACCTTGGGCATGCAACACACTCTCAGCCCCAGAAAATCCCATGATTTAGGGTTGCCATAAGTGTGAATTAACTTGAAGGCACACAACAACAACAAATTCAAGCTAGGATCTGGATAATACAGATCTGCCTTTTGCCTTATAACATCATGCTCCATCTAGCTTAAGTACTGTCTATACCACTGCTTCTTAAGCTAGCTAATGTGGGAAATTGGCAGGGTTTTTTCCCTCCAACATGCAGGGGAGTGGCACTATATTTGTGTCTTTTTTCTTTTCTTTCCAGGATAATTGCCACAGACCTGCAGCCAATGGTTTGTCAATTTACACAAGTCCACAGACTACTAGTTTATATAACACTGGTCAATGTTTCCTCACAGAGATGCTTTAAAATTTCACATTGAGGTTTTTCTATACCCTGTCTGGACATACAAGAGACTGAATCTGGGCTCTTTTGCATGTAGAGCATTATGCCCTAATACTGACTATGGCCTTTCCTCTTTTACACTACATTAGAATATTTGTCCATCTGTCCAATATTATCTGGCATATTGTTTATTTGACTGACAGTAGCTCCCTAAGTTTGTGATAGATTTCACTGTCACTAAATCTCTCTTTCAAGTTTTAAACTGGGGGTGTTTTGTATCCAAGCATGTACTTTGCCCCATTCCTCCTGGAGGAATAGGACCATTTCCACACTACACTGTTATAGTGCTATTATTCCACTTTCAACATCCTTTAGAATCCTGGGGTTTGTAGTTTCGGGAAGAACATTTAGAATTCTAAGCCAGAGAGCTCTTTGGCCTCAGCAAACTACAAACCCTAGAATTCCACAGGATGTTGAAGGTGGAATAATAGCATTATCACAGCACAGTGCGGAAATGGCCTTAGTGTTGATAAGGAAAATGCCTATAACTGAATGTTGCATGAAGATGTGCAAGTCCTTCAACTTACACTGCTGCCTGAGTAAAGCAGGATTCTCCTTGTGGAACAGAGCCATTAAGTACAGCTGGTTTTTCCTCCCTCAAGTGTCTTGTACAAGGTGCAGATCCAAAAATTGCCCCAGTATAGATCCACCCAAAGTACAGTATAATACAGTGGAACAGCCCCTTTCAAACTTCATACCTTCAGAGAATCCTTTGTACACTGATTTGCCAGCTGAACTCATACACATCTACAAAGGCATCCATATACTTTGAGAAGGACACTGGGAGTTCTACTGTCCAGGGCATCTCTGGGAACATTCAAGACTCCCTGGTCTCACTATGGGAAACGGTGGTTCATTGCATGCATGCATGTTTTCCTTGTCAGAGGAAACCTAGTCTCTGGACAGAGTTTCTAGGTGGTGGTGGGGAAGACAAAACTGATGCTGGGGCTGTGGACACACCTCTGACAATATCTAGCCTGACAAAGGGCTTGGTGAGTAGTCATTTTGTCTTCAGATAGGTTTTCCCATCCCTACTTCAAACAGCTTTCCTATTACTAGCTCTCACAGTGGCCCTCCATGAACTCATAGGGCAATCTAGAACATACCCAGTGTTTCTTTGCAGCTGTGTGTCCCAGAGACAAACAAGCTGTATTTTAAGTCAACTTATCCATCATTAGTGATCTTCTGATTAAGGACCCTTAGATAAATTCCCCGTGAGTCTCACGATGTGCCAAAATACAGTCTGATTGAAAAAAAATAAAAACATGGCAGTAAAATATAACCGAAAATAAAATACATGGTTTGAAATTCCTGAAATAAATGGACACAGCTGGTAGGTGCCATTTCCTTCCTTCCTTCCTTCCTTCCTTCCTTCCTTCCTTCCTTCCTTCCTTCCTTCCTTCCTTCCTTCCTTCCTTTCTCATGCTTTCTTGCCTTTCACAACTTTGTATCAACGTATCAATCACCATTTCAGATGTAGGCAAAGCAGTTTGACACTTCACTCTCTCACAGGTCAGTATTTGGTTTGCCAGTGTCCAAATACATCACTGTCCATTTTTGCTTCACAATCATGTGTGTTGTTATCTTGCCTTTTTCACATTTTGCATTGTCAGCATCACCCAGACATTATGGTTCTCCCATTTGAGAGACAGAAATTGTGTGAGAGAGTTTGAGAGACAGAGAATTCAAGAGAGATTTGGAGGGGGAGAGAGAGGGAGGGAGGGGGGAGAGAGAGAGAAAAATGTCTGCAATCACTTCAGTGAGCATGGTCTTGCCTCTTCATGTAATGTGCAAGCCAAGCAACCGACAGCCAGGAATGGCATTGCTTCTGAGAGAGGCTGTTATTTTGGCGGGGCTCATTGGTTAGGTTTCCCTACACATCATCCTACAGCCTTCTAATCTATAACTTTTTCTTTTTTTAATCAGTCTCTTTTTATTAAGGCAAGGGCTCATTTTGAATAGCCCAGCAGTTAGACCTCTGGGTTTGGCCCTATGGAACTTACTTCTCTTTTGTATGAGACAAAACTAAAAGTGTGGGATGGGATGCCAGTGATAAATGTCTGGGTGTTTGAAAGGAAGGAATCCTTGCCCTGTAATTCTTGAACAGGCATGGCATAAGCAGCAAGAGCTCCTGAACTGAGCAATGCAAATGCATGCTGTTGGCCCAAGCTGACTCCGGTTGTGGACAGGTAATGCTCAGAACCTCTGTATCTGACCTTTGCATGTACATTTTGAGGAAGCAGGATCATGCCCACTGCAAGCAAAGAATGAAATAAGCAACTAATTGTCTGATTCTCAGCATATTGACTTGGAAATAATCCGTTCAGAATTTAATGGTCTTGGTTGTTTTAAATTTGTTTTACTTAAATAGATTTTATTTGTATGCCACCCTGAGTTCTCATGATATCCACTGGGATGTAAATATTTTAAGGGATAATATTTTAGATAAATAAGCCCACTTAGAACTTAATTCTGGTGATGAAGGAAGGATCAGTAATATACTACATTGTCTGAATAATTCTTGGAGGAAAGTTATGTTATGTTAGGGCTCCTCTGTTCACATTTGACCCTGCAGCATTCCAACCCCACAGAAAATGGGCCAACCTGATCATTTGCCACAAAAAAGCCACTCTCTAACTTTGCATTAGAGATCAAATGGGTGCAAACAACTGTATTGCTTATGATTGTGACAAACCTTCTAAATAACAAACTAGTCCAAAACCTAATCACTGCAAAATAGAAAAGGAGGTTGGCCGTGAGCTTAATTGTGTGAATTGGCTCTTCATCTTCAACTAGTGAGTGATCAGAGCTAGGGAGAATTACTTTTTTTATTATAACTCCCAGAATCCCCTAGCCAGTGGTGCTAATGACCATGTAGGCTGAGGGATCCAAGGCATTGTAGCCCAGTAAAGTAACTTTTTGCAAGCCTTGTCAGTAATCAGTTATTTAGTTCCAAACTGCTGTGTCTCCTTTTAGGCTAGAGGTGAATTGAAGTGTAAAATAGTGAATAACAGAACGCTTTGGGTTATGAGAATTCCAAAATCCAAATAATCCAAAATCCAAATAATCCAAATATTCTAGTTTTGGATTATGTGGAATGTGCCAGTTATGGCGCTTTGGGTATTTGCTTCAATAAAAAAGCAGAGGAATATGTATTAGTTTCCCAATTAGAAAAGGCTAATTGGGAAACTAATGCACTCCTAGTTGTTCTAATCTGGCAGTGATTTTATAAGACAAAAAACAGGCTTGAAGATTGCTAGTTACTGGATGCATCAGTTGATCAATCAGATGTATTCTAGGTATAAATAGTGACCATAATAAAAACAACAGGTCTGGAGTCATCATGGGATTAATATGCAGTCACACAAGGCACATGTGATTATTGTCCTCTACATTGAAATGTCATGAAAGAATGCCATAGCGTTTAACTGATTAGGGGTGTGTTTTCCTACCTGTGTAAATATAAATTTAATAATACCTGTGAACCTCTACTGCAGACAACAAGGACTTGAAGAAAAGGAGAAAGAAAACCTGCTGGACCAACTCTCAAGGTATCTTGACTGAATGAACTTGATCACCACAGTGAAATATATGCTGAGATAATTTGGCCTGGTCAGAATTCGTAAGAGCCAGCCTGTTGTAGTGGCTTCGGCTACAACCCTGAAGACCAAGGTTTGATTCCCTGCTTGGCCATGGAAACCCACTGGGTGACCTTGGGTGTGTCTCATATTCTGCCCCTCAGAAAACTCTATGACAGGTTCACTTTAGAGTCACCATAAGTCAGAAATGACTAGCCCTTCATAAACGGGCGACTCCACTCATTCTTGTGTCCAGCACTACTGTGTGCATGGGTTTTGCATACAAAGACCTCCCCTCTCAGCTTTAATAATGATGGTCTGATTAACTGGGGGAGAGGTACTGTCATAACTGATGGCAATGACCTTGAAAGTGGCAATGGAGAAACACAGCAGGGTTGGCCATTGGATCTGTTGTTGTGACAGCAGCAAATCCACTCTCAGCTTTACAGCTGCTTTTTCTTGGTTTTGTGGGAACCACCAAGTTGGTGGCCCCTATTCCAAACAGAGGTTCAGTTCCTGCACAACTTGGAGCTACTGCAGGAAGAACAGCCCTAAAACCAGGAGTGGTTTTATGCCAACAGATCTGCCAGCCAGCCCTGGCATTAAGGGTACATAATGAACGGTTCTGTGTCTTCCAATGACGAGTGGCTCTTTAGGAGTCAAAAATGTCTTGCTATCTCGCTACCTAATCCTTTCATCTGAAGATCGTGTGGATAGAACCTGGAGCCTCCTTTGTACCAATTATGTGTTCTACCATTGAGCTGTGTCCCTGTATTGCAGCTTTTTGTTCACGCAGGACTGCACTCAGAGGACTAATGTGTTTCTGCAGTTACTTACCTTTTGGCTGGTTTTGGAGCAATTGATTTCTTTTTTTGGAAACACAGGCCATTCATTGCAAGGAAAGTTACCTCCAAAAAGTGATCTTAGGACGCTGGCTTAAAATTAGATTTTTCTAATCAATTGAATCCAAGTGTGGGCAGATAAAGCCAAGATACTTGGCAAGTGTAAACTTGTGGCAAGTTGCATATGTGGTATCACAACTAGCCGTGCTCTTGGCATTGTGGGCACATGCGTCATTAGAACCATCCACACCTTCATTTTGGATACTGTTCCCTCAGACATATGGGCTACTTCACACATTATGTGGAGGCAAATACACGATAAATGGAATGATATAAAATGGATACATGACACACCATGTACACCTTGCAGAGAACAACAGCCCATCACGGCTCTCTAACACATGTAAGTGTGCATTGTGTGTGCTTGCTGTGTGCATTCATTTCACCCTTTACTTGTTAGATGTGAACTGTTTTAGATGTATCCATAATCACGCAAAGTGTGAAGTAGTCCTTTAACAAGTTTGGGGAGTTTTGTTTGTGTTTACACCAGAAGTCTTTAGCAGAATTCAAATTGGGAGGCGGAGGATTTTTTAAAAATATTTTTGCTATACATACTTCATATTTCATAAAATTAACACTCGCATAGAAAAATCCATTAAGTACAAACTAACTGAATTAGTACACAGACAGGGAGGAGAGAAAGGGTTCCTAAGAAACACCAGTGAGGTGAGTCAAACTGGACTCAGTTATTCAGTGTACTGGGATTTTTAAAATGCATATTTGAAGGGAATTATTTCTCTGTAATGTAACATGAACATCCAGACAGATAGAAACACAGATCTTTGCAATATAGATGATCGTACAGAAACCTTTCATAATAGATTTATAGTGCAGTGTTTTGGAGAAGACTCCTTGGAGAAATTGTCTACACTTAGAGGCAGTCCAAGTTAAGTCAGTTTCCTGTCAGAAGCTGTCTGCCCACACTTTCAAAAAGTTCCTTCCCTGAGTGAAAAGTGGGGCCTAGATTAACTGAATAGGAGACATTTTAGACTTGGCTGGAGAGCGTTTTGACAAAGTTAGTTCCTGACCAGAGGACCCTAGCATGTGGAATCAGAGAACATGCTGCTATTACCCTGGTAAACTAGGAGCCCCAGTAAGCAGAGCTTAATTCTTCCCCAAATTTCTCATCAAGTGCTCTGTAACAGTCCTGCCATGATAAAAGATGTATGAAGGTAGGCACTTATATACAGATGCCATAAATTGCCCTAAGCCAGGATTTGTAAACAGGACTGAGTGTGATGCCTCACTGAGGCATGGAAAGAGTCTTCATTCATCTGTTCATTCCCTGACTCAGGTTTAGTTTGAACAAATCTCATCTGTACCAGTACTGAGAGTAGCATGAAAATTTTACCATAAATGAATTGGGTACTTGGGGTTCTTCCTTTGGCAATTGTTAGTGTGAACTCTTGTCTTGTGATGCTCCTGAGGTCAGAGAGAACTTGTGAAGAATGAGATTGTCTTCAGGCTACTTTATACTATTACACTGACTTTCTGAGAATCTAAACAGAAAAGTTCCATGTGCAGATCAGTGCTTGGGAAGTCAGTCACAAGATCCCTTTATTATGTGTTTAATGATCTGAAAAATATCCAGATCATGCAACCTTCTCTTCTGTAAGAAAACTGGAGAAATACTCATCATTGTGATCACAGGCAGGCTTCTTTACTACAGGCCATTTATGTCTTTACTGCAGGCCATTTATGTCTTTATCCTTTTCAGGATACTTGCTAGTGAGAGCTCTGTTATCCAGAAGCCTATTTAGAGGCAGAAAGAGCAGGTCCTGCCTTTGCTTCAGTAAGGTCACTACTTGCAACACCACACATTTCTCCATAGGAGAAAATGGCAACTATCTCTTTGTGTGGAAGACACTGGAATAGTACCTGAAGCTTGGTATGGAATGCAATACCATCCAACTTCTTTTCAGGTGGACTAATAGCTATCCTGTGCTTTTCTCCCCAGACAGACATAATTGATTCTCACCTGACCAAATTGCTTATCCTTTTGTTTCTCTTTCAGCACTGTCCAAAGAAAAGAGTTTGGGGCAGGCTGAACATGTTCCTTGCCTTGGTGATAGCAGCCACTGGGGCTGGGGGAGAGCTAACTGCATAGACCCATCCTAAATCCCATTCTTTGATCATTCTAGACTGTACCAGAGTTTAGAAAGGCACTCTTTCATAGCTTCAATAACGCCCCTTCAGAAAAGCTGGCTGGAAGATTCTTGAAGGGTGGGAAGGCAGGAGGGAGGGAAGGACACTAGCAGAAAGGTGACAGCAAGAAGACAAAATGAGAAGACAATCTGTGTCCTCAAACATTGTGTCCTTCTTTCAGCAATGGGCTTGCCAGGCGTCATGCCGAGTATGAGAGACACGCTGACGGCACCTATACCAGTGATATCAGCTCTTACTTGGAAGGTCAAGCTGCCAAAGAGTTTATTGCTTGGCTTGTGAATGGACGAGGGCGAAGAGAGTAAGAATCCATCTGTTGCTACTATTGTTAAGCATTTCTTAGCTTTTTGGGGGGCTACTACCAATCAAAGCACAGTGGAATTCCAATGTTATTCCCCCTCCTTCCTTTCTGTATTTCATATTACACTTTTGTAACTGAAGATGTTATCCTGGGTGTGTGAAATGATCCAACTGCCAATTAAAACGTAGCTCTTTGCAAATCCATTGTGCTGTTACATACTTGAACAGGTCAGTTTTCTCAAGGTCAAGTCATACTCTGGAGGTCAAGGTTTTCATCTGACTTCTTCTCTACCCATCTCTGCTTCCACGTGACATATGGCGACATTCCCAGGTCACCAGGATTGTTATCCCAAATTCATTCTTGTTCTTTATTTGCCCACCGTCCTTTTTTGTGTGCATTTTGATTTTCCTTTAGCTTTTTCTAGTTGTTATTTCCAAACTTTGTACAAACTCCTCCTTTTCAAGCCTCTCCTTCCTTCCTCACCAAGAGGAGAAGTTGCTGCTAAACTCATCATCACACTGTCACCATCCTTCCACCCCTTTTAAAGTTTTATTCCTGCCTTCCCACTCTCCTTTCTGCAATACGTTGAATATTTACCCCTCCCCTGCCTCAAAGCATCCCATAACTTTAGGCTGCCAACACCTCCATCAGTAACCTGTACTCCATCAGGAACCACCTACCTCCTGTTCTCACCACTCTCTTGACAACCTCCCCTTCTTTTTGCTCCTTGGTCTGTTCTACCCACTGCTGACTTTGATCCATCCTTCTGAGCAACTGTACATTTGGAACAGCATCTTTCTTGCTTCATTTCCGCTCCTAATAAAGCCCACTCACAACACTCTTCAAGCCCCTACACATTCGCCTGCATGGCCTGGCTGTTGAAAGATCAACCCGCCTTGTCCCATATGTACTTATTATTACCTTTAGACTGTGAGCTCTTCTGAGCAGGATTTCTTGTTCCTTCTTCTCCCTCTGTTCTGTGCTCAAAATCTATATTGCCTGCTGTAAAAGGCACTGTGTATGTCACTGGCACTCTATAAAATTGATTATGATTGCCATAATGATAATAAAATAAGATCTGAGAGTCAACAATGTGTGTTGGGATTTAGGAAGACAGCCAACTGAGAAAAGATATGACTGAAACACCCTGTTATATAATCCCGGGTGGCAATACTGTATGTCAGTCCTTAGATGATTCTTATAGTATCAGTTAGTATGGTATGCTCCATCCAGGAATTTAAGATCTACAAGCAAAGGATTATTATTTGTTCCACCAATGCATGCAGCTCTGTTAAGGCTGAGAGCCTTTCAAGATCTAGCTCCGCATTTGTGGAACAGTCTTCCTTTGGACCTCCAGCTGGAGGAAGATCTCACCCATTTTTGTAAGGGTTGAAGACCTTCATCTTTGATTCAGCATCTTCAGCTACTGAGTTGTGTTTCAGATGCTGAGATGGGTAGCATCTGATGGGGTGTTGGGGATTTCATCCTGTGCATTGCTATAGTGTTATGTTTATTGTCTTTGTCTCTGACTATGTGTGTTGATGTTCAGCCCTTTGGTGAAAAGGGCATTATAAATAAACATTATTAGTTGGAGAGCAATGATATCAGGCCAAGGATAGCTTGTTTAATTGATATTATGAGCAAAGAAACAAATTTTAGGAGTGGACATCCTGCTTTTATCTGCCATGGTGGATATCAGAAATTGGTCCTTGGCGCCAACAAAGAGCAGCCATCCAAGAATGGAAGGCAACTGCTAACACATCTTTCCTTGCACCCTATCATTTTGAAATTCCTAAGGGATGTGTTGCTAAGTGGCTGCTATATTGTACACACTAATTCATGTAGTAGGTCTCTTTTGTTTACAAAACAATGGGGAGTTTTTTAAGTAGAGAAGCAATGGGGAAGTAGAATATCCATTCTTTTCCCATCTCTTTCCCATGGATGGAGGATTTTGAAGGAAAGGAAGGACAAGCGAGAGAAGCTAAGCCCTCTCACCCCACCCTTTGTCTGCTCTAAATCCACCCCTGCCCAGAGGCCATCCTGTTTTTATATGTGCGTGCATAATCTGGTACCATTGTGCTATTTGTGTGTCATGTGTACCTAAGACCTGAAAGCTTCCATAGCTTTAAGAGAGCATAACAGGTCTTTAAAATGCAGTCTGCTGTTCTGATATTATTACCAGTCAAATCTAAGGCATACATTTGATGCGGATCACAGCAAGTGACTGCTCTTTCATTTCTATTTGTGTACCTGTTGAAAGGAACCCCACGGCCATAAAACAAGAACAAGATTTCTCTCCATATGTTTGTATGCTTACACATCATCAAATGGATATAGAGAAATAAGATAGCAGGCTGTTGCAGACTCTGAGCAAAACCATCAGTGCCATCTGATGTTGCTAACAGCAAGATATTTCTACATCCTCCTCTCCCCCCACCCCATCCCAAAGCTTTCTTAGGCATTAAATTTAGAGGTGAAAAGAAATGCTCAATGAAGCAGTTGGTCACTGCTGTGAATACATTTAACTCTGAAGAAGAATTGGTTCCGCATGTTACCTTTTTATCCTGCATTTGCCTCCCAACAGTCACATCAGGACTTCAGTTTGGTATATTGTCTTTTTGGTTTCTGACCTTAATTAATATTATAAGCAAGGACCTCAGAACTTTTGCCTCAGGAAAAGGATTTTCTGGTATCACATCACACATTCATTCCTCTTATCAGATAAGGAAGCTGCCTCATGTGGTTCTGAGAAGCAATGTGGTTTTCTTGGGCAATAATTTGGAAGTCATTTGAGTGTCTACATAGAAATTCAGCTCTGGTTTATGATCAGTATAAATGACCTTGCCCTTCTCTGAGAAGATAGCTCTCCAAGAAGACTGACATTTTTGAAGAGTTCATTAACAAAGTTGGTGTTGCTAGAGAAGCAAAGAAGTTACCTTTATCTCACTGGTGTATCTAATCACAGTCCATAACCCAGTTACTCCAACTGAAATTGTAAATGTTCCCTGAATTCAGAAGTAGGAATTCTCACTTTCTAGATGAAGAATTTTGGTTAATGGGAGTTATGAAATACAGATATCTATCTACTTTGCACCAAATATTTTAATCACTGCTGGTTGAATCTGCCAAGAAAGTTGGCACTTCACTAACAGCAACATGTAGCAAGCTCTCCTGAGCTGAATTAGCATTGAGAACAGAATCCAGTTGACACTAACCACTTCTAAGTTTCATTTATTTAGATGGGAGAGATAACCATAGGCTTCAATATTTTCCACTGAAATCAAAGAGATATTGCAAAGACTTACTTTTGGATGAATAGTGCCAAATGATTCCCTTTTACAGTTCTGTGATTGATTGATTTAACATATTTTTAATAAATTGCTTTTGAGGGCAAAGTCCTAGCTGTTTTGTATTTGTTAATTGTTAGGAAGGTATAAACACCAGCTTTTCTGGGTTGACAACTTTGGAGAAAGGAAATGGAGGATTGCAAAAAGGGAACCTTTATTTTGTTCTGTAAGGATGTTATTTGTCTGTTTTTTCCCCTTAAGTTTCTCAGAAGGAGCTGTTACAGCTGAAGATGTTAGTAGAAGACACGCAGATGGCACTTTCACCAGTGATTACAACAAACTCCTGGATGATATAGCTACCCAAGAGTTCTTGAAGTGGCTGATTAACCAAAAAGTGACCCAGAGGTGCCTGAATTTTTGTTAACCATTATTTGGCTGTATTTGGGCTACATTCTAGCGGAGGGGAATTAAGCTTACGAAGTGAACAAAGCTTATTTCCACTTGGTCAAAATTTATTTACATCAGGGCTGCAGATCAAGTGGACCTCCAGATATTGTTGGATATGAATTCCCAGCAGCCTTGGCCACCATGCCCAATAGTGAAGAATGATAGGAGTTGCACTCCAACAACATCCAGAGGGCCAACTTTGCCCATCCTCTTTTTGTATCATATGTACAGTATAAGAAATAACACTAGAGCTTTAAAAAAATTAGGAAGCCTCCCCAGGGATTATATGAACCACCTCCATATTTCTTCCTTTTATGTCTTACCCATGGAAACCAACAAGTTGCTTTTCACACAAATGGGAGAAAGGGAGGGTTGGCAGGTTGGATATGAGGCAGGGCTTCTGTAATTTTAATTCTGAACAAATCAAGGAGCAGCATGAGATACCATAAAGCCCTGATCTGTCTTCCCTCACCTTCCAAAACTCTACTTTCAGGTGCAGCACTCTCTCCTTGATATGGCTGTTGCCTTTGTGGTGGGGAGTGGGGTCGGGGGACTGAAGAGCAACTCTAGCTCTGTTCTTGTTGCTGGTGCTTCCTCACACCCTTCTCCCACTCTCCATATGAGTGGAGCCGAAATGATGAAGGTGAAAGTTGAGGTTTGGAAAGTGATGTGGGGACAGGTACGTTTATCTAGATCAATGGAGCTTTAGAGCACCTTGTCCTGATCCACATCCTGGATCCAACGTGTCAACCCTAGGACAGAGGTGTGTTTAAAGGGAGTATGTCTGTGCTCTCTTCCTGCTGCTCCCTCCCCAGCAACACAGTTCAGAGGGATGCTGCCTCTAAATGTGGAAGTTTTGTACAGAATTCCTGTCCAATAGGCATTGTTAAACTCATCCTTTATGAATTTATCTAATAAAGCCATTACCATTTCTTCTGGCAGAAAAATCCCTTGATTTAATAACATGTTGTTTGAAGAAGTACTTCCTTTTGTCAATTCTGAATCAAATGCTGATAAATTTTCTTGGAACTCCAGGCCAGAATTCTCTCCACCTTCACTCCTAAATATCTGGAGCTATTACAAAGAAAATTTACTTATGAGGAAAGCTGGACAGGATCTCATCTTTACACAGAGATGTCCACTCAAAATTAAGCACATTAAAGACCAAAGGTCTACACACAGCTATCTGGAAACAAGCCTCATTAAGTCTGAATAAATATCTAATAAAATGCCTATTCTGTATTGATTCAAACAAAGTTAATGCTCCCATTCAAAGGAAGTGACTAATACCAGTGGGGCTGGTGCAGCAGAGGATGGGATTATCATAGCCATAGCCAACCACATCTGATTCGACCTCCAGGCTCCTCTTTTGTAAGACCAAAGTGCACCTTGCCTCCTCTTGCTTGCTGGCATAGGGATTTGGAGGGTTTAGATGGGCACTGCCTCATCTACCCAAAGAGTAAGACCACCACCTCAGTGGTGTTACATAGAATCACCATCATCACCACCACCAGTCCTTGTAAGAATGCACCCATAGTTTTTAGAATAAAATAGATTGGGAGCAATCATATAGTAACAATCATTCAGGTATATGTCTGTGTGACTCTAGATATTTGTGTGAGGGAGAAGGAGAGGGAGAGAGAGTTGTAAATGGTGGTGCTACAGAATTTTATTAGCTAACAAGGGTAGGCAAACTGTATCCTCCAGATGTCCTGAATGCCAGTTCCTTTCTGCCCTAGCCAGTGTTGACAGTGGTAAACCATTCTGGAATCTGTGGTCTGGAACAGTGCTTCTTAGGCTATTTGATGTAGGGAAATAGCATCTTTCTTTTCCTAATGTGCCAGGGACCAATATCATATTTATGCACATGGACAAGTGTTTATTTCTGTTCTGGAAACTTGATATAGACCAGTAACTAATGACTCATGGACCATCACTGGACCATGGACTATCACTTTGCACAACACTAGTACAGAACACCTGGAGTACCAGATTGCCCGATCCTTATAGCTAAAATTAACTAACTTTTCTTAACAGAAGATTGTATCACACCAAATGAATTTTATCAAAGTTCTGAACAATACCCCTGTTGTTAACGTTCCCTCTTTGTGTTTCCAGGGATCTGTTGGGAGAGTACCAATAAGATGTAGAAGAAAAATTGCATCTCAGTTGAGGTCTTCAGTACATCTGTGACCAGCCACTGGAGATTTTTTTTTCAGGCTTAACATTCTGTACCCTAAGCCACACACCTTGACATGCCAGGAAATGAGTTGCACTGTTTTATCCTGCTATGAAATGATTCTGTAGTGACTATATCTTCATCAGCTGGACATAGCTAAACAGTTTGTTGATGTAAAGACTGCAGGTTTTCAGATCTTTCTGTTTATTTAAGCAGTGCTCTAAACCACTGTGTTTACATTTATCAATGCTATTCTTTTTCTACGAAGGCAGAGTGCACATAGAAATGATGCAACAATCAGATACAAAAACAACAGCAACCACAATGCTGGCAAGTTAAAATTGTGTGGAAATGTCCCTCTTGAAACCTTTGTTATAAAAAGGGTCCACTTTCCAGACACCAGTTGATCGTCTTAAATAAAATATGTATATATTCAAGCTTCTTCTCTGGTTTCTAACTTCTAAAAACTCAACCTTGCTGTGCCTTTAAAAAAAGTTTTGTGAGCATATCATATGCCTACTTGGATCAGGTTCAGCATTCCTGTTTTCAGTGGTCAGACAGATGCCACTCTCAAAAAATACATGGAAGTGTTCAGGAGCAAAGTTTGGCAGCAACTTGCTCCCAAAACTATCACTCATAACTGTTTCCTTTCCCCAATCATTAGGCATAATGATATTGTGCTACACTTTTAACTTAATAGATAATTTTGTTCATTTTTGCACTGTAACATTAACTTTTAGTTATTTTATAGTTATGGCATGTGGCCTCACTAAATGGTAAAGGAGGAAGATGACAGGGTTCACGTGCTGGTTTATGCTCTTTATTGAGGTGACACTAAGGTAGATACAAGGAGAGTGTTTTGTACCACACTTGAAAAGTATTAATGTTTTTTAAAAGAAAGTATCTATTTTAGTTTCTTCTGAGAAATGAGGAAGAGTTATTTTTAACATTGCAACTCTAATAGCAACTACCTAAATTGAGGAAGTGGCTTGATAACTGAAATTATTTTCTTTTTAAAGATAATTTTCCAACCTGATGAAAATTCTTTGTTTCATACCCCTACTATCTGAGAGGCATTTTAGAAAGGAGGTATAGCATATTTTATATAAAAGGCTGAAACTGATTTTTTTTCAGTATTAATCTCCCACACAATATAAATGGAAGTGCTTTTCTTTCTAGCCCTCACTTAAGATATATCCATCGCTGGTTAAAAAAAAAAAAAAAAGGGCAGAAGAGGGCATAGACTGACTGCTGAGCTCTCTCCTATTTCATTTTCTTATCTTTCAAATAGCCAGAGGACTTTATTATGCCGAATAAAGTATTAACATACAAACTCCACCAAAAAAAGAAAATTACTTAAGACATACACACACACTGACACACACCCCAAAAGGTGAAGAAAATAAAACAACAACAACAATAACACAACAGAAGAGGAAGAGGAGGGGAATCACAGACACCAACTCTCTGATTTCTGGCACGCAGGAACATAGAACTAAATCCCTCCTGAAAGATGGCATCTCAATCTCTCCAGAGAAATAGAATTCACTATCCTATAAAGACAGAATATATCACCGTCAAATTTCTCTTACAGTCAAGAAGTTCTTCTGAATGCTTAAGTGAAATCTCTTCTCTTGTAATTTGAATCCACTGGTTCGTGTTCTACTGTCTGGACCAGGAGACACTAGAAAAATGGTTAATGCTCTATAACATCATGTTTTTCACATGCTGTTTTAGCATAATACTTATCAGATGGGCTGGCAATAGCAAATATTTTCAGAGCTCAATCCAGCCTAAGCTAAGCATTATTAAGTTTGATTGGTTTCAACAGGAAAATTGGATTTGCCTTTGAGATGACTGGAAATTGAAAATACTTTGCTTATATTGTGACTACAGTGTTTTGCAGCAAGACGGTACTACAGGGCTTACATGTTGGTGAATTTCCTCACCCCTAGTTGTTCTAACAACAGCAAGTGTTGCAATTACATATCGCTGTTGCAAATTAACAGCTCCTAACTTGACATCTGGAACAGTTTACTCAGGAAAAGCACATAAGTCTGAGTCATATTTCCTTTTTCAAAATAAGTGAAATTCCAAATAGATCCACTGCTTAAAGAAAAATGAAATTCCGCAAATATAGCTTACATATATAGTCACCATGAAAAGAAATAAAGTAGAAGTGGGGAGATCCAATGGAATATACAACTGTGTTTTTTCCCCAAATGGGTTGGCATGCACTAAGGAGAATGACAGAAATGAATTTAAAAAACAAACAAACCTATAAACACAAAACAGTGTGTTGTATTCTCATATATGTGTCCTGCCAAAATCCTTTTCTGCCTGTTTTCAGATCATAATAGTTTAGAGGAGATCCGAGTGATACATTTTGACATACGCACCACGCACAGTTTAATTAAACCAGGGTATGCAATTTAGAGAGGGTTAGACAGCATATTTCTAAATGTTGGTGAGGAGTTATCACAGGATACTGGGCTTTTCAGTCCATCCTTTATAATTGCAAAAATCCATTCCCAACAACCAGGAAATTTTCTGAAGTGATGTCCAATATAATGCAAGTGCCTACAGCCTGAAATGAAAGCAGAAGCATGTGCATTAGCACACACACCTGCTTAAGGGTTACTTGCGATCCTTGCCAAACTGCCTGGATAATTAAAACATCCTTCTTACTTCTTACAGTGAGACATGGAAAGGTTTAGATTTCTTGGGACTGCATCAACTAAGTCTTTCGTTCTATAGGCACCCCCTTTGGAAAATTTGTATCGAACATGCCTCCAGTTTACAATATTTAGATGATTAGTTGCAGAAGTCAACCTTCTTTATTCACTTAGGTTCTGGTTACTGAAGCATCTTTGTCTATTGCATCTCATACTCTCCTGCATGTTATCTTACCATTTCATTATGGAAGCATATGTATGGTACTTTTCAACAAACAAGATTATACCTTCTTAACAATCAACTACAAGAGATATGAGAAGTTATTTTAAGTTATCAGCTGGAAATTCAAGACATGTACCTGCAATACTTACTCACACTTTTGGGAACATGGCACTTCTCACAGTCTAGGGTCCTTCAAACTGTCTGGCTTACTGCCATAGGGTTTCCTCCTTATGAAAAGTAGACACATAGGCATACAGAGATGTCCAAAATGTTGTTTGTTCCAGGGATTTTATCTTAAGAGAATATGGACAAATTAAGTTCTACGCATTTCTCACAAAGGTGCATACCTCTATTTTAACATTACACAATAAAATAATATGAGTTCAGAGAAAACATGCTTAAAGAACAATGGTTTCTGTTCCCATATAATCATACATGAAATATTCCATTTGAATCACTGAGCTTAATTTAATCATGACTTCAGCTCATTGGTTTGAATGCCTGCTGGCTCCTGTAAACACATGAATTTCAGGCTGCAATTTCTGCTTACTTGTTCTAGTCCTATCGTGCAAAGCACCAGAAAACAAGTACATATGGCAGCCCTTCACATATTTCAAGAAAGCTCCCATGTCTCCCTTTTAAACAAACAAAAAGACAGACAAACACATTTATTTATTTATTTATTCATTCATTCATTCTATTCCATTTATATTCCACCTTGCTTTGTCCAAGGGACCCAAGACAGCTTACAAAATTCAAAACAAAAGTTCGGCTAAAAATGTATTACTACAAAAGTTTTAAAACAAACATTAGTTCTGCTAAAAAGGCATAGTTTAAAACAGTGTAAAATGTATTTAAAACATCATTGTTGTTGCTATGTGTCTCCAAGTTGTTTCTGACTTATGGCGACCCTAAGGTGACCCTATAATGTGGTTTTCTAGATTGAGAGTGTGTGATGAGCCCAAGACCACCCATTGGGTTTCCGTGGTTGAGCAGAGAACTGAACCTTCGTCTCCAGTGTTCAAATCACTAAACCATGCTGGCTCTTTACAACATTATTAAAAACATACAAATAAAAACAGAGCATATCATTTTGAATACTATCCTGCCGTATGATTAAAATCAATCCCCAGGATAAACCTATCCAGCTTTTTCAACTATTCTCTCATGGACCTTGTTTTTATCTTGGTATCTTTATCACCTTCCTCCGGACGTTCTGCAGTTGCTAGTCCCAACTGAAGTAGGCTAACTGAATCCATGGAACTGAACTAAGTCGTGACTTAACAAGTCAAATTCATTCAGTGGTCTACTGAAGTTGGGACTAACAATTGGATTTGGTCCCTACTGTGCTTTTTAAAATAATGAACTCAAAGCACATAATCAGTTACCAGGGCCATACCATTATTTTCTTGATGTGCTACAGCCTATGAGGGGTGTTGCTGTTGTCGTTGTCATGTCCCTTCAAGTCATTTCCAACTTATGGCAACCCTAAGGTGACCCTATCAGGGGGTTTTCTGAGGCTGAGGGTGTGTGATGCACTCACGGTCATATGAGGGACAAAACTACATGCTATTGGATGCCTTACCCTGGCCATTTCCACACTAGCCTGTTATAGCGCAATGATTCCAGGGGCCAGCTGGACTGTAAAGTTGTAAATTGCACTGTAAAGTTAGTCTTAGGCTTTAAGATCAACTTTGAGATGAATTGAAGAAAAAAAGCTAAACTTCCATGTTGCTGTTCTCAGTCCTTCATATAAAATGATCAGAACCAAGTTACCACAAATAATTAATTATTTGTGATCAATTCCCTTTTGCAATAATGACTGCATAACAAAGCTAAATTAAAATTGTTCTGTAGCAGTATGTTTACGTCTGGTTTTAGTTACCATTGTTGTTAGAGGGGTGTACGTTTTCTGGTCAGTCCAATGGCAACTTTTCTGAATTCTGCTCACTACTTAACTATATTTTGCACAGTCTTATAGCATGTTGATGTTTATATTACATAAATAAAAGTAACTGTTTCCTTACTTTTGAACGACACCAGAGTAAATGGAACTTCTTCTTAAAATTAATTTCCAAATCTCTGAAAAATAATCTTGTACCTGGAAGATGGCCACTGGTATTCATGTTTTAGAAGAAAATGTTTTCTTGTTCAGAGGATGCTATTTTTGTTGCCCGCCTGGGCCAACACAACTCTGGACATGACGAATCAAAATAATGTTAAAAATACAGTAGATGGTTAGGTGAGTCTTCTTCTTTCTTAATAAGTTCTTGATTTACACTTTTCTGGCCAAGATTCTACACAGTCCCATTTCCTCCTCTCCCCCAACAGCTGCTGGGTGGAGGCGAGAAGAAGTAGCTGCTCTCAGCTCAGAAGAGTGAAGAATTATGGGTGTACTCAGAGAAAGAGTGCCCCCTCCTTTTCCTTCCCCTGGAACCAAGAGCAGCAGCACTTTCATCAACTGAACACAATGTGACTCATGAGTGACACTTACATGCGTGTATGTCGCTAACAAGGTACCAGCCCTTGAGTCTTCCTATCACACCAAACCCATTAACTCTGCAGTAGTTCTGTTTTCTATATGGAGAACTACAGCATAAACCATTCTAACTAAATACATCTTCAAAGAACAACTACAACAATTTTTATTTCAAGATCACTAATTTCAGATATTCTAATTCGTATATTTCAGATATACTAATTTCCATTTCTTCAAATGAGCATTTACATTGAAAAGACGTATTTACTTATTTATACTTATTTACATTGAAAATACTTAGAAACAGCCTTTTAGTGCAAGTATCCTCCAAAGGCAGTTTCTATCTAAGATTTATAATCCCATTACACATGAAAATAGCATTATTATTTTTTTTAAAAAATCACCATAAAAAGCATTCCACCAGGATAAAAAAAAATAGAAATAGAAATCAGGAAAATATAGATCAGGAAATGTTTTAAAAAATAATAATAATTTTAAAAGTCAGGGAACAAAGTTTTTAAAACTATCAAAAGCCAAGAAAAAAATAGTTTTGCTTACTATTTAACAAAAGCAATTATAAATTGCTTTTCTGCACACTAGAACTCTAAGTACAATAAAATAACAAAACAAAGATAGAACAGAAATGTTATTTCAAACTTGTTTTTAAAACCAGAAACAAAATGGGAAAGGCATGACAAAATAACACAGTTTTCACTGCTTGTCAGAAGTTCAACAGGGGTGGAGGGAACCTGAATTCCTTTGGAAGGAAGCGCCTCCCACCTGAGCATTGCCACTGAAAAGAGCAAAGAGGCCATACCTTATCTGGGTCCTTCCAAAGCAAATGCTAATCTCGATCGCTGTATTTTGTTTTTCTTTCTTTCTTCTTCCCTTTTAAAAAGAAAACCTCAACCTCCCATATAGTTTCTCTCTAAGGATGTTCCCAGATAAAGCTTTTATTTTACTGCTGCAGAATCCTGTAGCACTAACATCTTGAAAACCTTGTCCTCATCCATTTGTAACACTCTTATGTTTTCCCATCACATCCTCTTTCTTTTTTCTTACCACCGAAAGTGCATTAATGAAGCAATGACACTACCTAGTGTCTTTTGACAGGGAGCTCTAGGCGTTGCCTGCTGAGAAAAACATTGCTGGTCTCAGAAATTTTCCCTCGAAAGAGCTGTCTGTAAAATGTTTCATAGATTTTCTCCGTCCTCTAACCAAACAGAAACTTCAAGATCTGACTACCTTAACAATATGCACTCTCCACCATCACCACAAGTGTTTCCACTTTAAAAACAAAACAAACAGTCTTTCATTGCCTTTTCTGGGTTTAGGAAAGGATGGAGGCCAGCAAGGAGGCATTACAACTACTGTAGCATTTTTATGGAGCAGTTGTAAAAGAATCCTCCCTGCGAGCAATCTGAACCTTGTGCTCCAGTTTATTCTGCCACCAGTACCACCATTTGTAGCATATATGTCACAAGTGTTGATTCTGAGCATGTCAGCACATCTACACACACATACGTCCAAACAAAATTAGAAAGCATTTTAAAAATTTTGTCCTGAACCTCTTTGGCATAAGAAATTAAATAAGAAGGATCTGGTCTTTTGAGGAATGTCCTCTATTCAATAAATTCACATAGAACTGTTGATAATCTCTCTCTCTCTCTCTCTCTCTCTCATGCTCATGCATGAGGATATAATTTCCCTTTATAGCTCTGTTTCTAACTTCAAATGTGTGGTGGACCCTCAGTATATGCAAGGGTTTGATAACAGGACATCCCTTGACTAGTGAAAAACATGGATAATCACATCCTATATTATTAAATGGTGGCATTGTGCACACAGACACTTCAGTGCATCCATGCTCACGTCACTGCCATTTTATGAATGGGACACTCTCCTTCACAGTCACTCAGAATCATAGATCCAGAAGTCACACACATATATATATGGGGGTTCCTCTGTATAGCATTCATATTTCTCTCTCATCATTGCCACAAAACTAGTCTTAAGCCACATTAAAAAAAAATTAAAAATCCTTTATGCTATATAACAATATATCATCTCAGCTGGTAGAAATGGAAAGTAGGATAACTGTTGGAAATGACTCCTTAACAATGAAGAAAAACTTTTAAAAGACTTTAAAATTACTTACAATGTGTAAATGGTTTGAGGCACATTCTTTGCTTTGAAAACAAATCATACTGACTAAGTGAAAATGAACTATTTTCATTACACTGTTAATGTACATTCATTATTAACTAAGTAATTAAGGGATTGCAGGCAGTGGTTTCCTGCACATAGCTATACAGTAGAGCACAGGGCAGTCCTCCAGCTGTTGTTGGACTGCAACTCCCAAAAGCCTTAGTCGGTATAGCCAATGGTGAAGAAAGCTGGGGGGGGGTTATTCCAACAATATATTGAAGGCTGTATGACTCCCCTCCCATTGTTGTGTTCACAGTACTGAGTTCCTGATAGAGGAGGCACCAGGACCCTAGGCTGCAAAACTAGCAGACACCTGCCATGCCCGGTCACAAATTCTGACTGTGTTAGGCTGAAACTGGCTAGCACTAGCAGTGCCACAGATCTAGTGCCATACAAGTTATGGCTGTTAATTCCTCCTCACTCCCCTGAGGGATTTGTAACTGAGTGACTGATGCAACCGCAACCAGAAGGGGCTGCCATTGCAGTCCTACCAATTTCACCTACCCTCCAACATTTCACATATGAAAACCAGGACATAGACAACCAAGCAACATCAGAGTGTGGTCAAGACATAAGAAGTCATCAATAAGAAGAACTGATAAGGTAGGAGAGGCTGCAGCATTTCACCTTCTCCCAAGCCTATTGGAAAGGGCAAAGTTCTTCCCTCTCTTTCCTCTTCCCCCTGCTGCTAAGTTAATTGAGTGCAAACGACTTTTGCATTTTGACCTGCCTTTGCAGCAACCGAAGTAAGATGAGGAGGAAGGAAGAAAGTGGGAGGAAGAGAGAGAAACATTTTAAAAGCAGCTGGAAAAAGTGGGATGACAGAGAATTAACTGGAACTGTCTCTGACAAATTGGATCGGTCGAAGAGTGTGAATTGGGACCTTTCACCTTTTTCTCTGATTCTTCTGTCTGACATCTGGCTGTCAGCAACAAATGAGGGGCTTAGCTGCAAGGCAGGAGCTGCCTTAAAAGAGATTTTCTGACCCCACTCCTCCGCAACCAGCATCATTCCACTGCCATGTCTTCCCTCCTTCTGCCATGGTCAGATCCTGCCTCCTTGTCGTCTTTCAAGCAGAGGTTCCACCTATCCACTCTAGAGCTCCAATGTGGGAAGTAAAGAGATTTGATACTTCTGACTAGGACTGATAACCAAAGAAATTAATTTAAATGTGAACCCCAATGCAAAACTAGTCTAAGGAGTTTTTCCTTTAACTGGAAGTAAAACCCTAATCTAAAAAGTCTTGCTTTTGCACTTGAATCAGAGTTGAACTTAGTCTAAAACTAGATGGAAAACCAACTAATGGAGGTTTCCCAAGGAAGTGGAATTGAACCCAGTTGTAAAATGCTCACTTGGGAACTACTGCTTAATAATGACAAAGAAAAAGTCAATTCATCAAATACATGGGCTAGTTTGATGTTTCTAGAAAACCTATTTAATAAATGCAGCATGACTGCATTTTCAGTGCAGAATATCTGGCTGTTTCAGGTTATGTACTTTGAACTATTATTCAGAATGTTTTGAATTCCAAGAAGGAAAGAAAAGTCCCCAGATATCTTGTGCCCAAATACAGTCAGCCCTCCATATCCATGGCTTGAAAATATCCCTCCCCAAAAAATTAAAAATAAAATAACATTCCAAAAAGCAAACTTTGATTTTGCCATTTTATGTGAGGGGTGCCATTTTACTACACCATAGTGCACAATGGGACTTGAGCATCCATTAATTTTGGTATCCAAAGGGGGTTTGGGAACCAAGCCCTGGTGGATTCTGAGGGTCCACTGTAGAAGCCTTTATCAAGGAGCCTCAGTGATACACATGAATATTTGAAATACCTTGTTGGTTGAGATAATGAATATCTGTCAGAAAGCTCACAAACAAAACATGGCATGATAAGAATCTTTAACTGTTCAGTTCTTTAGCATTGGGAACTCAGGGATAAGCTGCTTTTGAATATGGAGGTTCTATCAAATTGCCTTGGTCTTTGACAAGAATTATCCTCCATAAAACTGTTAAACATTTTTTTAAAAAAAAGCCACAATGCCATCCAAGCTAATGGCTATAATATCTTAAGAGTGCCATACGCTAATTATGCAGTGTGATCAAATACTTTCTTTTGACAGTCCTAAACGTACTGCCAAAACCTTCAGAAGGTGTCCCAAGTTCTAGTCTTATGAGAGTGGGAGCAAAAAAATCTGTATTCATGGTGAATTGTCATCTAAAATTCTGTAATTTTGAATCCCTGCAGGGTTCATGGTGTTTAATCTTCCATAATTTTATAATTATGATTCTCCTCTGTGATTCCCCCCACCTCACTTGAATTAGACTTTTTTTGTGTGAAAATGGGATCTAAGCTGCAAGTAGCAATTATGTGTGTATACTTGTGTATATTTCAATGGGAAGCCCACTGAATTCATCCATGCTTACTTTTGAGTAAATATCTATAGAATAGTGCTACAAGAACATGGAAATGTTAAATTCCAACTGTGCAAAACAATTACTGGTGTGATGTCAGCTGGAGACACCACATGAAAAATTGGTGTTTTGTCAACATGCCTTTCCTATATATAGTCTCTCTAGAATATATAGATATAGAATATATAGATATACCTGCAAGGTTTCCTCACACTTGAAATGGGAGATATGTACTACAGCATCCTTAGCAGCTACAATCTCCTCTGTCTTTACTGTATTCCCCACCTTTTGTTGCATTACTGTCAATCTCCCACACAGTGGCAGTTAGTGTCCGTGGCACAATGACTGCATTGTGGAACAAGGTTTGTTGTCAACTGCCAAAAAGGACTTTGACTTATGGCAACACTGTGGATGAGAGACCTCACAGTCAGCCTATCATTAACCACCCTGCTCAGGTCTTGCAGACTCAGGGCCATGGCTTCCTTGATTCAGCTTATCCATCTGCAATGTGGCCTTCCTCTTTTTCTTCTGCCTTCTGTCTTCCTAAGCATTACTGTCTTTTCTAATGAGTCGTGCTTTCTCATGATATGGCCAAAGTATGATAGTCTCAGCTTAGTCATCTTGCCTTCTAGGCAAGTTCAGGCTTGATTTGTTTAGGACCCATTCACTTGTCTTTTCAGCAGTCCACCATATCTGTAGAACTCTTCTCCAGCACCTCATTTCAAATGATATAAATCTCTTCCTATCAGCTTTCTTTACTTTCCAGCTTTCCCAATCATACATAGAAATTGGAAATTGATGGCATGGACAATATTTAATAGTACACCCTTACATTTCAGAATCTTGTCTAGTTCCCTCATAGCTCTCCTTATAAGTTGTAGTCTTCTTGTCTGTAGTCTCTGTTCTGATTAATGGCTGAACCAAGGTATGGAAAATCTTGAACTATTTCAATGTCTTTGTCATCTGCTTTAACATTATGTCACTCACGTATGATCACTATTTTTGTTTTCTTAGTGTTCAATAGTAACCTGCCTTTGCACTTTCTTCTTTGACTTTCTTCAGTAATCATTCCAAGTCTTTGCTATTTTCTGCTGATTATATGGTGTCATGTGCATATCTTAAATTGTTGATGTTCCTTCCTCCAATTTTCATGCCTCCCTCCTCTGAGTATAATCCTGCTTTACCTATGATATGTTCAACATACAAGTTAAACAGATAAGGGTGATAAAATGCAGCCTTGCCTGATCCCCTTGCCAATTGGAAACCATTGCGTTTCTACATATTCTGCTCCTGACGATAGGCTCTTTTCCTGAGTAGAGGTTATGTATCAGGACAATCAAATGTTGTCGTATACCTTTTTCTTTAAGAGTGATCCACAGTTTTTTTTCTTGTTGTACTCAATCACAGGCTTTACTATAATCTGTGAAGCACAGGCTGACTTTCTTCTGAAATGTATTGGTGTACTCCATTATCCAAAGTATGTTTGCAGTATGATCCCTCATGCCTCTTTTTCTTCTGAACCCAGCTTGGACAGCTGGCATTTCTCTCTCATTATACAGTAAAAGTCTTTGCTGTAGAATTTTGAGCATCACTTTGTTTGCATGGGAGATCAGTGCAATGATCCTATAGTTATTGCAATCTCTGATGCTCCCTTTATTGGTGACTGGAATTTATATTGAGCATTTCCAATCTCTGGGCCATTGTTTGGTTGACAAATTTTGGTTAAAACTAGAGTAGATCCTACTATATAACCTGAAGTGGCTTTATTGCTATTATATCTGTTCTGGTATTTTATATCTCCCAAGTGCCCTTAGTGCAGCTTTTGCTTCACTTTCTAAAATTGTGGGTTCATCTTTAAATGGTTTTTCTTTGAATGGATCTGTCATCCTTTCACCTCTTTTAGTTCTTCATGGTTCTTCAGTGTATTATTTCCATTATCTTTTTATTGCATTTTATTGCATTTGGTCATGCAATATGTTCCCCTGCTGGTCATAGAGCATCTCCACTCTTGGTTTAAATTTCCCTTTGATTTCTGAGATCTTGTGGAAGAAGTCTCTTGATCTTTCTTTTTGTTCTCATCTTCTATTTCTTTGCATGGATTGTTATAGTAATTCTTTTGTTCCTGCAAACAAGTTGCTGAACAGTTGCATTCAGGGTTCAGACTCTATTTCTATCATCTTTTACTTTTGTTTTTCATCTGTTCTTAACTGCTTGAAGAGTCTCATCTGTCATCCATTGAGGCTTCTCTTTATTTCTAGCTGCGCCTAGTATCTTTTTGCTTTCCACCTTGACAATGTCCCTGGCTTCAGTCCAGAATACTTCTGGTTCTTGGTCAATTTAGATTTACTTGTGCAAACCTATTTTTACATTATCTTTAAATTTTATGAAGATGTTCTTCAGGTTGTATTTTGGCATGATCCTTTAATCTATAGAGTAAATAGAGCTTTACTTTTTTTAAATTATATTTATTAATTTCAGAAAAACAGGAAAAAAAACTTGCATTGATAATTAATACAGTAGACATAACCAACAAAAACACAGTACAATAAACAAAAAACAGAAACAATTAACATCCTATCTACATAAAGACATTGCAATTAACATAAATTACAGTAGACTTCCCCCTCTGGTGGGGCTGCAGATTGAGCATGTCACTACTTCAACTAATTCCCTGTTTCCATATCATTTACTAAGTTTTGATATCAGCAGTTGATGATCTGTGCCACAATTTGCTCCTGGTCTTGTTTTTGCAAAGAGA
Organism: Iguana delicatissima; assembly: GCA_948472985.1. Classification (NCBI taxonomy): domain Eukaryota; kingdom Metazoa; phylum Chordata; class Lepidosauria; order Squamata; family Iguanidae; genus Iguana; species Iguana delicatissima. The sequence continues at coordinate 121,688 of CAOKZL010001211.1, read as the reverse complement.
ATGGACCTACTCCACTTTCTGTTTCTAATAATGTAGTCTGATTTTTATGCTGGCCATTTGGTGATGTCCATGTGCTGGCCATCTGGTGATGTCCATGTATACAATCACTTCTTTGGTTGCTTGAAGAATGTGTTTGTCATGAACAAAGTGTTAGCCTCACGAAATTCAGTCAGTCGTTTTCATGCTTCATTTCTTGATCATAGGTCAAATGTTCCTGCAGTCTTTGATTCTCTTCTGTTTCCTAATTTTGTATTCCAACCACTTACGATCTTGTTTCAGTCTGTGATCGGTTTGCTCCTGGAATCCAATTTTTTCTTCTTCTCTACCTCTGTAGTTGGAGCATAAAATTCAATTATTGTTATAACAATAGGTTCCCCCAAGGTCTTATTGGTATGATTTGGCCAAACTTTGCATTATATCTTTTGACTATTTTTGTTATGTCTTTCCTCCCTATTCCTCCCTTTCCTCCCTCATATCTTCTTAGATTTTTATTCCTGAGTAAAATACTGTGTAATTATCTGACTCAAAAAGTCCCATTCCTGTCCCCTTTGGCTCACTTACCCCAAGTATTGCAATGTTTATATGTTCCCTTTCCTGTTTTGCTATGTCCAGCTTTCTTTAATTCATGCCTCTCACATTCCATGTTTGTATAATATGTGCTGTGCAGCTTTAGATTTTCCTTTTGCCTCTGAGCACATTTAACAGCTGCAACTTTTGCCTTGAGTCCAGTTGCATCGTTAGCCACAGCACTACTTGTAGTTGTCCTCTGCTCTTCCCCAGTAGGTTGCTGAGTGCCATCCGACCTGCTGTCTTCTGGTACTCTCTCTCATTTCGCTTTGGGCAATCTTCTCCTGGGGTGTTCAAGGTCAAAGGCTTCAGGAGTAGTTTAGCATTGCTAAATTGTGCACAATACTAACAAGGGTTAGATATAAGTATCACTACCATTGTCTCTGAGTGATTCTCCACCAATGTCATTCCCCTCTCCCCCACTACTGCTGCTGCCCACTAGTTGCTTGGCACATTTAGTCTGTGTCCTCAGCAAAAGCCTGTTCTGACAAGAGAGACCTACCAGCAGCACTGCTGCCATCAGCATAGTCTGTTGTCTCACAGGAGCACACAATCCCACCACCGCAGAACGATTGTGTCAATGGTGGTCTATCCAAGGAACTAGATTTTTTTTGGTGATAGAGATCAGCACTTTGGAATGTTCCTTTAAAAATTCAGACTAAAACCCAGAGTGGATTCACCACCCATCACACTGTTTTTAATACCTCAACTGTGCTGTCCTTTTACTTTGCTTTTAATCATTTTTAACAGTATGTTGGAAATTGTTTTAAAATCTTCAGATAATTTTATCTCATTTTAATAGTGATCTTTTGTATATTTTATCTGTATTGCATTTTCATTTCCAAGCTGCCTTGAATCTTCATTCTGGGAGAAAGTGAGATGTAAATAAAATTAATTATCATCATCATCTTCAATAATAACATAGAAAACAGCATCCACCATTGATCCCACAGAAGGGATATGGGATTATTTATAGATTCAGATATAACATTTATTTTTTAGAAGAATTTAATTCATATTCAGAAATTTCTTCCTGTCAAGAATAGCAAGAACTTCAGTTTTTTTTTTTTTAAAAAAAGTGTGAGAAACCCCAAAGCTGGCTGATTTGTCCATCTAGCCCTCGAGTTTGGAGTGCTTAACTCTTAAAAGTCTCACACTGAGTCCCTGTGTGTTCTACCATATTTGTGGTGCTGAACTGAAGTTGCTCCCTCTTTTTTTCTGAGAGACTTCTATCTAGCAGGAAGCTATAACATGCTCTCCATGCTGGCAATAGGTATAGCTGTTGGACTTGACCAAAACAAATGAGGTGAATCTCATTTCATTTTGTTTCTGAAAAATCAACTAACACCCACACATTTTTTAAATATTTGAGACAGAAAGAACTTAAGGTCTGTAAACACCAAATGCAGGAGAAAGTAAAACTGATCGATTTCCCGAAACCTGCTCCTAGGCCACCTCTTCCACAATGCCTGAAACTGAGGAACAGCCACCTCACACCAAAATATTTGTGTCTGGCCAGCTTTCAAGCGATCCCAGCTGATCTTCTGAGGGTGACCTCTAGAGTGATGGTAGGTGTATGCTCTGATGGCCTACTCTGCAGATCACAGAGAGAAACAGAAGGCACATGGCCAAGCAGTTTCCTGTAGTGCTGCCTTGTTCTGAGAAGGAAGCAGCTGTGGAGACACCCATGTAGCGCATGAGTGTGGATGGGTACTCACACATAGCCATGAATGCACAATTCATGACACACATGCCTCCATTTCCACCTCAGAGACCCTTCTCCAAGATTTGAGGGTACTTTATGTGACAATAAGGGAGCAGCCGTCTTGGTTGTGGCACCTGGATTTTGGAAAATACCTCCCCCTGAAGATGCAAATGATGTTAGACTATTATATTATTTAGAGTACATAGACAAAACGTAGTTGTTTATCCAGACATTTTGATTTAGTTTCTTTTTTAAGCAGGTTTACAAGAGCTGCCTTTTATAAATTTTGATTTTATTGCCTTTCCTGACTTTTATTGCTGCAGTTGTTGTTTTTTCTTCCAGACATTGTACTGCCCTAGTATCATAAGATAATAGGCAGCATACAAATACTCCTTGCAAACTACCAAACAAATCTATGATTAGGAGTTTTCTACATATTACAAATATATATTCATTGAAACCCTCCCATTCCTACTTGTAAACTGCCTGGACAGAATTAACCACAAAAAGTCCAGAATATAAGATGGTGGTTTTACAAGAAAGACTTGAGGGATCCACAGCGAATACTCCGGAGCCCCTGAAATACCTGGGAGCTCTGCCATTAATGATTTCAGTGAGGCCAGAATTTGACCTCTTGGCTCTTACATTTGGAAAACCTGCAGAAATCACTAGCAGGATGGAATGAAACAATGGACCCTTGTTTGATTGCTGCTGTGCTACCTGCTTGGTCAGCTTCACTTTGGCTGTTAAAAAGTAGCAAACACACACACACTTCCCTCAAAAACCAAAGAAAACCTATGAAAGTTTCGTTCCACAAAGCTCACAGCACTGTAAAAAATGCTCCGAGTAAAGGCTTTTTTTAATCCACAAAATGCACTAATCCCCGTTATTTCAGGGGTGACAAACCCTCTTCAGCCCTGAGAACCAAATTCCAGCTTGTGAAAGGTCTTGGGGGGCCATATTCCATCAGCAGAATAGGTTAAGAGCCTTGGTCAAAGAAAAGCACAGAATAGGCAATGCCAAAATAAACTTGGCAGGGGCAAATGGCATTCTTATCTGTTTGAACATTTTCCCACCGAACATGGAAAGTACATATTAATTCCATGCATGCTTACTTAGGAGTAAGCCCCAGATCAACAGCTTTGCTACCTACAAAGCATAGCTCAATTTTATGAAACATCATCCCTGAGTGCAAAGCATAACTCAGGCCTTTTCCACACCAGGCGAAGGAATCGCCTCGCACCGCTACTCACCGGACCTTTACGGCTCCCCTGTCTGGTCCTCGGCGCCCCGTCAATACGCACTGCTCCAGCATCCCAAATGGTGGCTTCCAGTTGGTCGAGAGTCTCGACCACTGAAGCTCGCCAGCATAAAGCCCTCCCCCAGGCAGATCACAGGCTCGCATTGATGTGAGCCTCTGCATAAGGGAGCAGCTTTTGAAAGACCGGAAAAATCAGGTCTTTCAAAAGCACGCTGAATGACAGCCTGGGGGCATTCCGGACCGTTCCGGACCACTTGGGGTCATTCCGGACCAGAATGAGGTTAAATAGGTCCGACCCACTCCGGTCTGAGGTGCAGACCTCCTCCTTGGAGGACAGACTGCACCATTTCAAAAACCCAATGAGGGATATAACATGTCTGCAAGAAGCTCGAATTAAGACGCAAGACTTGAGATATGTTCGAAATCCGAAATTAGGAAGTTGTTATGCAGCAACAATTGACAAAAAGAAAAGGGGAGTTATGATATATGTAAATTCAAGATATGGTGCACAACAAGTTTTTCAGGATAATAATGGTCGATATCTAGGAGCAGAAGTCACCACTAAACAGGACAAAATATTAATAGTTGGGATATATGCACCAAGCGGAGCAAAAGGTGAATTTTTCCCCTCAATACATGAAGAGATACAGAAGTACCAAAATTATATAGGAAATTCGAACATCGTTTTGGGGGATTTCAATGGCGTCGTCAATCCCAAAGTAGACAGAACAATACAGAAATTAACTCCCCAAAACAACAGTAAACTGCCTGAGAGCTTCTTCAATATGGTGGACGACTTAAGCCTCTTTGATACATAGAGATATAAAAAGGGACAATTGGATGGATATACATTCTATTCTGATCAACATAAGTCAATGTCCAGAATAGACATGATGTTGGTATCTAAACAACTATTGTTGAAGACTACAAATACAGATATTCTTACTAACTTGTGCTCAGACCACAACCCATTATTATTAAAGATAAACATTAAGGACAGAGAAAGAACATGGAGAATGAATGACGAGTTTTTGAATAAAGAGAAGTACATAACTGAAGCAAAAAAGGAGATAACCAATTACTTTAATGAAAACATGACACCTGATTTGCCAATGAAAACTATTTGGGATGCAAGTAAAGCTGTGATGCGTGGTAACTTTATCAGATGGTCTGCGGAGATTAGAAAAGAAAGGAGATATACTGAACAACAAATTCTGACAAAGATGAAGGAAGTGGAGAAACAGATGAGGCACAATCCGTCGGATAAGAAGATTAGACTACAGATGAAGGTTTATCAAGTCGAATTAAATCAACTTAATTTGAATGAAATAGAACAACAGATACAAAGAATAAGATACAATTTTTTTGAACAAGCTAATAAACCTTCAAAGCTTCTGTCTAATTTGCTGCGTAGAAGATGAACTAGGAATATCATACTGGAGATTATGATTGGAGAAGAGAGAATTACAAAACAAGATGGAATAAAACAGGCATTTTATAAATATGAGAAGTTGATGAGTAAGATTCCAAAAATGAAAAAGCAACATGAATTGGAAGAATACTTGGAGAGAACGAACAGAATGAGATTTACTGAGGATCAAAGAGCGATTTTGAATACATCTATTTCAATGATGGAAATAGTGGAAGCAATCAGAAATCTGAAGAATGATAAATCTCCAGGACCAGACGGCTTTACTGCAAAATACTACAAGATTATGGAACATGAGATCTCAATATCCCTGCAAAGTACAATAAATGAGATAATAAAGGAAGGAGTATTAGACACTTGGAGAGAGGCAAATGTTGTGTTGATTCTGAAAGAAGGCAGAGATCTAACTGATGTAAAGAATTATAGACCAATCTCACTTTTGAATATGGACTACAAGATTTTTGCTTCAATCCTGGCAACAAGACTTAAAAAGGTTTTGTCTGAGCTTATTGATGAAGACCAGAATGGGTTTTTACTGAAAAGATCTTTGAGAAACAATATTAGAACAGTCTTAAATATAGTTGAATATTATGAAAAGCATAATGAAAGGAAAATGGCCATGATATTTGTAGATGCAGAGAAAGCTTTTGATATGATCAGTTGGCCATTCATGAAGACAGCTGTTAAGCAGATGCAAGCTGGAAATAAATTTTTGTTGTGGATTGAAGCGATTTACAGTCAACAAAGAACTCGATTGGCCATCAATGGAGAAAGAACAAAACAGATAGAACTGAACAGAGGGACAAGACAGGGATGCCCTTTGTCTCCTCTGCTGTTTATAATGTCAGTGGAAATACTAAATAATATTATAAGAGAAGACAAAGTTATAAAAAGAGTTCAAATCAAGAAATATCAATAGAAGCTTAAAGCTTTTGCTGATGATTTGGTTCTATTTATGGATGATCCAAAGAGCAGTATTAAAGACCTGATTATATGGAGAATTCTCTGGATTTAAGGTCAACAAGGAAAAAACAGTTTTGCTAACAAAAAATATGACTGAGAAAGAGAAGGAATTAGCACATTTAACAAGATTTAACAAAGGACAGAAAGCAAAGTACCTAGGTGTCTGGATAGCAAAAAGAAATAATGAATTATTTCAAAATAACTATGAGAAAAAATGGAAAGAAATAACAAAACATTTGGAAAGGTGGACTTCCATGCGTTTATTGATGATGGGGAGGATAGCTGCAATAAAAATGAATGTACTTCCAAAAATGAACTTCTTATTCCAAAATCTTCCCATTATAACAAACAGTAAGCCTTTCATACAATGGAGGAAAGAGTTAACCAAGGGAAAAAGCCTAGGATAAAATGGAATATTATGATGGATCAGACATTCAGAGGAGGAATGGGACTATCAAACTTTCAGATATATTACAAAGCTGCAGCATTTACATGGATAAAAGATTGGCTTGATCTACAAGACATGAGAATGCTGGCATTGGAAGGAGCGGACTTGAGGATGGGGTGGCATGCCTATATGTTTTATGATAAAGCAACAATTGATAAAGATTTCATGCACCACTACATTAGAAAATCGCTTTTGAAAATATGGAACAAGTATAAGAATAAAAACATAAGGCAGCTCCCCACATGGGTGTCCCCTCAGGAAGCTTTCTTTGGAAGATGGACTGAAACAGATAAATGGCTGCGATATGAAGACTTATTAGAGAGATCAACTCCAAATGACTTCAAGATTAAATCAAGAGAAAGACTTGAACAAGAGGGAATAATATTAAGTTGGTTCCCTTATAGACAATTAACTGAAAAATTTCAGATGGACTTAAAGACATATGGTATAGAATCAAAAGAAAAAATGGGAGTGATCAAATGGCTGTTTGAAAATCCACCTCATTTATTAGCCCATATATATCAAGAAATACTACTACAGGAAAGGGTAGAAGAAACAATTAAGTCAGCCATGATTTTGTGGGCTCAGAATATTGGACATTCAATTCAGTTAGATGCATGGGAACAGAGCTGGAAAAGGACACAAAAATTTACAGTGGCTCAGAACCTAAAAGAGAACTATTTTAAGCTGTTTCATAGATGTACATGACACCAGATAAATTAAAAAAGATTTATAATACAGGTACTGGTCTATGTTGGAAATCTCAGAAAGAGGTCAGAATGATATTTCATATGTGGTGGACATGTCCTAAGCCAAAGAAATATTGGAGTGAAATACATAACAAAATGTGTGTGGTATTGAAGGTATCTTAGCAAATTGGCTAAGATACCTGCATTGTACTTGTTAAATATGACAAATATATTTGAAGGTACTGATATAAAGAGACATTGGAGAATAATACTGTATATGATAACAACAGCTCAAATAGAATATGCAAAATTTTGGAAAACTCAGCAAATACCCACAATTGAACAATAGTGGGGAACATTTGTTGAAAACAGAAACGCTGATATAGTCTCCCAGAGATTAAAGGGGAAATCAGAAGATGAGATTAAAAAAGAATGGCAAATCGTAATGGGTAATTGCTGGGTACTGCAAAATGGAAATGAGTAATTCATGATTACGGTAATATATGAAGGGGCAACAGCTAATATCCCATGGAGCTGGAATGTGGAAAGGGGAATGCATGAACTATCATGTAAGATTAACACTGTATTGTGGTACATTAATGTAAACTGGTAAAAGAGGTATGGAAAATGAAATCTAGATCAATGTGGAAGGTCAAAAATAATTCATGTAAAAGTACAATTACAAATGTTTGTTTTATTTGTGAAATTGAATACAATTATATAAATATATAAAAAAACAACCCGGTGTGGAAAAGGCCTCAGTTCCATGCTACAATTTTCTGCCTGCAAAACACAGTTCAGTTTTGTGCAAGGCATTTAAAGCCTTTTCATTATAGAAAACAGCAGAGGAAGCTGGCTGGCTAGGAAATCATGGGTGGGATCCATTCTTCAGCAAGAGCTTCCCCATCCCTGCCTTGTATGTTTCTGTCAGGAATAGGATTTTCCCTCATATTTTTCTTTTCCTGTCTAGATTCCTATCCTCAGTATGCTATGTTTCAATCTTAATTTAATTCTTTTCCTTGAATGTGTGTTTTTATTCTGTTTCTTCCCGGAGGTAGCCATTATCACCTTTTTGGTAAACCAGTTAGGCTGCAACAAAATGCATGCCTTGCTTGGAGTAAACATTGAACTCAGTCGGACTTGCATACAAAAGTGTGCACACATTTACCATGGTTTGGTATTATTTTAGCAATGAAATGTTCAAATTAGTGCCAAAATGTTAGTGTTAAATCTCTTTACAACATGCATCCAGTAACATTAAATAATTGAATGATTTTATAAAACTAGTTGTTGACATCAATGGTTGCTTTTTAAAAAAGTACATTGCCATTTTTTTAAAAAAAATTAAAAAGTAAATGGTAGATTTCCTTATTTTAATAATTTAATATTACTAAAAAAATGACCAATCCTTCTAATTACCATCAAAAGTAAGATTTAAAAAAAAATATGCCTCATGCACAGATTTGAGTAACTCAGCTGAGATATGGAGGCCAGAGAATAAATTACAGAAATAGTACTAAGCATCCTTCAAACTGAAATAATAAAAAGCACAACTTAGGCAAGCATCCAAAAGAATCAGTTCATGGTTCAGTTTAAGAGCAGGATGTCCCACTGATATGTAAACATGTATTTGTTATATGGGTTTCTTGTATACAGTAAATATCACTTTTTTGTTTTTCTAAATGGTGGAAGATCCTTTTCCTTTTTATTATAGAGTTTATCCCTCTAACATTCCAAGATAATAATTTCACCTTCATTTTACTCTAATTTTATTCTATTCTGTCACCTCTGACTCCACTGATATCTCTTCCCCACCCTCTTGTTCAGATTCTTCTTGATCTTGCTCCTGAGCCATTTCTTCTTGTTCTTCTTCTTGTTCTCGATGTTCCTGTTCAGAATATTCTTCTAAATGTTCTCCCAGTTCTGCCAAATCCGTCTCTCTGACCTCTGTCTTCCTTTTCTGCTCTTCTTTCTTCTCCTCTGTTTTTGGATCCTTCCTTCCCAGAAGCAAGTATTAATCCAGGGTACCTATGAAATTGAAAGAAATTTGAAATTTATAAAACAAAAAAAATATATTTTGCAAATAAAGCAAATAAGTGGCTTACCTATAAAATTCGAAAAGAAAGGGAAAGGCGATTGATATATCAGATAAATGAGAATAAAAATTTTTTTAGTTAAACAAGAGGAAATAAAGAAGGCCTTCGAAAGGTTCTATAGAGATTAATACGTGGATGCAGAAACAGGTCAGTCAAAAAGAAACAGGATAAAGAAGTATTTAAGGGAAGGGGGGATCCCAAAGATTACAGATGAACGAAGGCAACAATTAAATAAACCTATCACTAAGGAAGAAATAGTGCAAGCCATACAGAAACAAAAATCAGGTAAATCATCAGGAGCAGATGGTCTTACTGCGCTTTATTATAAGACATTTCAAGAACAATTAATAAATCCATTAAGTGAGATAATGAATGGAATGAACAAAGAAACACAACCCCCATCATGGCGGGAAGCTAATATTACTTTGATCCAAAGAGAAGGAAAAGACCCAAGAGAATTAACCAATTATAGACCTATTTCGCTATTAAACGTTGATTATAAAATATTTGCGACAATTCTAACTGAGAGATTAAAAAAAATTCTGCAAGTAATAATTCATCCAGACCAAAATGGTTTTCTACCAGGAAGAATGTTAAAAAACAATATACAGACAGTGCTGGGGGTAATAGAGTATTTCCACAGACATAACGAAAAGAAAATGGCATTGTGCTTTCTTGATGCCGAAAAGGCCTTTGATAGAGTTAATTGGGTCTTTTTAGAACAAACATTGAAGGTTATGAATCTGGGATCCCAATATATGGAATGGGTAATGGCTATATATAGTGATCAAAAAGCTAGAATAATGGTAAATGGAGAAACTACCCAAAATATAAGGATAAGTAGAGGAGTAAACAGGGATGTCCCTTGGCACCACTTTTATTTATACTAGTTTTGGAAATATTTATTAATAGACTATGGCAGGACAAACAAATTCGAGGAGTTAAAATCAAGAAACAAGAGTATAAAATTAGTGCCTATGTGGACGACTTAGTAATTATATTGGAAGACCCCCTACCCAGCATAGATTTATTAATGAATAGACTGACGGAGTTTGGTGTATTATCGGGTTATAAAATAAATAAGCAGAAGACAAAAATAATTACTAAAAATATCCTAGCCCAGGAAGAACAAGATGTAATAAGTGCAATGGGATTTATGATGGCTAAGCAGGTAAGGTACCTTGGTATAAATATTACAAAGAATAATGTCGACTTATTTGATAATAACTATAAAAGGGTATGGACAGAATTAAAGAAGGAACTTAAAAGATGGCAAAATCTCGAATTATCATTAATGGGTAGAATAGCCACAGTTAAAATGAATTTATTGCCAAAAATTAATTTTCTGTTTCAAAACCTCCCGATAATCATAAATGAAAAACCCTTTTAGGAATGGAGCTGTGAACTGTGAAAATTTATATGGAAGGGAAAACGGCCGAGAATAAAATCTAAGATTCTAGAAGATAGTAGAGAAAGACGGGGAATGGGATTGCCCAATATAAAATTATATTATCACGCAAACTGCTCAGACTGGATGACAGAATAGATCACCCTAATAAACACTAGAATATTAACTTTGGAAGGTGAGGATTTATATTTTGGATGGCATGCCTACCTTTGGTATGATAAATCAACTATAGATAAGGAATTTAGATCTCACTCTTTACGAAAATCCTTACTAACAGGATGGTTAAAATATAAAAGGTATTTATATTTAAAAATCCCATTCTGGGTTTCAACCCACAAGGCTTTCTATAAAAGAGAAATTTCCAAAATAAACACCTGGATTACATACAAAGATATATTGAATATAAATGGAGAAAACATTAATTTTAAATCCAAAGATGAATTAGATGCCCAGGAGTGGCAGACACATTGGCTTCTATTTACACAATTAATGGAAAAATTTAAAAAGGATAGAGCAACAGAGGGATTTGAAGCCAGGGAAAGGGATTTTGATAAGATACTAAAATCTAGCGTAAAGCATAAAATAAGTCAAATATATAGTATTTTATTGACCCTACAGAGTGAGACAGAAATAGTGAAAACTACAATGATAAGATGGGCACAAGATCTGAATCATGTAATTACTACGGATCAGTGGGAAAGCTCCTGGAGGATCACATGGAAGCTAATGAAGCCAGTTAATTTGAGAGAAAATTACTATAAAATGCTTCATAGGTGGTATATCACTCCAGTTCAAATTTCGAGCATGCAAAAAAATCTGAGTGATACATGTTGGAAATGTAGACAGAAAGGTACATTCTTCCATATATGGTGGTAGTGTGATGAAGCTAAAACCTATTGGATGGGGGTGCATAATAAAATACATGATGCAATAAAAATTAAATTCTTATTTTCTCCAAAAATATATCTTCTTAATATGATAGAAGAATTACATGTAAGTAACTCCAAAAAGAAAATACTTTTATATATGATAACCGCTGCTAGATTATGTTATGCACAGATGTGGAAGCAAAATAAGTCCCCAAGATTAGAAGATTGGTTACTAAAATTATTTGATATGGCAGAAGCAGACATGGTAATAGGGTCCCTGGAAGGTAAGGGAAAAAAGAAAACTATGGAAGAGTGCAAAATAATCTCTCCTCTTTGGAAAACATATTGGGGTAAAGACGCCACTACTTTTTTAGACTACTGATTTTTATAGATTAAGGAGTGTCCAGAAGGGGCGATTTATTAAAACCAACAGGTTGATAAGGAATATAAAGATGGAATTTAAAGGTGTGTTGGAGTAAGCTAACTATAATGGATAATGTTATTATAATACATAATATAATATAAATGTAATAAATAAAGATAGATGTGTTACATTAAATAAGTTACTATAGCTGATTCAATGAGTTACTATGACTATGGTAGCTACTCGCTTAGAATAATCTGTAAAACATATATTCTTTGGTGGGTTTCTTTGGATTTCTTATAGTTGTTATGTGATACTGGTTATTTAGAAGGAGTATTACAGATAAGAAAGCATGTGTACCCTGAGTTTTGGCAGGGGGGTGTTAGTAGGGGGATGAGGGGGCAGTGATACGTTTTATTATTATTACTGTGATAAATTATCATAAATATTATTATTATTATTATTATTATTATTATTATTATTATTACTTTTAGCATATTTGTTATAAATATTGTTAATATTTAACTATACATGGGTTGAATCATATATGTTTTGAATATACATTATTATATACACTAAATATATATTCACGGAAGAATAGACGGAATACGATTCATCACCCCAAGTGGTGAGGGGTTATATGTTTTAATGTATTAGATTTAATGTTAATTTAATGTTGGTAGTTTGTAGGGGGTTTGGGTTTCGTTTTGTCCTGTAGATTAGTTGTTCACTTGACTGTTATGTATGTACTGTATTGTGTATAGTATTGTATTGTTTATAATCACTTAATAACACTTAAAAAAAAAAGGAAAAAAAGATATGTAAACATGTATTTCCAAATCTAGTTCTTTGGGATTCAAAAGCATTGCAGATTAGGGAACAACAGCAAATGGCTATTAAAATAGCAAACAGCTTAAAAAAGATGGAAAATGAGAGAAAAAGTAGCAGGATTTTACAAATGCAGCAGTAACGATGTGGCTATGTTTCAGTTGTTCTGAGGAAATATAATGTGTACCTTAGAGGCCAATGTTGGCAAGGAATAGGTTTTGATAACCCCAAAGAGAACCATATTAATACAGTCTGATATAAAAGACTCATTTGTTTTATAAAACTCTGAAATGAATGGGGTCATTGTTGCCACTGATCTGAAACAAGCAGGGCAAATTAATTGCCTGTTCAGCATGCAGAAATCAAATTTCTTGAGTTCACTTACAGAACAGGTTGAATACCACACCTGTCTAGCAGGGAATTCAAAACTGAAAGTAGCGATATCTTAAGAAAAGAGGTTACTTGTGAGGGATAGAGCTGCACGCTCTCTGAATAATGGGATGTACAGTCTAAAGGTATACCATTTTGTCCCTGGAGGCTGAATGACCCTAGAGGCTCAGAACTCCTTTTACTAGCTTTAGGTCATCCTCTGGCTGTAACCTTTCTTGGACTAGCATGACAACAATGGCTAGATGCTGAGGTGACACAGAAGGAGACCTTGAAGTTAAGCTACCGAAATATGCTGCATGTAGCCCTCCCTTTAAGACTGGTTCAGAATCTGCAGCTGCTGCAGAACGCTTTGACTAAGCAACTGAATAGAGCAACCCATCAGCAGTATATCGTGGTTTTGCTTGAGAAGCAGTACTTATACAGGTTTAACAATAAACAATAACATTTTGAACAAAAAATTATCTGCATTTTTTTTAATTTACTAGCAGAAGCTAGCCAGAGTGGCCATAACAGAAAATTGGCTATGACGTTCCACAGCATGAATATTACCATGCTCTGTTCCCCAGGAGAATTCACTTCCCAGTACAAAGGAACACAAAATATTTGTTTGTTTCTGTTCTTTTTAAAAGTATTATTAATGTATTATTATTATTATTATTATTATTATTATTATTATTATTATTATTATTATTATTAAACACTGATATACATACTAATACAGATAAACATACATACAAAAAAATATTCCAACAATTAATACAAAGTGATTGATGCTCCATCCACAACCAAGGAATTAATTTCCCCAATAAAAATAATACTGCTTTAACTCTTCCTTTCCTCCCACCCCTACCCATCCAGGGAATGAAGTCACGTTTCATTTCAAATGCCTTTCCTTTGATACGGAGAATTGTATTAAATGTATCTTTTGTAATTTTGTAGCCCTTTGATTAGTTTGTTCCACTTCCTTCGCCAATCACCTTCATTCGGCCGATCCATATACCCCATTCTTCTTTCTAACATGAAATCAAACAGTATATATTCTGACATATAATATTGCCATCTTTCCACCTTCCATTTTCCTTCATTTTTCCCACTGTATGCAATAACTGCCTCAGCAGCCCTCAAAATTTATTTCAGCAAGTATTCCTCATTTCTATCCATTCTCAAATCCTTTACATTTAGAGTCATGCATCTTTCTTTATTTAATTCCAACTTTTCCCCATATTATTCCATTTATTTCATTAATTATTTCCTGCCATAATCTCTGCACCTTACCACATTCCCACCTCATATGTATGTATGTGCACAAAGTCTTGGAAGATCTTAGTGAATAGGAGACATGTTGGAGAAGGGACTTACTCGGGTGCACAGAACTGTGAATCCAGTAAACCAGTCTTCAAATATAACATGCAGTATGTAAAACTCTGAATCATCAATAATGTCCCCTGCCCCCAGCATCTAAATATATTACAAGAAAATCTAATCGTATAAACTTTTTTGCCTAAGAAAACTCTACGAAATTCATAGGGTCACCATAAGTCGACAGGTAACTTGAAGGTATACAGAGGGAAAGAAAGAAACAGAAAAAGAGAAAGGATATAAAGCAACAATATTGCCATATTATGGTTCTGCCTTCTGTGTGACAGTCTTCGCTTGCCCAATTACGGTACATGAGGACAATTTACTATCTGAGAAATGGGGGCAAATTCCTGCTTGTTTCCCATTTCTTTGCCCCCTTCTACTTCCAAAAAAAAGGGCAAAAGTCTACCCGCTCTCCTCTCTTCCCTTACAATGTGGGCAACAAATCCTTGGCTTTGAAAGAAATTTTTTATTATATCACATTAAGTCTCTTTTGCATTTTATAGTTTATTCACCTCTGCCATGTTGAAGATTAATTAATTTAGAAGTACAATTGTCCTCAGGTTAAATGAAACATAGTATGCTCTTTCACAGCTTGCTTTTAAACCATTCACCATTTGATTGCTCATTACAAGCCCAAGCAAGCAAATTGTAATCCTTTCTGAGCTTTAAAAGCAACACATTGCTTTGTTGTTGTGTGCCTTCAAGTCATTTCTGACTTACAGCAACCCTTAGGAGAACTTATGGGGTTTCTGGACTGAGTTTGTAATGCACTCAAGGTCGCCAAGTGGGTCTCCATGGCTGACCAGGGAATCGAACCCTGATCTTCATTACTCATTGTGTTGTTGCTTGGGAGACAAGGAGGAACGTTACTGCTTACTTTAACTACACACATGATATCTGCACACCCTCCAGCACTTCTCATATGAAAATTGGAACACACGTGGCCAAGCAGTATCAGTACATTGTCAAGATGGCAAACATTATTAATGAGTTAAAACACAGGCTGGGAGAGACTGCAGCAGTTTGCTTTTGCCTGAACCTCCTTGGAAGGTAAACATTCCGTTTCCTCCTCTCCTCTCCCTCATGCTGAAATGAGTACAAACTACATTTGCACTTTGAACTCAGTTTGCAGCAATTGAAGTAAGCTGAGAACAAAGGGGGAAAGTGGAAGGAGGGAAGAGAACTGGGACCTTTTAAAAGGAACTGAAAAAGTGTGACAACAGAGGACTAATCGGGACTAGACCTGCCAAATGAGGGCAATTGGAGGTTATGTGTCCAGAGGGGTTTTCCTCTTTGTTTTTACTTTTAAAGCAAGCGTCCTGAGCTGCTCAAAAGTGTTCAGTGGCCATTTCTGCCCTACTCTGTTACAGTGCTATTATTCCCCTTTCAACATCCTATGGAATTCTGGGGTTTGTAGTTTACTGAAACCAAAGAGCTCTTCGGCTGAGAATTCTAAATGCCCCTCCCTAAACTGCAAACCCCAGGATTCCATAAGATGTTGAAAGTGGAATAATAGCACTATAACAGTTTAGTGCAGAAATGGCCTCATGCTGCAACTGGCTGTGTCAGTAATAGACTAGAGTGTTGTAGTGTTCTGGATGATCCAAGAAGAGTCACTGGCACATAAAGAGTCTTTATAGCATTTCCATATTTGATTTGTGATTGGTTTTAGCCTTGGTCATTGGGGCAGGTCTTTAGGCAGAGAGGGGCAGCCACTTTAGGTAGAAAAGACTGGATGTCATAAAAGGAAAGCAAGTAGTAGTTTAAGCTGCTGTTTACTGCTAGAAAGAGGGAGAGTTGTTTGTAGGGGTTTCTGCCTTGTATACCAAAATAACTTGGATGGTTTTGAGTATTATGCACTTTGACTTGATTGAATAGGGAATACCCCTGCTACTCTGCTTCAGAAAGTGTAACACCTTGGGCTAGCCCTGTTCCTAATGATAGTCTGCTCTGTAAAGTTTCTTATTCCCATACTTAAATTTGGATTTCACAAGTATTTTTGGCTTACACTTCTTTATCAGAAGCAAACATTTGTACAAAGTATGGTTGCTTGCTCTGCAAGTTTACAGGGTGCAGGAAACTATGTTCGTTGTTTGTATAGACTTCTTCCTACATTGTTCAAAAAAAAAAAAAGCTGGTCACACATGCCTTCCTTCATTCTCAGCTTTAGATGTGAAAAAAAATATATAAGCAGCTCTGCAACTGAACATATTTTGGAAAAAGAAAATAATTCACTCTGAGGAGAATGAAGGAAGCACAAATTTGCTGAAAGATTTATTGTGGCTGAACAATGCTTCCTGTTGGTGCTTGCTTTAAACCAGGAAGCAGCTGTGCTTCAGGAACTGCCCTTCATGATGGCTGTCAAACAGTAACAAAAGAAAGAGGCATAACCTCAACTACAAATTGCTTATCTATAATCCCCATACTGCGGATGTGCATAGGCCTTTAGGTCACCTGTCAACATGGTGATCCCATGAATTTCATAGAGTTTTCTTTGGCAAGAGGTGGCTTTGCCAGTTCCTTCTTCTGAAATATAGCCTATAGCACCTCATATTCACTGGCATTCCCCCATCCAAGTACTAACCACAGGTGAACCCTGCTTAGCTTCTAAGATCAGACAAGACCTGGCGCTTTTAGGATATTTAGTTATTCCTTAAAACAGGGCTTGGGCACCTGCAGCCCTCCAAATGTTTTGAACAGCCGCTCCCATAACCTTCCACTATTGACTATATTGGCTAGGGCTGGTAGCAGTGGTAGGCTGAGAATATCTAGAATGTAGATATCATAAATTGTGCAAGCCAATGTTTTAGTGCTTTGTACTTCCTTGTTTGGATTCATATAGAGCAATAGCAATAGCAGTTATTTCTATACCGCCTATCAACTAGCGTTATCTAAGCGGTTTACAATGTATTTTAGCTAATTGCCCCCAACAAGCTGGGTACTCATTTTACCGACCTGCGAAAGGATGGAAGGCTGAGTCAACCTTGGAGCCTGGCAGGATTGAACTCACAGCCTTGTGGTTGCAGTACTAGCATTTAACCACTGCGCCACCAGGGCTCCTGGTATATACAGTTGGCCCTCCACATTTGCTAGGGTTAGAGGCTCAGGATGCCTGCAAAAGAGGAAAAACCACAAATATCAAAATGTGTGTGTGTGTGTGTGTGTGTGTCTGGGAAGGGGGTTGAGGCATGGTGGGGAGAGCAGGCAGCCCAGGTCCAAACCAGATCGGGAGGAGGAGAGGGCAAAGAGGTTGGTCAACATGGTGGCCTTAAATCTCCTTTCTCTTCCTTGGGGTAGCATCAGGGGAGGGTTCATAGTGCTGAGAAATCAAGGTGCAAGCTGTCCTTAGCTGGCCAGGCAGTTGCTGGTGGAAGAGGAGAAGGATCAAAGGCAAGTTTTTAAAGGGCTGTGCAGCCTGATCAGAGCTTCTGAAAGGGAAGGTTCCCATGGAAAAGAGTTACTTGAGGTTGGGGGGCAGAGGTTGGAGAAACTCACAGATACTCACAGATAATCAAAGTTGTGAATATTAAACCCATGAATGTGAAGGGCCAGCTGTTAATTCCTATACTTTAAAACAGTGGTTCTCAACCTGTGGGTCCCCAGATGTTTGTGGGCTTCAGCTCCCAGAAGCCCCAGCCACTATGGTCAATGCTCAGGGCTTCTGGGAGCTGAAGTCCACAAACATCTGGGGACCCACAGGTTGAGAACCACTGCTTTAAAAAATGCAAGTACTTCAGCGTGTGCTTCATGCCTCAGAATCCCATCTCCTCCTCACACCAGACATTCTGAAAGGCACCTCATACCTCATACATCATATTGCTACCAACTGATATCCTCATACTGGTTGACGGAGAGGCAACCCAGGCCAGCTACAATGATTAGGATAAGCCTGTAAAGCAGCCTGCAAAGGCTTTGCACCTGGATCTTGATGCCAAAAAACTCTTCATCTTATATGTATTATGTACCTTTACTACTTTCTCTCAAGTGGAGCTATAGCTCAAACCTTTGTTGCTATTCATTCTGAAGGGATAGAAACTAAAGATTCCCCTCTTGGTTGTGAATTTATCCTTTCTAACCAATAACTGTCCTTACAATTTTGGCCTGACAGAGTATGAACGTTAGCTCTGCCTTAAAAATTGACATACAAAATAGGAGCACAGCAGGATGAAAAACAATATGACACTTTAGTTCATGCATGACTCATTGTTTGTTTTCAAGATGTTTCGGATTTGCAGTGAGTCTAAGACAAGTCCATCACAGGGTTTTCTTGGCAAGATTTGCTGGGAGGGAGTACCTTTGCCTTTCACTGAGGCTGAGAGAATGTGACTTGCCCCAAGTCACCCAATCAGTTCCAGTGGCTGAGTGAGGGATTTAAATTCTGGTCCTCTAGAGTCCCTACTTCAGCACTGAAACAACTCCACCACACTGGGCCTCAGTGTGGACAGTATGTGCTGGAACACAAATAGCTTCATGGACTCCCACACCAGGATCATGAAATCCTTGGGATTTTTTCCCCCTTATAATAGTAGTCTTCTCATGGACCCTATATGTAGAAAAAGCAGGGGAAACTATGACAGACACATGGAGAAAAAAAAATTAGTAAGACATCAATATTGCATGGTAATATCTACCTGCATACTCTGTGGCTATAACACAACCATTAGTAATGTGTTATGTTGGGTTTGAAATAATTTTCACTGACAAAAATAGTTCTCAGTTAGGAAAGCATAGAATAATGCACTCATCTCTCACATGGTTTGGTGGTAGCACAGAACAGCTGTAGGTCACATTGTATCATTGTTGCTGCTATTTAAAAAAAATGGCAATACTGGTTGAAGGTGAATCCTAGCAATTTGCTACCATGTGTAGCTTAGTTAGAGCAACATTGCTCCACACTGTTCTCTGTGCGCACAGTACATGATTAAGGACTCAAAAGAAGATTGCAATGTATGTTACAGTGATTAGGATCACCATAGCAATTAGTAGGTGCATGGATCAATTAATGTGAAGAACAGGACACAATCTTGCATGTGTCACCGCACTTCACAGTTATTCTGAAATATCTGGTTAATTTTTGCATCTATATTTGCATTACTGATTTACAAGTACATCCCCATGAAGACAGCCATATTGCATGAGATTTTTCAGCCACTGTGCTTTTACAGTTCATAAATTTGATTGGGTTAAATTTCTTCTCTGGTATTGTACATCCCATCTGCCAAGTACACTTCTCACATGTACCTCAAATAAAGTGCAATCAAGGGAAATCCAAACTTCTTTTTTCTCATGAAAGAAGAACAGGAGCAAACTGGGTTTAAAAGAATTTAAGTTTAATGTTGGAAAATTCCTTAGAATAGAAACACTTATCTCCTTGAATCACGAATGAGGGCCCATCTAATTTAAGATGAACCATGCTGGCTCTAGCCCAGTCTTCTTTTCCCACACTGGCCAATTAGATGTCTTTGGAAAGCCCACAAGCAGAACATGAGTGCAATAACACCCTCCCACTCATGTTCTGCAGCAGCTGAGTTGTACTGGCTATGACACTGTGGATAGCATACAGCCATCGTGACTAGTAGCCAATGATAGCCTTATCTTCTATGAATTTGCCTTTAAATATATCCAAACTTGTGGTCATCACTAAATCTTTTTTAACTACCATATATATTGTGTAAAACATATTCAGGGATAATCATGTTGGCTGTACATCAAAATAAAACAGAATCCACAATACACAAAATACCAGTGGCTTTATTGGACAGCCAAAATGCACCAAGCACATCATGCAAGCTTTTAAGGATCCACTGGCTTCTTTACCAGGCAAAATTTTTTTAAAAAAAAAATCATACAGGAGAATAAAAAAGATGATATTAGAGTCAGAGGTCTACATTTGTATCAAATGTCCTTTCTGTTGTTGTTGAGTTTATCTGAAGGGATTTCAGTGCAGGAAGATTCCATTCCCCTCTTGGCCTGGCAGGGACCCAGACAATGGACAGTAAAATTTGAACTCCACTAGCAGGAGTAAAGTAATTCCTCTTGGGATCCAGATAGAGACACCCTGGATCCCACAAGGACTTATTTTTCTATTGCTAATGGCATTTTAAATTTTACTGTCCTTTGCCTCAGTCCCCACATGGCATCTGCCTGCACTGAGATCCCTCAAAACCAACTCAACTACAACAAAAACATGTGAAAAAAAATGTAGGCCTGTGACTGTAACATCATCACTTTTCTCTTGTTGTACGATTTTTAACATCTTTTGCCTGATAAAGAAGCTGGTGGACCTTTGAAAGCTTGCATGATGTGCTTTGTGCATTTTGGTTATCCAATAAAGGCATCTTTTTTAAAATGTTGTGTAAATTTCTGTGTTACCTGCCCTGGTTTCCTTCCCATTCGGTTTCAGTGAATGATCCCAGCTTCTAGGCCTAAATCAAGTTATCCGTCCCAACTAGAACAGAGCCATAAAATGAACAAGAACTTGGTAAATCAACAATCATCACAATCATCACAACTCTGTTGATTCATTTGGGACTAACAATTGGATTTAGGCCCTAGTATTGTGAAGAGCAAAAGTTTATCCCTGGTCAATTTTTCCACACCACATGCATAACATTATATGCCTCTAGCCTGCCAGCAGTTATTCACAATTTTGCTAAGAGCAGCAACTGTACTCACATGAGAAAGAAAGAGTATTCCATATCCCTGGATTATTTTGCTTGCCCTTTTGTCAACTAGGGTCTGTTCCAAAGACTGCCCAGCAGGGATGGACATATCCATCTGCATCTGCCTCGTCTTATGAGTGTCTAATAATATGTCCTTTCCCCCATTTTGTGTTATTTCCTTTTTTTAAAAAAAAAAGCATAAAACTGAATTTAAATTAGACGTATTTCCCCCCTTCATGCATTCCTACATGCATTCCTACAATACTCATCTTTTTACACAGTGTTTCAGTCTAAAACTTCATTGCAAAATTTTGAGGAGTATAAATTCCAAAACAGAACTGTCTCCTCCTGTGTGTATTAGTCAGGGAAGTGCAAATCCTTTGTACTTGGTTAAAATTGTATATCTGTGTTGTTATTTTTTTAATCATCACAACAAAATGTTATTTCATGTATCTGAGAAAAATTGTCCCAAAGCTGTTTATAGTAAACATTAAATACATTAAAATACATGGCAACAAACAGATCTCGACTGAAACATTCATAATCAGAAGCTCAAAATATAAACAGTTTGTAAACTGGGCATCCCTGTCAGTCAGGGAAGGCCTTGGTGAAGAGATACATCTTAAGGAGGAAGAGAAATTCCCAGGGAGAAGAGAATTCCAGAAGAAGAGGGCAACAATGGAGACGGCCAGCTTGCTGGTTGCCTCCACAGGGAAACCTGCAGAACCTGCTACGGGCCATTTCCGCACTGGACTGTTATAGCGCTATTATTCCACTTTCAACAGCCTATGGAATCCTGGGGTTTGCAGTTTAGGGAGGGGCTAGTCAGCCCCTCCCTAAACTGAAAACCTCAGGATTCCATAGGCTGTTGAAAGTGGAATAATAGCGCTATAACAGTCCAATGCGAAAATGGCCACAGTCTCAGTTCCAGCCCATCATAAGACAGTGAGGATCAGTGGTGGTAGGACCTGTTGTTCTGTCATCTTGCATTACTTTGCTAGTACTGGAGCACTGGTGCCAACCTCAGAAGCCGCCTAATATGTGGAGTTTAAAAGAAGGTGATTTTTAAAAACACATTTGAAGTGAGTAGGATAGGAAGGGGGCTTGAGGGAAAGGAGAGAGCTGTCCAAATTTTGTTTGGCTTACTTCCGAAACTTAGAGGAAATTGGGTGGCTTATTTCTGAGTCAATCCAATGTGTAGGGAGGATTTGATCATTTACATTGGGCCTTCCAATCTGTATCTACAGATTCAACCAACCACAGCTGGAAAGTATTCCACCACCACCACCTCTGCAAATAAATCCAAAAAGCAAACTTTGATTTTGCCATTTAATATAAGGGACACCATTTTGCTATACCCATTGTACATAATGGGACTTGAGCATACATAAATTCTGGTATTGATGGGGCGGGGGGGAGTGAAACCAAACCCTAGTGGATACCAAGGGCCCACTGTATATTGCTCATAGCTATATTTCCTAAAATATAGCTATTTTTCATGTGGAACAGCAACAACTTTATGGAGCATTATAAAAAGAGCTGCACTAAATTATAACCACCAAATACAATGATATATTCTGTTCTTTTTTCATCCTCATTCCTAACTTTTAATGTACAGTTCCACTACCACAGTCTACTGAGGCTGCAGTCCTATACACTGATACCTGGGAGTAAGCCTCATAGAAATCAGTGGAGCTCCTCTCTTAAAAAAAAGAAAAGAAAAGAAAAGAAAAGAAAAGAAAAGAAAAGAAAAGAAAAGAAAAGAAAGTCATGTACAAGAGCCTTCTGTGAACTGTCATGCTCAGTTAACTGCCCACTAAACTCCCTACACTTCCTTTCTGAGTAGTCATACGATTACAAACCACATCCTCCCACAGAATTCTGCACATTAAGATACCTAATAACATCTAAGTCACTGGTGGGTGGAGTGTAGCCTTTGGGGCCACAAATAATACCCCAAGGCTATTTGGGAGGCTCACATCTTCTATAGGCTACCTTTTTTCTGGCCAGAAAAAAGTGTGAATTTCCACTCTTGGACCCCTCTAGGAGAAGCAGTTCACCTTTTAAATAAGTTACATTGTTTAACATAAAAAAAATCTTGATTTTTCAAACCAGAAAGGGCTTGCAGCTGCTTTAGTTTCTACCCCCCCTTTTTTTAATTTTATTTTTTTGCAGTTTGTGTGGTCCCCTGGGGTAGAAAATTGGCTGGTGCTTCAGTTGCCCACCCCAATGTACAGTACAGCAAATTTTATTATATTTGACTAAAAGCCATTACAAATATAGTTAAAACCATAAAACCAATAGAAAGTATATATACATACATCCATAAAAATATTAAATCAGAGAGTCCCCGGTGCAGTCTATGGCAATCTCTTTCAAATAATTTGTGCAAATGCTTTTAGCAGCTTTGGCAAATAAAGCTGTTTTATATGTAACCAGTGGATCACAATCTGAGAGCAACCAGCAAAGTTTTATGTAGGGAGCCAGAATATGTCCCAAAAATCTCTTTCGAGGATTTTGATAAAGGGGGCAGAAAAATAGGTAGTGTATGATGTCCTCTACCTCCCGCATGTCACAAATGCAGATCCTTAGGTGTCTTGGACTGTTTTTATATCTGCCATCCAAAACAGATGTTGGCATAATTTGAAAACGCAGTTCCATGAATGCTGTTCTCAAAGAGGGAAAAGTGAGTGTATGTAGGTACTGAACTCTCAGATGGTTAGGCCCACTCCAATGTAGGTGCTGTCTACTATGAGTGTATGCAAAAGTGCTACAAGGTGTTGTTTTTTTTAATGCCCTTTGATATCGAAGGACAACTGTCTTCCAGTGTAGCAAAATGCTGCTTCAGGAAAGTACCTCCCAACCTATGCAAAACATTTCCTCTTCACCCTTCTGACAAGTGCAGCTGCCACTATCACTGGGCCATAGCATTAAGGAGCAGAGCTTCTATACCAGATGCATTATTTTAATGAAGATTTATGCCAACCCTCTTCCAAAGGTCTTGGGATGGGTGAGAAAAGGAAACCCTTTCAGCAAAAGGACACAGCATTCATCAGAGACGGTGTTCCTGTTCGTAGGTATAGGGATGCAAAACCAACTGAAGACAGTGAGATTTTCCTTCCTATAGAAGCTGCTAGGGCTGAAAAAGCAAGTAGATTTGGATTTTGTTCTTGCTGCTGAGTTGTTGCTGCCGCTGCTGCTGTTGTTGCTTTACGCTCTTCCTAATCTGTGAGCCAAAGATCAGGTAGCCAAGGTGATGTGTTGGTGGCGTGAATAAGGCCATTTCCACGCTATGCTGTTACAGTGCTATTATTCCACTTTCAACCTCCTGTGGAATTCTGGAGTCTGCAGTTTCCTGAGGTCAAAGAGCTTTCTGCCAGAGAATTCTAAATGCCCCTCCCTAAACTGCAAACCCCAGAAGTCCACAGGATGTTAAAAGTGGGATTGTAGCACTATAACCTTGGAGTGAGGAAACGCCCTTGGACTAGGATTCGGGACTCTGGTTCGAGTTCAGCCATGGAAACCCACTGGGCGGCCTCAGGCCAAGTCACACACTCTCTCAGCCTAAGGGGAGGGCAATGGCAAGCCTCCTCTGAAGAAATCTTCCCAAGAGAACGCTAGCAGGGAGGGTCACCATAGGGCGGGGGTCGACTCGAAGGCGCATGACAACAGCAAGCTCCAGGCAGGTCTTACAAGTGCTACTTGGGAAGGCAGCGTGGCTGGCGTCTCTTTATTCTAGAGACGGAACCCTTGGGCCTCGTTCGGCACCTGGGCACGCAGAGCCGGGTGGGGAGAGCGCAGGAGAAAAAGAGCCGGTCGGGTCTCTTCACGCGCGCGCCGAGTGCCAACCCGCGGCTTTTCCCGCCGCCCCACGCAAGTCCCACCGGCTGAGCGGCGCCCGCCCGCGCGCCCACTTCCTCAAAGCCTTTCCCCCGCGCCTCTACTGCCTCTTCTTTGCTGGCTCTGCCGACCCCGCGCCCTTGCTCGCTCGCTCGCTTGCTTTTTTCCCCCTTCACATTTCACCTCAGACAGGCCTGCGGCTCGGTTGAGCGACTGCCGACCCCGACCGCCGAGGCAGGGCTGGCACCTCGGCCTCCCCCGCCCGCCCCTCGCCCGTCCCCGCCTCCTCCTGCCTCCCTCGGCCGGCCCGCGCGCCTCTTCCTGACACCTTGGCCCATCTCCTGGCTCCTCCCTCCCTCCGTCCCCGCGCTCTCTCCCGTGCCTGGTCCCGCGCCAGCGTGGCCGCCCCGACCCGCGAAGAAAGGTGGTAAGCCCCGAGGAGTTTGCCCCCGGGACGGCCCTCGCCTCGGCCGCCTCGCTAATGTTTAACTTGAAGCGCTGCTGCTGACAAAGGACGACGGGCCGTCCAGGAGGACCGAAGGCTTGGGGAGCCAAAGGGGGAGGCGCCCCTTCTTCCTCCTCCTGCTGCTGCTGCGCCTTTGCCTCGGCCAGGTGGGCTCCTCGGAAGCTCAGAGCTCCCGGAATGAAGGTCAGTCAGGGAAGGCGAGGGCGCCCGGTCGTGTTTTGAGTCCTGCTGCCGCGTTGCTTGGCCGAGAGCTGCGGGAAGGGCCCCCTTGGGGCACACGGGGGTGCTCACCGTGCCAGGGAGGCAGGCAGAGGCGCGCCAGCGTGTGCCCGGCCTGGGGCTGCCCCTGTGCTGTGCTATGCGCCGAAACTCGTTTTTCGCAGGCACGCTGACAGATGTGCAGTCGTCGTCTTTCTTTTTTTCCTTCTAGTCCAAACGCGAGATTTCGGCCGTAGTTCGCCCAGCTGCCAAACTTCCCTTATTCCGCGTTCGGAGTTGGCGCGGGAGAGACCCTGTGGTTTATCAGGCAGAGAGAGGGCTGCACTGGAGAGAGCCAGGGTCCGCTCTTCACTTTGGTCAGCTCGGGCCAGTTATTTTCGCTCAGCCTGAGCTGCCCCACAGGGTTATTAAGACAAAGTGGAAGAGAGCCACGCCTACTGCCTTGAGCTCATGGGGGGGGGAAGGTGGGGTATAAATGTAGCTAATAAATAAATATTTGATGGAATAATTAAAAGAGCATGTCAGCATGTGCGGAGTTCATCTCCTGACCACTGAATGAGGACAGATGGACCCATCCCCACATCTGGAATTAAGGTTATGAGTTCCCAGGCTTGAATCTCAGCCTATATTCAAAAACAAAATTCAAGTAATAGCTATAACATTGCAAAGGTTTTCTCATTGACTTTTGCTGGCCTCAAAACTCAGTACATCTGTGCTTGGATTGTTTTCATATGAGCCTTTAAAAACTATTTTTTGCTTCTCTCTTGTGTCCTGCTTTTTGGGCATGGAATATATTGCAAATGCAAATACGGAACATGAGTGTACACTGTGTAAGTTTCACGTGCATGTTATAGACTGATATGCAATGGAATCTCACAATGAATTAGGTACACCTAAAACCACTGAAAGCCAGTGTGACATAATAGTTTGAGTGTTGGACTATAACCTTCAAGTCCAGAGTTCAATTCCCTGCTCAACCATGGAACCCCACTGGGTGATCTTGGGTGTGTCTCAGACTCTCAGCCCCCAGAAAACTCCATGATAGGTTCACCTTTGGGTAGCCATAAGCTGAAAATGGCCTAAAGGCACACAACAACAACAACAAAGATTGCTGAAATCCACAGCTTCAAGTATGTATTTCTATTTATTTATTTAAGCTGTAATTATACCTCCCCATGGCCAATGCTCTTGGAACAGATTACAAATGTAAAAAGCAGACACGATAAATAAAATTACACATTTTACAATAAAAACAAGTATAGAAGTCCAAAGGTTGCCAAAATGTTAAAATATTCTAGTGTTAACAGCTACCACTAAAGCTTGACAATATCAACAAAGGCAGAACAGTTCGGAATGGGCACATTGGGATCAGCGTTATGTACCAAGAAAGTTAAAGCCTGAGATGAAAAATAGCCTGTCACTTTCTTGATAAGAGGTTATCAGACCAAGTACAGATGTGCCAGATCAGAGGTCTGTGGATTCTATTTCAGCACAGGTTGATTTCCCAGATGATAACACATAAACTATCAGAGAGAAGAAATACCCTTTTGGACTGGCTACAAGAATAGATTTAAAAGCTCCACCATATTCATCCACTAGAAAAATGCTTTTGTGTTAAATCCTATTATATTAATTATATGAGGGTAAAATTACAACTATGCTGAGGCTACATTTACTCCATGGCAGTTGAGATCAACATGTATATTCGTTCAGTAGGCAAAGGAATAAAACCCAATAGGCAATATCTTCTTAATGCCGGAAAAAGAATTATCTGGATGATGATCATGATACTCTTGGTTTTGCGCTGTTTTAGAGGCAGGCGCCTTGTGATCCTACGGATGTTACTGAATTGCAAATCCCACAAACAGTCACTTCAGTCATTCCTCCACATTTGCTAGGATTAGTGGCACAGGACCCCTGTGAAAGTGGAAAAACTGTGAATAATGCTAGGCCCTCCCAAACCATATTTAACACACAAAAAAAGTATGATCACCATAGTCAACCCACCATGGATTCCTTTGAGGCATCAAGGTTCCTTCACAAGGCAGAAGTGGGTGGCTGGTGGGGCTTCCTGCCATCTTCACTGGTGCCCCACACCATTTTTAACAGGGACTTACAAGCCTTGTTCGCAGTTTCTCAGTCTCTCAAGGCTTGCAGGTCCTATTAAAAATGACAGAGGGAGGCAGCAGAGGGGACAGCAAATAATCCGTGAATAATCAAATCCACAAAAGGGAAACCCACAAATGTGGAAGGCTGACCGTATTTGCTTTGTTGGCTGACAGGAATCACAGTGCGACAACAGCTGGAAAGCCACACCCTCTGCCAATCTGTGGAGGAACCATGCTATCTTACTTAGTTTTATGCATCCTTTGATTACCCTTGGAAAAGGTGTTGTGCTCCAGGCTTCTGGGTTGGTCTAGTACAGGAATGGGGAATGTATGGTCCTCCATATGTTATTGGATTGCAATTCTGATCATCTGTAGCTGATCAGATAGGAAGATGGGAGTTGCAGTCTAGCAACATCTGAGGGACCGCACATTTCCCATCCCGGTCCAGAGCAAAGCACTGCTTGAGGTCCCTTTATAAATCTTCTGTAAAGCCTGATTAGGTAGTTGGAATATGATTTTTAAAAAATGAGTAACAAATTTCAAAAATAGAAACATTGTCTCAAGTGAGAAGTGAGACGTGCTCCTCAGATACTATGCCAGTCATGACTGCTTTGTAATGCAATAATTTTGGGGACAGTGCTGTGTGGCTCACACTAGATGGTTAAACTGAAAATTCACTATGCAAGATGTGATTATGGCCATTTACGCAGGAGCAGATTTAACACAATTGTGGATGACAAGGCTATCTGTGGCTCCTAGTTGTGATGATCGTATACTGCCTCAAAATGCCGGTTTCTAGAAAGCAACATCGGGAGTGGAATTTTGGTCCCTACTGTGTGTGGGCCTCCCAGTGGGGAATCTGATTGGCCAGTATGGGAAACAAGATGCTGGATTAGAAAGGCCTTTGGCCTAATCCACGAGTGCAGTTGCATAGTCCTTACATGCTTCTAACTTGTTTATTCCTTCCTTCCTTCCTTCCTTCCTTCCTTCCTTCCTTCCTTCCTTCCTTCTTTCCTTCCTTTCTTTCTTTACAGACCGTACTGAAATATCTGCTCGGGTTCCTTGTGGTTGCCGTTGTCATCATAGCCATAGTCGTTCCTGTAGTTTTGCTGACAAACCAAAGTAAGTTTGGAGTGTTGACCATCTCTTAATAGGAATCAGTAAGTCATTTGAGAAATCTGGGGTCTATTCACACTACACAAATATAAATCTCATTATGGGCCCTCCCTAAACTGCAAACTCCAGGATTCCCTAGGATGTTGAAAGTGGAATAATAGTGCTATAATGGGCTAGTTGGAAATGGTCTATGTTCCACTTTAACTGCCATGGCAACATCCTGTGGAATCCTTGGGCTTCTAGTCTGACGAGGCACTGGACCTCTCTGGCTGGGAATTCTTAAGGCCCCTCTCTAAACTGTAAACTCCACGATTCCATAGGATGTTGCTATGACAGCTAAAGTAGAATATAGTGCTATAATTGTGCAACGTGACTGGGCCCTCGGTGTCCCCAAACACTTCTCTGACTGTTAGCTAAGAGACAGCAGAACTCAAGTGTGGTTACTAGAAGGTTTCTTGATGTTGTTGTATGCCTTCAAGCTGACTCCAATCTGTGGTGAATCTACATAGGGGTTTTCTTGGCCAGATTTGTTCAGAGGATGTTTGCCATGGCCTTTGTCTGAGGCTCAGAGAGTGTGACTTGTCCAAGGCAATGAGACATGGATGAGTTTCCACGGCTCATCAGGGATTTGAATTCTGATCCATTGGAGTCTAAGGCCAGCATTCAAGTCACTATACTAATCCAGCTTTCAGCAGGTTTTTGATGCTGCTAATTAACTCTGGGATGCATTATTCTGAACAACACATGACACAGTTACTTCTGTATAACACAATATGTACTCCAGTCTAGAGATATGAAGGCCTGGGGGAAAAAATGGAAAAATTCAGAAAAAAATGGGTTTTTTTCCATTTTTTTCCCCTGAAGCCTTTCTTTTTTCCCAAAAATTGAAAAAAGGAAAAAAATCAATTATGGAATGTTTTATTTTAGCTTGATGAATAAAAGCTTTAAGACAAGGTGTTCATATATTCTCCAAATCATTTTTAAAAACTAAGTACAGTATCAGGTTACTCTAATTTCTGTGCACGGAGAACAAACAAGACCTAGGTTACAAACTGAACTCTCCAATGCAAAAGCAAGATGCGTTTCTTTCTTTAGGGAGCACTTAGTCCCTCCCTCCTCCCTTCCACACACTTTTCCACTCTCAGTTCTTTTTATGGGAAGGGGTGCTTTATGTCTGTTTGATACTGTGGAGGGGAAATATAATTTTCTTTGTTACTAGTGTTGATGGTTTCTTCTGGTTGTTTTATTTTTTTGCCTACTCCACATAAACTAGCAAAACCAAAGAGGTTCCACACAGTTCAGGTGATTGTTGCTCCATTTGTTACAAATAAAGATGTTTTAAAAAATAAAAGTAAATTCCATTTGTAATAATTGATCGAATACACTGTATTTTTAATATACCAACTGTGATAATTTAATGCCAGATCAAATTGTACGTAGTCATGTTTTATATTCCTAAAGTAATAGAGTGACTTTCAATCTATAAAAAGTGCTAATGTTGCATCCTTTTCAATTTTTCTGAAAATTTCCATTTTTTTTTCTGAAAAAAGAACAGGGGAAAAATTTTTTTTTTCCCATGGCTTCAAAATTTCTGGAAACTTTACATCTCTACTCCAGTCACATAAAAAATAAGTTAAGGGGGCATTTTTGACAGCAATAATGGAAAGCCAGTGAGGTATGGCAGAACCCTCCCACAACCTGCTACTGACAACCCCAGGCTGATTTATTCTCAGCTTAGCCGCAATACTGCTTTCAGCTGGGTGAGAGAGAAAAGAAGTTAGAAATAGGAACTGTAGGGATATAGTTGATGTCTAGGGGAAGCATTCTGCACTCCTCACACATGTGCTCCTTTTAATATTAGAAAATGATCCCTCAACCGCTTCTTTTCCACAAGACTGAGGTACATACTGGTTTAAACACTCAAGATGCAGTTCAGATAGCTCATCCTACTGATTTACTTCTGTCAGTGGAAAGGACAAAGGAGGATACCCTTCTTGATGAAGTCCCTGACAAACCCTCACATGCCTTGGAAGATTGGGAAACCCTCCGAAGTGGATTTTGGGAAGGTTTTGTGGAGTTTGAAGGGCAAGGAGAAGAGAAGACATTCTCACTGGACCTTCACTTGTTATTATGTTGGGATCAGCTCAGAGATTTAACTCACTATATCTAGTTAGGGCTTTATGTGTTTCGTATTCTTAAACTAGAAAGAAGATTTAAATTTAGGCTTGGTTATGCAGATATTTTGCACTGTGTGTCTGACTGACAAAATGGCCAGTGGCATCTCGAGAACGAATTGATTCACTGTAGTGTAGGTTTTGCTGATGAAGTCACCGATGAAAGCACATTCTTGTTCATAATTGTCTGTGTTGTAGGGTTGTTGTTGTTGTTTTTTGGGGTTTTTTTGACATTTGGCTGAGTACATTCTTTAGACTGAATGTACAATTGCATTTCCAAAAGTACAAAATAAAATATGTTTTATAGAAATTACATCATAATAGCAACTTGTTTCCATTAGTCCATTTGGTGTGTTAATAGTAATTTGTTGCCAATACCCATTACAGTGTTTTGAAGTTTACCTACTGTGTTCATTACTTTTTGTTATTTTTGTTACTTTTTTTAAAAAAGAAACTTCAGGATTAAGAAGAAAACATAAAACTGGAAACACTCATTAAAAAATCCTTTAAATGCCTAAAAAACGTTTTAAAGGAACTTTAAAAAAAACTATAATATATAGTAATTACAGCACAGTGCAACTATCATTATAAAGTAGCTCTGTTATGTTAATTTTGGAATGTGACTCTGTTATATTGTTATTATAAGTACTTTTCACAAACAACAACGTTATTTGTAGTTTCCATTCCAAGCTAAGGGTTGCCTAGTTTTCTATACGTAACATTTGTAACAGTGCTTTAAAAACAAATGCTTAATCCAGTTTTCAGTAGATTAATTTTTCTATATGGAAAAATGAAAGGGAGTTAGATTTAGAACTACTATACTGGCTACATAACTGTGCTAATGTTCCAGCCTGAGTGCATTAAAATTCTGCAGCTACAGAGATGTTAATGTTCTCTTGTAAATCTTGATAGTTTCCATATTCTGGACGTATAGTGTGCAGGTTTTTTTCTTACACGGACAACAAATTTAATGTATTTAAAAAAACCCAGTAACCTCAGCTTTCTTTTTGAAAATTCAGGGCAATTAACAACAACTACTTTGAATGAAATTAATGATGCCGTTATCTGATTCCTAGAAAGCATTTCTTCTGAAGGAGAAACACATTTTGACAGTGCCATATTTGTGTATTTAATCACAGATATACCATAATCATACAGAAAGAAAGATCCACATTTTTATCAGCAAAAGGCATGTTTAGAAATATTTAAACAACTGCTGTGAACTTAACAGTTTTCTACTCCTATGTTGCAGGAGTGCATTCAAATTACACAGGCAGCAAGTATGGTTATGCAAATTATGTTTTAGTCTAAAGAGCTGTGCAACTGCTTACTAAATTTTTGTCACACCTCTTACGTGGATGTCAGAATATTAAATTGTAATACATTTTGGGATGCATCTTATATAAGACAAAAGACAGGAAGGTAGCTTCCAAGTACAGAGTACAACAAATACAACTCTCAGCTTGCATGCCAGCTGTTACCCTCTTTAGAGCAGTCAGATCTTGCTTCCACTTCTGACATTCAAACTGGGCTATTAGGCATGGTTTATATGAAGCTTTCTGTGAAAATAGTCCAGAAGCTGCAACTGATACAAAATGCAGCGTCTTGGATATTGATAAGATACAAAAAGCCTGACAATTTAACTCCAGTCTTACACTGGCTGCTAGCAAGTTCCAGCTCCAATTCCAGTACTGATCTTAGAGCCCTAAATGGACCAAGTCTGTTTTTTGCTTTGCTTTGTTTTGTTTTTGATGGGGAGAGAGGACTACTTGCATGGTTGCTTGTTTGTTTATTATTTCATTTCTACTCCACCTTTCTTCCCCAAGCCTTTAACAAAGAAATGAATAAAACAAATACAATTAAGGGATCTGATAGAACGAAAAGAAACTGAAATCATAATCATAATATAATAGAAAGACATGTCTTTGCCTTTAAAATCAAGCATCCTTCTTGAATGCATGCCATTAGGAATAGTCAGGTCAGTATGTACAAAAGAGAGACCCTTCTTGGTGGTGGCCAAAAGTGCAGAACTCTTTTTCCAAAGACTTGTTCCTTGTCCCTTCTCTTCTGGTGTTCAGATGAGGTTTGAAGGTGTTTTTTTTCCTTTTCAGTTTTATCATTTCTCTGAGACATCAAATAGCTTATGTATCTGAAAGCTGATTCTGAATGTATCTTGTCTGGAATTTTTATCTTTCATTTTTGCCTTTTCTCTTGATGGTATGGCATTTGTGAGAACATAGTTCCAAAATACAACTAAAAACATTTTAAATAAATAATACTGGCTGTAATGGTCTCTAGAGAAAGAGTCTATGTCAGTTTCTCTTAAAGATTTTTTTTTTATGAGAGACATAGGTTTTGCTTGGTTTGGTTTGGTTTCTGCAACATTTCTATTTTAATTTCTCATAAAGCAAAATAAGGTATTTGTGCATTCACGTAATGGACTGAAAAGCTATGCTGAACATATGACCCTCTTATCAGAATGGACTTTGATCCTGCTTAAGACTTGCTTGAGATTACAACAGCATTTTTAACATTTTCTTAATGAGAAACTGGTTCAATGTACAAAAGGATATCGTGCAAAAACAATGTTTGTTAAGATTGCACAAAGATGTTTCAAGCTATCCAGATTGCTTTTTGTTACTTACATCCTTTCTAATAAATATTGTCTCTACCCCAGGTTTCTGTTTGTTGCGTCTCTGGTTAATGGAGATGTTAGTAATGGAGACTGTTATCATGCCATTGCCCTGCCTCATTCTCTGAATTTTATGGGGGGCTCCAGACGATCTTGTCTTTTGCTTGTAACCCAACCTTGTTTTTGTTTTTTTGCTGCTTCTTCTGTCGTTTTCCATTACTGCAGAAAGTCTGTTAAGGAGGAAAAAGACAGAAGGCTGCACAGTTCCTTCAAGTAGCTAACGTGAGGAGCCTTCTGTCCGGAAATGCCCAGAGTGGTGTTGTTGTTGTTTCAGTGGTGCTTTATAAACCAACATGGTAAAGAGGGCATCAGTGTATTGCCGGAGTGTATAAAACACCACACCCCTTGCCTAGCATTCTGTACTCAGTCCAGTGTGCAGCTAAGTGAGGACTGCTTCTGTAGATAAGAAGAAAGCGTAGCTCAACGGCTACAATTACTAGAGTAAGAACCTGTGTTTGCAAAATTTCTGAGAACTGATGCTATTTTTTAAGTAATTGGAAGTGAAATTCATGCTTGCAGCACAAATGTTTACTTATAGTCTGCGTAAGACCAGAAATATAACACTGCCTACACTGATTGACAGTGGTTCTCCAGTCTTTTCAGCCCTGCCTGGACCTGCTAGGGGTTGGTCCTTGGACTTTCATCATGAAATGAATAGGTTCTGTGACTGAGCTACAGTAGAATTAATGATAAGGAACAGACCTTTGTGTTTTAGCATGAATCAGTGATCAAGGTGTGCCTTCAGATTATGTGGAAAGCAAACCCAGAGCTGCATCACAGATTTGACAGGTAGTCTCCTTAAGGACATAGGAAAATAGTTAATGGAGACTGTTTGATATAATGCAAGGTCAGCATATTAACTTCATTATTCTTTATATGTTTACTCAGAGGTGAACTCCATTGCATTTACTGGGATTTATTCCCAAGTAAATATGGACAAGATAGTAGCCTTATTCATGCAGAAATATAGCTGATAGCTTTTTCTGTGAGTGGGTTTGTGGGGCTTTCAACAACCCTCTGTTATCTAATTTATTTCTCATAGCACATGTTTTGTACACAGAGATTTGCTGGGGTGGAGTGGGCTGTGGCTTTCCAAGATAGGTTTCATCTGGTAAGACTTGGTTGTTTTTAACTGCTAGCCTTTCCTGTTGGCGATTTGTTTATTTTTTTTAATGGTTGCAAGCTGCTTTAAGCAGTGCAGTTTGCTGCTACTCTGTAACAAGTAGCAACTAAAATGCATTCTCCCCTTGCTGTGAAAAGAGAATTACAGCTAGCAGAAATATGGAGTGTTCCAACCTGTCCTCCCTTTTCTTTTATGTGGAAATCTGCTCCCAAGTATATCAGTGATGTCCACAAGCCCATAATTTCCAAAATAATTGTATTTGAAGCTACTCAGTTTCCCAATTTGCAGGCTGGTGCCACTGTCATTCACCTGCGACCTTGTCAAGCTGCTGCTTGGAATTAAAAAATGGAAGGCTAAATGGTTTATCGGTCTGACTCATTATATGGCAGCAGCTTCTATAGGGTAGGGGAATGGCACACCGCCTAAACTTCACATGCAGGATGTTCCAAAATCAGTGCCAGAAATTTCCAAGGAGAGATTCCCAGGCAGATGACCTCAGAAAGGCTGCCCTTGAGCCTGGGGCTACATGGGAAAAATCACAGTAGTCATTATTGAGCTAGGTGGTTGGTGGTTGGCTTAGTATCTGGCAGCACCTTTCTTGGTCAACACCAGATGCTTTAGACCAGTGGTTCTCAACCTGTGGGTCCCCAGATGTTTGTGGACTTCAGCTCCCAGAAGCCCCAGCCACTATGGTCAATGCTCAGGGCTTCTGGGAGCTGAAGTCCAAAAACATCTGGGGACCCACAGGTTGAGAACCACTGCTTTAGACTGTTGGTGCCATAGGCCAGCATGACAGATCATGTATTATGAAAGTTGTAGTTCAAAACATCTGGAAGGGACCAAGTTGCCTATGCCATACATTGGTTTATAGTTTATTGTTCCTCACCCTCTTCATGCCATCTTTTCACTTCCAAATGTTTTATATTCCACCCTCTTGTGTGTACAGAAAACAGTTTTCTTCACAAGAGATACTGTTGTTGCACAAAGCATTGCTTTTCGTCCAAACAGTTATTTTTCTCAAAAAGGCTGAATTGGCCAAAAAATGTTTTTAAAAATGCTTGTAATCTTGCCCAGTAGGGAGAAAAGTTTTAAAATTTTCATTACTGTTTAGAAGAATGAAATAAGTGAAGATTCATCACCCTAATGATGATAGATGACAGGAGCTGCAGTCCAACATGAAGAGCCTTAAGTTACTCATCCCTATCATGGTTCAGTGAATTGGTGGCAAGGTATGAGAAAGACAAAATGATGAGCATCAAATACATTGCGTTCATTTACATTTTATCTTGTAGAGCATGGATATTTTATGCTGGCTATGTTTTCTGTCAGGGGAATTTTATATGGTTTGCTTTTTTAATAAAGAAAGAACTGAAGGCAAACTCAACAATGCTCTCATATTTTTCTTTTTCATAGTATCAGGGTTTTTATAGGCTGCTAAAAAAAGGAAATGCCATTGATAATGAAATCCATTGAACTGACAAGGCCTTCACTTAAGTATGTTCATAAAGAGACAGCTGGGGCGTTATTGCTTTAAAAGTGGTATCGAACTGAAGTGAGCATTACTATGGAAACTTTTGCTTTACACAAAAATGAGTCCCACTTAATGCTAGAGATCTGAGACTTAGAAGGCAAACTTGGGGAATATGTTGGGTCCAGGTCTGAATCTGTTCAGAACTTATAAATGAAGGAGCATATGTTTCTCCCTCACTTGTCTTCCTTTCTTATTCTCCAAGACACCGGTCATTGGACTGGCCTTTAAAGAGAGCATATGTATTTGGTACAGATTTGTGATTATTTTTTCTTATTATTTTAATTTGTTTATATGGTGGGCCCTTGGTATCTGCTAGGGTTTGGTACCAGGACCCTTTATCAGTACAAAAATTTGTGGATTCTCAAGCCCCATTATATGTACCATGGTATAGTAAAATGAAAATGGCAAAATCAAAGTTTGCTTTTTGGATGTATTTTATTTTATTTTTTGGAATACTTTCAAGCCTTGGTTGAATCTGTGGATACAGAATCCATGGGTATGGAGGGCCGACTGTATTCCAGTTTTCTCCCAGCACAGGATCTAAGACAGCTTACAACAAATAAAAACAAAAGGAAGCTAAAATCTTATTTATAGAGAATTTTGAAAAAGAGCTTAAAAACATCTTAGGTCAAGGCTATTTGAAAGACCGTATCTCTCTGTACAAGCCAGCTAGAGCCATAAGATCTACAAGGGAGGGCTTTCTCTAGGTCCCACCACCACCCAGGCTCGCCTGGTGAGGACATGGGAGAGAGCCTTCTCAGTGGGTGTTCCCACCCTGTGGAATGCTCTTCCACATGAGTCTAGGCAGGCCCCCTCCCTGCTCTCATTTTGCCGACAGGCAAAAACTTTTTTCTTTAAACAGGCTTTCACATAAGCCAAGAGCTTTATTTATTAACTGTTGTATTTGAATCTCCTTTTAAGTGGTTTTATGATTTTATATCTGTTTAATGTTTTTAACTGTTTTGAATATTTTTAATGTATTTAATGTTTTTTAATGTTTTTTAATGTGTATTTATTGTTGGAAGCCGCCTTGGGTCCCAATTCCGGGAGAAAGGCGGCCTAGAAATACAATTAGTAAGTAAGTAAGTGTATTAAAAGCATAAAGTTTGAAAACAGTGTAAAACCTGTTTTATGTGTTATAAAATATAAAATCTAAGGATCGATCATGTAATGGGCATAGGTTTTATGTTTAAGAGAGCCCTCCCCAAACCTCCAGTGCCTGCTATGGAAAAAGGATGTTTTGTACTAAGTGGGCAGGAAAAAGATGCATTCTTATTTCATCTCATCCCAACACCGAGGTTGAATCCAGGTAGAAATGTTGCCTAATCTGGAAAGTACAAGACAGATGAATGCACAGATGATGGTAATGAGAGATACCATAAGGTGTTTTAGTGCCTGAAGCAGCAATATAGCAGCCAGCTAAAATAATTAATTAATTGTATATATTCCAAAACTCTTGTATCCCAACTTTTCCAGAACTGTGCTTATAAAAACCAATGTAGAAATTAAATAGGAAAACTCTAGTTGAAGAAAAACAGCATAAATATCAGAACATCAGGTAGAAACTCTTCTATCGAGACAAAATTCCAGTTTGAATTTAAAATGTGACCTTTAAAAAAATGTGGGAGCAGCATAATTAAAACACACAGGACAGGATTTTGTGTTGGAGATGGGCAGTGTAAATCTGCATACAGAGTTACACATTAATTATACTACTCACCCCTTACACTAACGGCAGTGTTGCAGAACTGAACCAAGATAGTAGGTGTGCATTATACATCCATGTGCATTGTCCAGTTCACATGTGTGGCAGGGATTGCTTCATTCTCTCACAATGATATGGCCATTCCCCAACCTGATAAGGTATCCTGTTTTTTCCATACAGCCCTGCCTTCCCTCTTATAACATCACCTTTGTGTAAAAGAGTGAGGTCTTTCAGTGGTTATTTGGAACCCCTTTATAGATCTATTGTAGCATGTTTTCTGTGTGTCTTTAAATACTGTATATAACTCAGTTGAGTCAGTATTTATTAAAATTAACTGCAACATTTATTTAGATAATAGACAGAATAAAGTATACTGGTGTACACTGAGGCGAAATAAATAGATAAATAAGTAGCCAAATCGCATGTAAGCTGGTAGGCAGTCACCAACCAGGAAAGCTTTTTTTTTTTTTTAAGTTTTGGTGAAAAGCTGTAGAAAAGGCAAATGCCATGTTAGGAATCATCAGAAAAGAGACTGAAGAATAAAACTGCCAGTATCATGTGTTGTACAACTCTGTGGCATAACCACACTTGGAGAGCTCTGTAAAGTTTTAGTCAGCATCCCTCAAAAAAGAGGATATAGAAATGGAATATGTGTAGAAAGGGGAAACAAGTGTTCAGGAGGCTGGAGCAATTCCTCTTTGTGAAAAGGTTGCCGTGTTTGCTGCTGAGTGACAGGAAATGTGACAGAGGTGAATGCAGTTATGCATTGTGTGGAGAAGATGGATAGGGGAAAGTTTATTATTTGTCTGCTTCTCCTGTCAAGAAGAAGGAATTTCAGCAAGTGTTAGTTGCATAATAAGCAGAACCTACTCTGGCAACCACAAACCTTGGCAGTTACCAACCCTAATTATAAATATGTAATCCAATAAAGCAAAACGGTGTCTGATTTTGGATGAATAAAGGGTATAACTTCTTCATGTAGCACATGGCTGAACTATGGAATTTGCTAATTCAAGAGGTAATGTGATACCTGACTGCATGGAGAGTTTTAAGGAGGAATTGGAGATAAAGCTGTCCCTGGCTACTAGTTGTGATGGACACATGTTAGACCCACTATCAGGGGCAATATGCCTCTACATATTATTTCCTTGGGAACATAAGGAGCGTGCTGTTGTATTCATGTTCTGTTGTTAGCTTCCTAAGAATCTGTCTAGTTCCTATGCAAACAGAATGCAGGATGAGATATGTCTTTGGTCTGATCGAGCATGGACAATCTAAATGTTCTCATAAGAGATAACTAGGTGCAAGATAACTAGGTGCAAGAAAGAATTGATTGACTTTGACTGAATGTAATTGAAATACTTATTTGTCTTATTTTCCACTCCTAGCTTTTAGTAGTTATTACTGTCATAAAAAAAATTGTGTTGCAGTATATTCTGTATCTGTAATTACTGACCCTCTAAACCTTCCTAAAATAAATTATACCATAAAGTATGCATAAAAGCTGAGTTGTAAAACATTCAAAAACCAATTTGTTTACTCCCCAATTTTTGCACTGTAAACTATTCTGGGAAGGGGGTTTGCCATAGACAAAATGAATTTATGTGTTTTTCTTTTGGGTTGTACATATTCACCCTTGCTTTTATGCCAAAGCAGATATAACCTTCAGTGCTTTAAAAGAATATGTACGTCCTTGCTCACTCATTATGTTTCTGCTTTGCTAGCAAGATACACCAGGTAGAATATAGCCAACAAGTGAGAAATTAATTTAAAGTTTTTCACTGTATTTTCTGAGGGGTTCTTGTGGGTGAGGACATCATGAAAAACTATAGAGCAGTGGTTCTCAACCTGTGGGTCCCCAGATGTTCATGGACTTCAGCTCCGAGAAGCCCCAGCCACTATGGTCAATGCTCAGGGCTTCTGGGAGCTGAGGTCCACAAACATCTGGGGACCCACAGGTTGAGAACCACTGCTATAGAGCATTATCTACATATTCTTGAATGACTTTTTTCCAACATCCCCTTTTGCAGGTTGTACAACCCTTCCATCATGAGTGGCCAATATGGTCAATTGCGTTGGCCATACCAGCTAGAGATTATGGAAATTTTAGCCATCACATTTGGAGGTCACCAGGTTGGAGAGGTTGATATAGGGCATTGCAGGAATAATTGTAACCAAGTCTTTTTATTTGCAACTTTTCTATTTAGCACTAAGTTGTAAGGCAAAATAGGTTTTTTTTTTTGACGTGGGGAGGGACTTCAGAAGCCAGAAGCCTCAGCCACATTGGCCAATTGCCAAGAATTGTGAGAGGTGAAGCCCAAAATACTGAGAGGACTACAGTTTGGGAATCACTGCTTTAGGAAGGTGACATTCTACAGCAATCTTACCTTTTCCCTCTTGTTGACAGATACTCCCGATCACCGCAGGAGATTTACTCTGCAGGATTATTTGAATGATAATTTTCAATACAAATCGTACAACTTGCAATGGATTTCAGGTAACCAGCATGTTCTTTCTGGAGTGTATTGGGGCTGCTTTCCTGATGCATACATAAGAGAGATGGGGGATATTTGCAAAACATGTCCACATACACATGTAGCAAAAGTCATGCTTGGGAACCTCAGCAATCAAAGCTCCCTGGTGCTTGTCATGCATTCTGATTCCGGCATCTGTCTTTCAGGGCATTCATTGGCAGACACATGTATCCAGTGAAGCCTAGTCCTGCTGGGAAAAGATAAAGATAATCTAAGTTAAGATGGTTTTAGGTCAACTAATTCTTATATTGCTTCATGCTTTCAGGAAAGCCTTGTGATATCTAAACAGTTCAGTAAGTTAGCCTCTCAAAATTCTTCCTTTTCTGAAGAGGAGTAATGTACATCTTCTGCTGCACATTTTATAGATAACCACTTGTCAACTTGCTCAACATTTCTTTTTCTCATTACTTCTTTGAGATCCTGAATTCCTCTTCATGTACTTAATGAATTCCACTTTGAGATCCTG
This sequence comes from Iguana delicatissima, assembly GCA_948472985.1. Classification (NCBI taxonomy): domain Eukaryota; kingdom Metazoa; phylum Chordata; class Lepidosauria; order Squamata; family Iguanidae; genus Iguana; species Iguana delicatissima. The sequence goes on along the minus strand of CAOKZL010001211.1, from coordinate 80,673 downwards.
AAGTCCACTTAGTGTACATACAGCAATTGTAACTTTTTCATTTCAAAACTAAACAATATTTATGGCTTTTGAATAGCTACATATCATATAGTTCATTTACTGAATGATATAAGCAGCATAAATAACTTCAGGGTAATGGTGGTGGTGATTGGTTCATTGTCACTTAATAAATGGCTATCTTCTTTTTTCCCCATTTAGGACATCAATATATTCACACAAGGGAGAATAACATCCTTCTCATTGATGCTGAGAATGGATCCGAGACTACAGTCTTAACAAATACAACATTAGTAGGTTTTTAAAAATACTGTATGTTTCAACCCCTCAACAGAGTCGTAGGCAGAACATTTTCATTGTGTATGCAGTGGCCCCTCCACTTTCGTTAGGGTTCAGGGCCCAGAACTCTTGTGAAAGTGGAAAAAATGCAAATCCCACCCCCGTGCTCCCCCTCCCATTTCCTTCCAGGGCTCCCCCTCCCATTCTCTTGCCTTTTGCCCTGGAGCATGAGCCTTCCTTCTCCAGATGTGGGCAAACGGCAAGGGAATGGGAGGGGGAGCACTGTGTGTAATGAAGGGAGACTTATGCATACCTTCTCCCCCATTCACTTGCCATTTGTCTTGGTGCATTTTCCTTGCACCAGGGCCAAAGGCAAGGGAAAGGAAGGGAGGAGCAGTGAATGCAGAGAAGGAACATGCACACATGCCTCGCCCCACATTCCCTTGCCTTTTGCCTCAGTACACTTTCTCTGCGCCAGGGAAACAGGCAAGGGAATGGGAGGGGTAGCACCAGAGATAGAAAAAGAAGGCATGCGCATGCCTTCCCCACTCTCATACCCTTGCCGTTTGTTCAGGTATGCTTGCCTTCCTTCTCTGCATACACCAAAAGACAAGGGAATGGAAGGAGGAGAATTGAGGGGGAAGAAACACATATGACTTGTGAATAATCAAATTCATGAAGGTCAAGTCCGTGAATAGGGAGCTGGGAGGAGGACTGTATACATCCATGGTGGTTTTTTTAATTTAGCACTTTTTTCTTCTTATGTCAACAGGGCAATTATAACAGTACTGAAGCAATTTTGTCACCTGACCAAAAATATGCCCTTCTGCGATATAATTATGAGAAGGTACCAATGAAATACAGTTCTCTTTCTGTTAATCTAGTTCATATTAGCAAAAAGTTTGGGTTTCAGTATATAAGGATTGCAAAAAGTTTTTATTTTGCTGAGCTCTGGCTAATTATTCAAAATGTGCACTTTTTTTTTAGTTCTTACTTGGGAAACAGAAGTTTTTGAAATCAGTCCTGGGATGTTTGAATTTGTCTATCTGTTAGCAAAGATAGTTATGGTATGGGGAGGCATGGGTAGATGATACACAATGTCACAATGACAGAGAGGGCATGATCCTGAAGCTTATTTAAATAATGTGGACTAAGCTAGTCTGTCAGGGGATTTTATGAGTTGCCTTGGCCATGCCCAAGTACACGTTCTTGCTGCAGTAAAGCCATTATCAGAGTGTGCTAAGTACCCTGTGAAAGACTTGAGTCTTTGGCCAAATATACTTCTAGCCTCTTGGATCACAGACTTAGACTCAATATTTGGGGTTGTGGTTTGTTAACAATTCTACAGTGATGTTAGAGTAGGATGAGGAAGTTGAATGACAGATTGATGTACTACTTGCTCAGTTTGTCCCCCTGCCCACCTTATGTTCAAATGCTTCTCTTGTAGGTGTGGAGGCACTCATACAATGCATCATACCACATCTTTGACTTGGGTACTAGGTCAGTAACATTGTTGCCTTATCAAAATGTCACACTGGACAGTATGAATCACATTACTCTGACTTTTTTTCTTTGTGTTTCCTTTCTCCAGTTCTTTAGTACCTGGCAAGTCACTGCCTACAGCTATCCAGTACATAGCCTGGTCACCTGTTGGTCATAAACTGGTTAGTAAAAAAAAAATAAATCATACAGCCCACACACTCCCCATAAACACACCGTCCTTCCTTTTGGTACCAAGTCAGGTCTTCCTATTCCTATGTGTATGCTGCTAGAATTGCATCTTTCGCAAGCAAGAGAGGTGCATTAGTATAGGTGACATTACCTTAAGATTTGTATATAACAAAAAAACTTTAAGCTTAAAAAAGCCTGATGAGAGAATCCCCAAAGTAGCCTTCAGTGTATTCAGTAACACAATATATGGAATAAGAATTTTTTAAATCAAACCAAATCAAAATACCAATCATTAGCAACTGGTTAAAAGAGAGAATGGAATAGCTGGAAAAGAAGTTGGTGTGGGGAGGGAGAATCACAAAGGGTAGAATAACCCCTTTAATTGTTTGGGTAGGTCATTTGTAGGTTCATGCTGAACACTAATACTGCTCATCAGCTATTGAGCATGAAGAGACCATGTGATGGCAGCTGGGAAGAACCTTTAACACAGTATCCAGTGCAGAAAATATATTCAGTTTCAGTTTGATGTGTAAAATGAAGGTAGTTATAAAGCAGTTGAGAAGAAAAATGGATTGACATAGGAGAGCTACGAAACTGTTGATTCTTCTCTGTTTATGGCAGGCTTATGTTTCAAACAACAATGTTTACATCAGAGAAATGCCAGATGGTCCTGATATACAAATCACCAAAAATGGAGAAGAAAATAAAATTTTTAATGGATTAGCAGATTGGGTGTATGAAGGTAACTATTGCCGAACCATAATCGTATGGTTGAGAGCTTATGTGGTGCATTGGTATCAATGTCAGACTATTATTGTGGGAGATCAGGGTCTGAATCCCCATTTAAGGCATGGAAACCCCCCGAGTGGCCTAGGGTAGGTCGCATTATCTCAGCGTCAGAGGAAGGCATTGGCAAACCCTCTCAGAACAAATCATACCAAGAAAACCCGTGAGAGGTTAATCTTTGGTATATCATAAGTTGAAAACAAATTGAAAGTGCACAGCAGCAATGAACCATATTGCCACCTAATTTACCTAATTTTTGGTGTCTTTTCAACATATATTGGCTACTCTTTGAAATAGCTATTGTTTGGCATATTGAAAATAGCATCACATACTCCTTCTCATTCCCTTTTTCTTCACATGATAGAGAGATTAGATAGTAGTTTTTCCTTTTACGTTGTGGCAAGCCATCATTTGCAACAAAACAGAATTCCAATGTTTTGATTGTGGTTTGGTGTCCTGTCTTGTTACTAGTATTTACCAAATACTGTCAGATGAAATGACAGACTGTGGGTTGTCTCAAATTAGAAAGTGAACTTTCTAATATACTCACCAGGCACATGGAGTAGTAAAGCTGGATATGGTTCATTCATTATCCTCCAAACCATGGCAGGAATGAGCTTGAAATTGTCATATATCATGGGTGGGCAAAGTGCAGCCCACAGACCACATGCTGCCTCTTGGGGCCATGTTGTGCCCCACTAGGGCTCCCAGGGGTCAAAAAAAAATTGGCAAAAAAACATAAAAAAAAATACTTTTGCTCCAGTATGCCCCCAAATGCACTCTAGGGGTGTATGGAGGCATTTCCACTGCATTTGAATTAGCATCCTGGGCCTCAGGGCTCAGAAACAAGTTTTGCAGTTTTTACCCCCCCCCCAAATGCTCCAGATTGCCCACTATGGAGTAAGGGGTGCATTTCCATATGGGATCCCTTTTTTGAAACCCAAATCATGGTAAAAATATCTCCATACCCCCACATAGGTAGGGTTGTTGTTGTTTTTTTGTCAGAAGGAGATGTGGTCTCCAAGGTCTCCTAGGAGGTTAATGCACCCCCCCTTCCCCTTCCATAGTTTCCCACCTCTTCCCTGTATAATTTATTTCTATAGAATGTAATCCAGTTGTTCTGGTGCATTCACCAACTGTCAAGTTGGCATGGGTTCCTCACTCACTTTGGCCGTTATGGGAATGTTCTGTGTGGTGATGTTAAAAAGCGTTCTAGCCACCTAGATTACTTGAGCCTCCAGTGATGGAGCTGGATTCAGAACTACCTCAAAGGTACATACGAAGTTCTAGAAGATGTAAAGCACTTACTAACAGGGCCTCCAGCCTTTTGAGGATTCAGCTACACAGACATGCATGTCCATTGTTTGGAGATAAAGTGAAAATTCTTTGCCTACATCATCTGTTCCAAATGAATGCTGAGTACAACTGCATAGCTTAGTTGTTAACATTTTATGTAGTATCTCTTAGACCCAAATCACAGATTTAGCAGTGAATGCATGTCTTTAAATGCAAATCTACCTTGATAAAATGTAGAGTGTAGGAGGTCGGATTTAAAGAGCAAAGTGAGCATTGGGATGCTGCAGAGTGAATTGCTTGTTGTTATATGGCTTCAGGTCATTTCCAACTTACGACAACCCTATCAGAGGGTTTACTTGGCAAGATATGTTTGCAAAGGGATTGTCTGTGCCTTGTGCTGAGGCTGACAGAGTGTGACTTCCCCAACGTCACCCAGTGTGTTTCCATGGCCAAGTGGAAATTCAAACCTTGGTCTCCAGAGTCATAGTCCAGTGCTCAAACGACTATACCATGCTGGCTCTCCATAATGAATTATATTATTCACTTTTCACCTTACATCACTGTGGTGCATGGTGTCATTTTCTCTTTAACATGTTCTGAAATAAATCTAACTGAAAAAAAGAGAAAGGATGAGCAGGAGAAGTCAGTGAAAATCAGAAAGTGGGTCTAGCCCTGCTCACCCATGCAACTATTTCACTTTCTGAAAAATGGAACCATTACTTTTCTCCATATAGTTTGGGCCTCGTAGCAGAAGTTAAATCTGACATATTTGCAATGACAGACTTTCCCTTTAAATCTTAAAATGCCTGGAGCTTCTTTCATGTTTGGTGCTAGTTCTGTTTCTTTCTATTGAACTGTGATTCCTTACAGAGAATGAATTTGGAGATGTCATAAACTAGTAGTAGTAGTAGTAGTACTAAGTGGTCATAGTACTAAATCATAATACATTCAATTAGCATTTGCTGTTCATTATTGAAGCCAGATTTCTGTAGGACAGTATTTCCATAGCAGGACATTCTGTTGAGTCTTTAGTTATTGCATGGGTCACAAGATAGAAGTATTCTGAATATTAGCAGCTAAATTTCCATTTGAAATGATATACAGATTAATAAGAACAATGTTTCAGGGCAGAAGCCAACTTAGCAACTATTGCTTCTAAAGAACACATTTGCATCTCTTTCAGAGGAAATGTTTGGCACTCATTCTGCTCTGTGGTGGTCTCCAAATGGCACTTTTTTAGCATATGCAGAGATTAATGATACCGAAGTTCCTGTTATTGAGTATTCGTTTTATTCAGAAGATACGCTGCAGTATCCAAAGACCATTAGAATCCCATATCCTAAGGTCTGTGTTATTTATTAAACATGATTGTTGAGCAGTTTGATTAAGAGAATAGTCACATTTAATCAGTTGCTGCTAACAAAAATATTGTCTGTCTCTCCTCAACAGCTTGCTGTGATTAATGTGACTTAAGTCAATAGCATCTGGCAGGATTGAAGTATTATATTATCTCTACGGAAACAGGAAATACTAGTGCAATTTAGGGCTTTGGAATTTTTAAGTTTCTGAAATCGTTTATTGAAATCCAGTTTTGATAGAAGAATAGAAGAAGGAGAACTCCCTTTTCTTCCTATATGAATAATTTGCCTGGGGCTTTCTTTATTACATGGGTTACTTTCAGAACAGGGTCATCATGTCTGTCTTAACAAAAAAGAGATGACTATAAAGTCATACCTCTTTCTGATATAATGTTTGTAATGTTGTAATGTTACTGTATTAGAACAGAAACCTGATCAGTTTGAAATGCAAATTCTCTGTTGAAAACCCTTTCTTCAATGTGGCCCCTGTAAGATAAAATATAGATGGATCAGATAGTACAGGTTTCTTTTCCTGGGTTTCTTTCTCTCTCTTTCTCTTTTTAATTGAGCCAGCTATGACTGAATTGTATGAATGCTATTAAAATGTATGTTTTTTTCATGTGTGTGCACATACACACGCTTTTCTTCTGTAAATAGATGCCACAGGGAATCTGAGCAATCTCGGATCCAGAGAGTGGGGTCTTTCCTCATTGCTTAGGTCAAAAAAATGACCTCTTCTGAAGGTACCTCTAGTATTTCACCTAAAAGCTCCAATATATACATATGGCCCATGGTCGTGACCTTATGGACTAGATCATGCAAGTGCTTTGCCCTAATACAGTACAGGACATCACCTTCCTTCATTCTTCAGGTGGAAGACTCAAGGCTGAAGCACCATCTGCCTTTCCTTTACTTAACTGGGTTGAGATCCCCCTAATTAAAACGATGTGTTCTTATCTTCTCAGGGCACTGGAACAGGCAGAGGGATCTGTGTTTGGTGTGTGTGTGTGTGTGTGTGTGTGCATGCATACATGTACACTAATGAATGTATAGGTATGCTCTATTACAGCTTTTCAGTGCCTATCCTACCTAAACATATTCCCCTGTCCATACACCTCTGAGACAAGAAAGCAATGAACTAAGCAGCATAATCGCTTCTTGGATCTCTCCTTCTTATAGCTACTTGATATTTTCCTGTCTTTGCTGGCTGATTCTTTTGATGAACATTCTTTAGTGTCTGAGGTTAAATGTGACCATATCGTCTTGGAAATGTGTTTATTCGAAGTTGTTTTTCACTTCAAAAAGCAGTCCTTTGCAAGAATTATGAGGAGAATATAACATACTGAATCAATTGCTCCCACACACTCATAGAAAGTATAGCGTTTCTATTCAACATAAAGTTAAATATTCTCTCTTTGCTTTGCAGATTGTTTTCAAATCTGTGTACTTTTTAACAGAATTTCACAGTCTATCTTTGATGACACTTATGTTTTTCTTTCATTTTGTATTTCTTATGTTTCACATTGTATCTTGAAAGTAAAACTATTTTCAAGTTGATTGTACTTTTGTAATGAGTACATCCAATATGTGGAGTCTAAATTGTGGTGTGAAGTGTTGTAACTTTCTCTAGGCAGGTGCTACGAATCCAACCATAAAGCTGTTTATTGTGAATACACAGTTTTTTCCCAGTGTCAATTCTACTGAGATTGTTGCACCATCAATCGTAAAATCTGGGTATGTGTAAGAAACTTCAGTAAATTTTCTTTTGTTGATTCATGTAATTGAACAATAGTGTAACAATAGAACTAGATTCATATTTTTTGAAAAAAGTATTTATCAGGTTTTATTAAGAGTAGAAGAAAGTGGGTGGTAGAGAGTTACTTATAATGTAATATGACCTTTTCTTTTTAATATATGTTAAGCTGGAATTAAGATCCACATTAATGCTACAGCAAAGCCAGAATGTTGACGTATGTATTGATTAATATTATAAGAAACTACACAATATGATCCCATAATTTCTTATAGTGGTGCCTTGATTTTGTCACTCCCTTAAATATACCTTTAATCTGAATAGTCAAGACAAGCTGCATTTCACTTAAATCAAAGGAAAACCAGCGATGACATAGTAAGAACAAATTGTTGCATCATTGCTGTTGGAGTTCTAAGAATTATTTCACATCATCTTGCCTTGCACTTGTCCCCCAGTAAAGGTGGGGTGCCTGTGATTGGCATGGGCCAATGAATGGGGCTGAGACCAATAAGTTAAATAATCTTGTTCAGTTTTACAGTAAATACTCAGGGCTTAATGCACTGTCCCTATTCCAGAGTTGACTAAGGCACATGGCAGGACACAACTGCTGCATTTGTGGGCTTTCCCCTTTGTTCTGAATAGAGTGGCTCAGCTTTTTACTTTTGTCCCTTTTCACATGAAGCTGTCCCTCTCCATTGAAAAGGAGCCAAAAGAGAAAGTCCTTATAGGCTATTTTACTCTGTGTGTGTTCTGGCTTTCCTGTGCCAGCAAAAGATTATTTTTCTTATGTGCTACAGGAAAGAAAACACGTGACAGGGAAGAATGTAAGAGAAGCCCTGTACAGTCTCAAACACAGAATACATTAATCTTCAGCTTTTCCTTTTCTTTCTTTTTCTTTTGCATTCAGTGATAGCCTTAATATTGGTTTTTGGATAATCAATGTTTGGATTACTCAGTTTGGCTTACTAAGATTGTTCAGTGTTTGGAAGAATGAACCTGCACTTAGCCCTCATTCAGGCAGATAAATCACTTCTGTCCAGTGCTTTAATCTGTTGTATCACCTGCCTCCAGTAAGAATCACAATGTCACAATACCCAAATGCCCCAGACCAGAAAAGTACATGTTTGCACAGAGCCATAAAACTGTAGTGTTGGAAGGGATTCCAAGGATCACCTAGACCAAGCCTCTGCTAGGAATCCACAGTTGAGGCACCCTGACAGATGGCCATCCCACCTCTGTTTAAAATCTTCCAGGCGGGAACGGTATACCACCTGCTGAGGTATTCTGTTCCACTGTCAAAAAGCTCTTACCATCAACTTGAAGTGGAATGTTTGTTTTGAGCAGCTGTCAGCCCTCCTTGTTTGCAAAAATTGTAATGAATGCAAATGCAATCGATTTGTTCAGACCATTTTGTCCCACCTGCTTTTTGCCATTAAAACAAGAACAACAACAAATGCATGTAGCAGGTGGCTGAAACTTGAGGACATTACTTACAACTTTTAGGATGGCAATGTCATAAAATGCCTATCTTGTTGATCTAGTTCTTTGTGAATTCTATGGTAAAATTCGACTCTGAGGGACTGAACTGTCCCATCTGTCTGGATAAGAGTTAAAACTGAGTCTCATCTTTTGATGCTGAACAAAACATGTTGTTCATATTTAATTGCATATGAGGGTAATGTTTGTGCTGACTAGAGTTGGGTATCTCCAAACAGTCATACCCACTGCCCAGAAAAAGGACAAAAAAAAGATAAAGACAGCTGGAGGTCTTTGAAGAAGTTTATTTTTTGTTGTAGAGGTAAAGAGCTGAAAAACTAATCTGGTTTTAGACTGGAAACTACTTTATCTGTTCCACAGAGTTATGGCCACAATCAATAGATAGATAGATGGATAGATTGATAGGTGGATAGATTGATAGATTGATAGATGGATGGATAGATAAATCATAGAATGTAACCAAAATATGTAATTCCTAACTCCATAAAGTTAATAATTTCACAGCATTGCAAAAGACCAAATAATATGTAGCAGATATTGCAAGTGCTCTAATATGTCAGGTGTTCAGAGAAATGTAAATGCTAACTATTGAGTTTTAGAATTAAGATTTGAAAGTGTATGTAGTTACATGCTTAGAATCCTGTTTTTATGTCCAGGGAGCACTACTTGAGTGTTGTAACATGGGTGACAAATGAGAGAATCTGTCTTCAGTGGCTCAGAAGAATTCAAAATTTTTCGGTTCTTGACATATGTGATTTCTCTAGCGAAAATGGAACATGGCAGTGCCCAGAGGTATGCAAGAGGGTGTCAACTTTAGCTATGGAGCTCTTGAAAAAGAAAAGTCTGTACATTATTGACTTTTGGACCCAGGAGTCAGGACAAAACAAGATTGCTGACCAGCCCATAGAAAGAGGAGACTACAAACAAGGCTTGGATTAAACATGGCCAAATTTATTCAACCTATTACCTATTTAAGGTTAACCTCTGAAAAATGCAAGGGGTGGGGAGACCTAGTGCAGGAGCAGCTGGGGCAAGTGGTCTCCCCTGGACCTCTCCCCCTGCTTCCCATTGATGAAACACCAAGGTCCCAAGGTGACTGGATGAAGCTGGGTTGCAGCCTTGGCCAGCCATTCTCTGCAAGGCAGACCTAAAAGTGCATCTCACCCCCGGCCAGCCTCAGGGACAGTCTCCTTCCTCCCTCCCCCACCTCCCTTCTTTCAGGACATGTAGAGGTTGCTCCAGAGGCTTATCCTTCACCAAATGGGTGCCATAAGTGTTTACCGAAGTCCTACGTTCTTCCCCCATTACTTGCCAGTATGAACCTATTTAAGACTGCACCCTGTAGTCAATTGTCCAATCCCCGGCAGCAATATAGAGTAGGCAAAAAAACCATGGAAAATGGAGAAAATTGCTACCTGGCTCCAAAGTGACCGACAAGTTTACGTTGCATTAGAGGCAGGAGGGTGGACCATGTTGACTTCTAAAAGTGAGGCAGAGGCAGGGGTGGATCAGTTTTAAGTAAGCTCCTATGTTTCTCTCTGGTCCACTATAGCACTATGTGCCATGACATCGATAATTGGCTTCCCTTCACATAAGGCGCTCCCCCACCCCTAGTCACTGGATGACACAAAGGAGGTAGGGGAGCAAATAAGATTTTACTTTATTCTTTTCTTTTTCCCTTTCAGGAAAAGCAGCATATTCAAGAAAGTAAAACTGGTTGGATTGGCAGAGTAAGTGCTATCCATTTATGTATAAACTGCCTTTGTGGACCAGGTCTGCCCAAGGACCAAATAAGCACATTGCACAGCCCATATCTATATTGTTAGGTCCATGGGTATCTTTATCAAGGATAGTTGGGAAGTGGCATTTTCCAGTGGGGGAATGGAGAAGGAGGCACTTAACTCCAAATGCTCTGCCTCCTTCTTGAGTTCCAGTTCTACATATGTGAGACAAATACTGGTCTATAAACTGGTAGAGTTAAAAACAGTTCTGTGTATTCATGCATATGTTTGTCTGTGTTTATGTGCCTTCAAGTCCCCCATGAATTTCGTAGAGCTTTTTCAGGCAAAGAATATTCAGAGGTGGTTTTGCCAATTCCTTCCTCTGAAATACAGCCCACAGCACCTGGTATTTGTTAGTCTCCCATGCAGGTACTAACCAGGGCTGACCCTGCTTAGCTTCCAAAATCAGTCAGAATCTGGTGCCTTTATGGTATTTAGTCTCTCCTATGCATGTGCTTACCTGTGAGTTTATATCACTGAATACAGTAAGTCATATATCTGGATAGATATGAATAGAGTTGTTAAGTTTCTTTTCTAAATCACCCATCTGAAATGGAATTAGGTAAGATCCTGCTGAGACATATATTCAAGACATAATTAAAGTCAACAGAACTTGACACTATTCTTCTAATAAAAGAGATAGTTGAGTTGCCAAGTTTGTGACTCTAAAGTGTCCATGTTCTGTTTCTGGAGAAAATGGGATAATATAGCTCTATGGGATATGATTTATTTTAAAAGGCAAAATGTATGGGATACTGTTCATTTCCCCCATGCAAGTGATGTCTTTTTACATTTTTGCTTTTCTGAGGAAGGCTTTCAAAAATACATACCAGTTGAGGAAGGAAGCAGCACAGCAGGGAAAAAATCTACACTACAAAGATGGGAAATAATTCTACCTGCTGTCAAGCTTGTTCAGGAAGGGAAAGACCTAACATCTAACACATCTTGCTACTATTCTGTAAAGTCTTAGTCAGCAACATGATGTATGTTGTGAGCAGTTATGCAGAAACAAAGTGGAAAAAAAACGGAGTGTGAGTATAGTATAAAGCAGCAATAAAAGGGAGATATTATTCTCATTTTTGTCTCATTTTTGTCTAGTATACTGTGTGACAGTCCAATTAGCAACTGTTATCAACATATCATTACTCTGTAGCACAAGGGTAGGAAACCCTTTTTTAAAAAAATAAAATAAAGGTTTGTTGACCCATAGGAAAAAATCAGTTAGGGGTAGAGCCAGAACTAACAATAGGCAAAGCCAACAGTAAAGTACATAAATCTTCCGAAGAGGGCCAAAGTAATACATCTACTGTGTCAGCTAGAAGACAAAGAGAAATATAGGGGGCCTTATAAAGAAATGTGTTTCTAATTAGTTAAAAAAATATTATAAAGGAATTTCTTAACTCCCTTTTTTCAATTTCAGACACTTCTCCGTAGGCTATTCTGAAACACACCAAAGCCACTTTATAGCATTCAAAAGAATTGCTTCCAAATCCATTTTCTAATCTTAGCTAGGATAGACCTATTGAATCAGTGGGAGTTGCACAAGTGCTGACTTACAACTCAGCAATGGATTCAACAGTCCTGCTCTAGTTGAGACTAGGAACTGGATGCAGGTCATGGATTTTAGCTGTTTTATTCCTGCTCCGTCTTCTAACTTTAAATGACTAAAACCACCATTATGCGTATTTATATTTGTTTTCCTGAATCCATTGCTATGAGAGACTTTGTTTCTGTTGTTTGTGTTGTTATTGTTGCTGTGTGCTTTCAGATCATTTCCAACTTATGGCAACCTTAAGGCGAACCTATTGTTGAGTTTCTTGGCAAGATTAGTTTAGAGGGGGTTTGTCTTTGCCTTCCTCTGAGGATAAGAGAGTGTAACTTGCCCAGGATCACCTAGTGAGTTTCCATGGCTGAGTGGGGATTTGAACTCTAGTCTCCAGAGTCCAGCATTCAAACCACTACATCACACTGGCTCCTGTCAGAGTCTTTCTTCCTGCTGTTGTGTGCCTTCAAGTCATTTCCCATTTATGGTGACCCTATCATGGGTTTTCTGAGAGTGTGTGACACACCCAGGGTCATCCAGTAGGTTTCCATGGCTAAGCTGGGAATTGAACCCTGGTTTCCAGGGTAATAGTCTAATACGCAAACTACTACATCACACTAGCCCTCATTAAAACCCTTGTAGTCGTGTGCCTTCAAGTCATTTCTGACTTATGACAACCCAATCTATCACAGGGTTTTCTGAGGCCGGGAGTGTGTGACATGCCCAAGGTAACCCAGTGGGTTTCCATGGCCAAGCAAGGAATTGAATCCTGGTCTCCAGGATCCAACACTCAAACCACTATACCATGCTGCTCCATTAGAGCCTTACTGTTATTAATATTGGCAAGTTATTACCACTGGATTGGATTTAGAATATTTATTCTGCCTTTGGGAGTGTCCCAGGGTGGAGTTCCTTTAAGTGGTAAAAGGGGGAGGGGGATCTTCATGATTTCCTGCTCTTTTTGTAGTTCCCAGTGCCACCTTTTCTAATGAAGTATATCTATTAATATATAAAAGTCAAAGTTCATTTGTTTGTCTGCGTCAGGCAGGTGAAGACCTTATTATGATTGACTGTGTGAGGTGAAGTCCTCATATGATTGGCTGCCTGTGAATATTCTATGGAATCCTGGGGTTTGCAGTTTAGGGAGAGGCCTTTAGAATTCTCAGCCAGAGAGCTCTTGGACCTCAGGCCAGTTGCTATGGAGATGAGGCCTAGCAGCAAGGAGGAGGCCAGTGTATTTCCCTCAGAAACCCAACCTCTGTAAATTAGTAACTCTGAATACAGATTGGATTGGGGAATTTGAGGAAAAGTTACATGTACTGGACAAGACAGTTTGGGGAATTAGAGACACAGGATCTCAAATCTTTCTGACAAGTATTACTTATGAGAAAATAAAATCCCGGGCAATGCTGGGTATACACACTAGTTTTCAATAGAAGGAAGACTGTCCTAGGGTTGAACTACACATTATATTAAATATGTACAGGATACTTTTTATGTCCTTTAAAAAGATACTTTAAAGATAACAGACTGAGAGAATCTGGTCAAAATTGGAAATGCAACATCAATTAAGGTTAACTGCCCCTCCCCACAAAAATCCAATGTCCCATTGGCTATACTATTTGTTGTCAATAAAATACAGCTGCAGATATGAACATGTGTTTGCCCTAACTGATCAATGTCTACCCTTTCACTTTCACATTTGAAATAAGTGAAGTTCAGCTGCTGAAAATGTAGAATCACCGAACAAATGTTTTCCTCCACTTATGTTATATTTATTTGTTTACAGATATTTATATCTGCTTATGTCTGAAAAATATCAAAACAGTATACAAAAGCAATCAAACATACAATAAATTTAGGGCTTCATCATGAAATAATTCTCATAAATGTGCTTCCAACTTTATACACAATGGAGTAATAAATAGAGGTTTTGGAATTATTAAGGAAAAAAGGAGCCATACTGGTGTAAAACCAGGAACATTTGGCTACCAGTTATCAGTGACCAGTTGCAATTAATGTCACGCATGGCTCACATTGCCTTGTAATATTAAATAACTGCCGAATGTCATGTTTTTGTTCTGTTTGGTGATATTATACCCTTTCCTGGCAATATTATGCCCTTCAAGGAAAAAAAAAGATGCAGCAACTCCTTCCTGAACCACAAAAACACAGTGGTGCCTGCATTTCCTTAAGATTATTGAATTAAGTATTGTCAACACATGAAGCTAAATATTGAAAGGAACATTCAATATTTGTTGAACATTCTTTTTTCCAGTTTCAGCCATCTGAACCTTATTTTGCATCTGACAAAGTTAGCTATTACAGAATCATGAGTGATGAAAATGGATATAAACACATTCAGTACATTGACAGCACAGGGGTAAGTGGCATATATGTTACAGATTTATGTTCTTGTGTCAAGCAGATTACATCATCATATTTTATCTGCCTTTATTTTGCATTTTAGAAGATGACACCTGTTACAAGTGGAACGTGGGAGGTAATCAGCATAGCGGCTCTTACAAATAATTATATGTGAGTTTCTGTTGAACTATGTAAATGGTAATGTATTGGAGTAAGAGGGGAAAGTTTAATAATATTTATTTGTTTGCTTATTAATTTAATTTAATTTAATTTATATCCTGCCATTCTCCCAATATGGGACCTAAAACAGCTTAACAATATAAATATCATAGTTCATTAGCATCTCCTGCAGATAGCCCTCCATTTAGAAATTAAAACTATCTTGTTTCTGGTTCAAAAAGTTCAAATTTCATATTTGACTTCCACAGTGATAGGTGCCTAGAAAATTGTACTATTAATTTGGAAATTATAAAAAAGTTAGAATACAGAGTAAATGTCAATAGCATGGGAGTGCTGTGCTGTGCTACTCATGCTAATTCTATTAGTTCCAAAGAGGGACAAGCCAAAAAATTTCTCTTAGTCCCATCATCACCACAGGTATATTTCATGAGGACATGGGAGGGAGCATTCTTGGTGGCTGCTTTCAGACTGTGAAGTTCCCTCCCATGGGAGGCATTGTTGAGTTCCCTCTCTGCCCTCCTTCTGCTGGCAGCCAAGATATTTCTGTTTACCCAGCTATTATCTGGTTGTGGCAGTGGTGTCTTTTAACATGGCATGCTATACGCTTATCTTCTTCATGTATTAAATGTGTTTTGAACTGTTTTAAATTAGCAATTGTTAATAGGAATGTTTGTTTGACATTTTTAACTCTTCATTGTGGGGTCCTTTATTGTACTTTTTTATAATGTATGTTGTAAGCAGCCTTGGGTCCTGTGCCAGGAGAAAGGCAAGATAGAAATTCAATAAATAAATAACACATAATTTTGCTGTTTGAAGGGAAGAACAAGATAGCTCCCTTCCCTTTCAATGTGCAAAAGCAGACTGGGCTAGCAGCTTAATGTTTCTTCTAATGGGACACCAGTGGATGCCAGGGATGGGAAAATAACCTCCACCACACTTGAAGGCAGCTGAAGCTAACTAAGGACAGCTAGAGTTGACACTGTATCACTTCCTATTGGAAAAAAAAGGGCCTCTCAGGGGCCTAAAGTGATTTAAGAAGGACCCAAACCATGCCAAAATTGATCCCATACCACCAACAAGGTGTTGGGGGGCATTTGAGGACTAAAAAAAATGAAAAAATGGTGAGGGGGCAGTGTGCCAGCTAGCCCTCAACATTTGCCCATGCTTGTTTTAGGGCCTACCAGTCAGTCCCTGGAACGTACAACTTCCCCAACGTATAGCCATTGGTTCTGCCACCTCTGACTCCTCAGTTTGCCTAATGGCGAGCCCAGCTTTGACTCCAAGTCTTCAGTTTGGATGAAAAGGAGCCAGGTTTTAAACCTGTTGCCTTAATCTTCCAGATACGCTTCTTAATAGCCAAATTCACCAGCCCTGAAGTAGTTACAGTTAGTATCACTTAGTCCAGTCAGAAATAATAAAACAAATTGTTAGCAACTAATTTAAGCCTATTGATTTCATTTGTCCAATGATTTGGTCCGTTAAGCTCAGTGATTTCAATTTTAGCCCAGTGCCGCTAACCTTAGTTGAACTGGGAGACATTTTGTGGAATCTACTTAATCTATACTTGGTAAGTATATATGATATGGATCATTTAATGTCCCTGAGGTCCAACATGGTGGCAACATTTCACCATCTTTTAACTATGGTTAGAAGACTGGAAGAGCCCTGTTGGTACATAGACTCTCTCCTACACATTCTTCCTTTGCAGCATTAACTACTGTGTAACATTATACTAGAAAGAATGCAATAGCCAAAGCCAAACTTATTATTTACCTTTTAAATACTATTACTAATTTACAATTTAATAATTCCACCGCTTAAGATTTATTTGTTGCCTGTATTAAGTATCCTCTGAAATAAATTCTCCAGACATTTGTGCAAGAGTAGCAGCAGCAGCAGCAGCAGAAATCCTTAGGAGATAGATCGGCGAAGCATGATAAGTTATGACATGTTCAGGATCACTGCTGTGTGCTGTAAGCTGTTTATTAACTAATTAGTGCACCTTTGTTTTGGTTGCCTGCAACATACCTTCTCAGGGCCTTTCCACACTACACTATTATAGTGCTGTTATTCCACTTTCAGCCTCCTGTGGAATCCTGGGGTTTGCAGTTTAGGGAGGGGCCTTTAGATCCTCAGCCGGAGAGCTCTTTGGCCTCAGGAAACTACAAACCCCAGAATTCCACAGGATGTTGGAAGTGGGATAATAGCACTATAACAGTGTAGGGTGAAAAGGCCCATAATTTGATGACAGCCGCTTTTTTTCTGGTAGCATTATGTTAACTCTAATAAAAAATAAGCATTTAAACTGTAAGTTTTCCAATCCTGCTAGTTTTAGAGTGTTTTATGGCAAGGTAGTGGTAGTAATTGTTGGCCCAAATACCCTAAAGGCACTCATTTCCATTTATCTTGGAAGCTAAGCAGGTCAGACCTGGTTAGTGCTTGTATAGGAGACCACCAGTGAATACCAGATGCTGTAAGGGAACTGGCCTAAGAAAACACTATGAAATTCATGGGTTCGCCATAAGTCAACAGGTGACTTGAAAGCACATACATGCACACATTCATAGTAATTGATTTTAGAACCTTCTCTTTTATCTTGTGCCTTGTGCAAATCTAATCAATAACCTTTTTGCTTCTTCACAGATACTTTATCAGTAATGAATTTGAAAGTATGCCAGGAGGGAGAAATCTTTATAAGTAAGTTATTTTGAATCATGGGTATGCAATGCTAATGGAGAAAAACCCTGATAAGGTACCATGTTTTCATTTTTTTAAAAGGTTAAAAGCTGAAGTTTTAACCTTAAAGTCTTAAAAAGTTTTAACAACTAAAATGCTAATGTGCATTGAGATGTTTAAAATGTCAAAAATCCTTTAAAACAGTGATTCTCAACCTGTGGGTCCCCAGATGTTCATGGACTTCAGCTCCCAGAATCCCTGAGCATTGACCATAGTGGCTGGGGCTTCTGGGAGCTGAAGTCCATGAACATCTGGGGACCCACAGGTTGAGAACCACTGCTTTAAAATGTCCAGGAGAACTTGAAATGTTTTGAAGTCACAGAACAAAACAAAATTACAAATCTTGGGATCTGCTCAGCACACTGTTATGACCAAGATTGGACTGTGCTTAGAATTACATGATTCACTGGACTGGCGTTAATTAGTCTCAACTAGAATCAACCCACTGAATTCACTGTTGAATGGTGAATCTAAGGCCCTTTCTACAACTTACCTTGTCCTAGAGACATCCATTGTGGGTCTTGGCATTGTCTCTGCTGGGAGGGAAGTGTGACAGGAGTGGTCTTGTCCACACCGGCTGCCTCCGGGATCCTGGAAGCCCAGTGGTGCCACCTGTTCCTGCTACAGCATAGCCGGGTACTGTCCCAGGCTGTGTTGGGGGAGGAGGTGCAGCCATTGCGCTTACAAGTCCGCAACAGCTAAGGTTAGAGTAGGCAAGCAGTGGGATGGCGGCGTGATCACTGGTCATTGATGGAGAAAACTTGTCAATGATTTGTAGTCCAATAGTGCTGCCTAGGGACAGGAGAAGGAAAGGATCGCAACAATGTCATGCATAAGCATTGTTGTGGTCTTGTCCTTCTCCTCTCCTTATGTCGGGTTGAGTGCGTTAAGCAGAAAGGGCCTAATGCATTGGTAAATTCCATGATTTTAATGGTTTACTCTAGTTGTGACTAACAGTAGGATTTACACCCATGTGTTGGATCCAAAAATGCCTTAACAGAAGAAATTTGATGGTGGTGTCTCCAAAACAAACTATTTAGCAAACCACTGTGCAAGAGGTAGCAGAAGATTTCACTTAGTGCAAGTGTACATTTCAAAATCTTGTCCAAGAGGCTACGTCTCCTTGCTCTAAGAGCACCACTGGATTTCATTTTCGCATTCTGGGATCATATATTAAGTCTCACAAATCTTTCCTTCATGGGAGAGGCCTGCGCTTCATGGAAGGCACTTCTGAATGCAGCACTATATTTCTGGTAGATGGGCAGATTTCTCCTTTCAGTGTATTCTAGATGACTTATTATTATGTTGTTAAACAAGCTGAAAGCATAAATGTTCTGATACGGATGAAACACCATTGAGAAACAGTAAACAGTAAGGATGACAGATTTTGTACTCCAGCCAGTGTCCATGCTTGCTGGGGAATTCTGGGAGGTATAGTCCAAAAAAAGTAAATGTTCAAAGCTCTTAAGAATATTAATATGAAAACAATGTTGAAAAGCTTAGTAAAGTTCTCACAGAAAGAGAAGCATACAAAAATGCAAATAGAATGTGGATGACTGCCATGAAAATGCTAAGAAGGATTTAGAGACTATACTGGAACAGTTTTTCTAAAAGTTAATCAATGTTTATTGAAAAACGAGACAGAATAAAGTGTGTGTACTAGTGGAATCCTTTGATATTGAATAGCATTTACCCAAAACCAGTTTTGTTTGACCTCTTGATAAAACTGTGATTGAATTAAAGATTTATAAAATGTTCTTTTGTCTTTCTCTTTTTCTCAATTGTGCAGAGTAGAGTTAAAAGATGGTTTTCCAAAAACGTGCATTAGCTGTACTCTAGACAAAGAAAGGTGTCAGTATTATTCAGTATCCTTCAGCACAGATGCAAGATACTATAAGCTGAATTGTTATGGTGAGTATAGCCAATCCTGTGTGAGAGAAATGTGACTTGATATTAGGGATTGTAATAAATAACAAGAGCCTTTGCCCCTATGGTTTGACAGTCACTGACAGTACTATTGCATATCCCTATTCCCTTTTCTGTCTGAAGAGGGCTCCATAGCCTACAAATTTATCAGCTGCCTATTAGATATGAACCTGAGGCTATAAGGTATCTGGTTCAAACTCTAGATCTCAGGGGTGGGCACTTTGTGGTCCTCCAGATGTTGTTTGTATTACAAGCACAGCTAATGGCCAGGGATTTTGGGAGGCATGGTTCAGCATCTGGAGGACCACACATGTCCCATCACTGTTTTAGATACTCAATAGTATGAGACATTGTATGGACAGAGCTTGGAAAAGCTCAGAATAGTCAGCTCTCCACATTTGCGGTTTGACATTCACGAATTTGATTATTTGTGAGATTCTCCAACCCCGCCTCCCCCCGATGCTTCTTCTTTGGGGGAAAGTTCTCTCTTGGTGGATCCAATCAGGCCACACAATTCTTTAAAAACCCACCTCTGGTCCTACTCCCCCTCCAACAGCCACTGCCTGGCCAGCTAAGGACATCTCAAAGCCTGATTTCACAGCACCAGGCATTCTCCCAGAGCCCTCCATACATCCAAGGAAGGAGATGGGCAAGAGAGAGGAAATACAGGGCCACCACGCCAACGGCCTCCTTTCCCTGACCTGGTTTAGACTCTAGGTGCCCATTTTCCCCACCAGCATCTCAGCCTCCTTCCCAGAGGTGCACAATTTTTGATATTTGCGATTTTTTCACTTTTGCGAGAGTCCTGTGCTCCTAACCCTAGCGAATGTGGAGGGCCAACTGTATATGGATGGCTTCAGGATCATGCACCTGAACCTCTTCATATTCTTAATGGGGTTTTATGGATAATGACTAACAAGGGTTTACTTGGCTTTAATTTCATTTGACTTTTGGCAACATTAATAAACACTTGTATGTAGTATTTCTTGCATTTATGTAATTGTAGGCACCCATCCAACAAATCCAGACTTTAAATTTCCTGTAAAAAGCTGGAAGAACCCTCAGACGTACAGCTCCATTCGCTGATCATCTCTTGATCATCATTAACCCTGTAGCTTTAGATTGCTTCCACATCTTCTCTCTCTCTCTCTCTCTCTCTCTCTCTCTCTCTCTCTCTTTCTTTCTTTCTTTCTTTCTTTCTTTCTTTCTTTCTTTGCACAATAAATGCAGAGCTTTCTCCTTAGGTTTCTTATTTGAGTTATCCATTTTCCCCAGGCCCAAGCCACAAAATATTTTACTAGCTTTATCACTGCTGTTCCAGTTGTTGTATTAAATGTAGTATATATTTGTATCATGAGCATCTTTTAAAGCTTTCTGTTTGTGGCACGAACAGGCTGGGCACAGAAGGGCTGTTCAGGGAAGGCTGTTGTTTCTTCTGCTACCTAGAAGAGAGACAGAGCCAGAGAACTCTTTGGCCTCAGTAAAGTACCAACTCGAGAATTCCATAGAAGGTTAGAAGTGAAATAACAGTACTATAACAGTGTAGTGTGGAAATGGCCTTGGCCCCTGCCTGAGTTCCTCAGTATGGGTTCAACTAAAACCTAAAATTTGATGAGTTTTTGATATGTCTTCATTAAAAATGAAGAAATCACAAATTTTTAACACTCTGTTCATGACAGGTCCTGGCTTACCCTATTTTACCTTGCACAACAGCAGTACAGATCAAGGTATTGTCATTTTATTTTTCTCCTTCAGAAGTCTGTAAGTATATAGCTATATGTGGATATTGACAGTTTGCAATGCAAGTTGCAATTCAACAACATGCAGAAGGCCATTACAATTCACCACTGAGTATGATTAGGGATAATGATAAGTCCATTCCAATATATTTGAGGGGTACAAGTTGCTCACCGCTGTTTTAGTGTTCCCAAATTCTCTTGCCATAGGATAACTTCGTAATATTTTTATGTGAGTCCTTTATGCTTATACCCCCATGACTTCACACTTCCCAGTTCTCTGTGCACAATATGATTGGACCCATGATTACACACTTCTTAATGCAAAACAGCAAACAGTGGGAGAATAACTGAGCAGTCGATTTGATTAAAGATAATAAACAGGATTGTGGTCTACAGACAGAGAACTGGTCTGCTAGAGAGGAAAGAACACAAATATTTGGGTGTTATCACAAAAGCCTCCTGATAATCATTATAAAAATGCTTTGGGAAAGCACTTTGTAAATAAAATAAATATTATTGGCATTGTTGTTATCATTAAGAGCTTGTAAAAGTTATGTTTTTGGAGTACAGCTCCCAAAAATACTCGAGGAATTCTGAAGGCAGTCCAAAAGAGTAACTTTCCAAGCTCTGGTAACTTTATATTCCTGCATGGAACCTACTCCATATGTAGTAAACAAATGAAGAGTTATGGCATCTCACTTTCAGTCTGATTTATTTTAAAGCAAATCCATAACAGGGAAGTGCCAATGTCGGAGACATTGCATGGTACACAGGAATCCCAACAGTTTTCAAGCACGCCACATCTCCTCTTTTTCTGAGGCTTTCACCCTGTTCCTGTCTCTCATGACATAATGACTGCTTATACATTTGTGGTATTTCTATTTAAGCTATTTTCACCATTATTGATCCTTCTGGGCAATCATGTGTGAGCCTTTTCTACCTAATGGGATTGCCCTCTTTCTTTTGCTTAACAATTCACTATGAAAAGCCTAGGTAATGAGAAAGCAGCTCCACCATGGGTGCCTGTGAATGAGATCTAATCTTTTTCTCTTACTTTTTTCCCACCTCTTTTGCTTTATTTGTTGATGAGGGAAGAATAACCTAGTTATTTGTGAATTTACAATTAACAGAACCTCTGTTAATTTCCTCTGCCTGTGTTGAGATAAAGTTTTAGAACTATGCTCTCACTATTTTCATAGAATTTTATGTTTAGGTTTACACTTTAAAGATGATTCTCTGAGTGTAGGTTAACCTCATCTCCCGTGTGTGTCTGTTTTGTTTGTAGTTACAAAGGTTCTGGAAAACAATACGGACTTTGAAAATTTGCTAAAGGATATCGCGATGCCCTCCAAAATAGTAAAAAGTATTCCACTGCATGGCGAAAGTAAGTTTACAAGCAAATTGTAACTTTTAAATGAAATCAGACAAATTAAAATCTTTAAAACATTCTTTCCAAGGAACAGATGTATGTTCAGAATACAGTAACTCCCCTGTATCCACTGAGTCAGTATCCATGGTTTCACTTACCCACAGTCCATTCCATGGCCATGGCTACTGCCACTGGCCAGAGTCCTTGCCTTTTCTTCACCTTCTTCCTCATGCCAGGCTCTTGGCTCCCATAGAGTCACTGCACTGAATGCTCTGTGGGCAAAGTTAATGGCAGAAGGGATCAGACTTCCTGTACTGAGCTCCTGAAAGCAGGCCCCTCCCTGGGTACCAAATCCAATAGGAGGCCCGGCTGCATGGAGCCATGTGCCTCTCTTGGCTGATGAAGGAGTCTCCCTCCTTCCTTGGCTGAGAATGGTGCAGGGGACCTGTCTGCACCGATCCCGTACACCTGTATTGGCCGGGCAGGGAGAGAAACTCTTTCTTCAGGGAGAGAGGCACAGGGGGCCTGGTTGCATGGAGCTGTGTGCCTGTATTGGCCAGGAAGGAAAGGAGATTCCTTTCTTTGCGTAGAGGGGGCTGTGTGACTCCGTGTAGCCAGGCCCCCATGCCTCTCTTGGCTGAGGAAGAAATCTCCCTCCCACCTTGGCCGAGAGAGGTGCATGGCTCCATGCAACCTACCATCCACCAACCTCTCTTGGCCGAGGAACTAGGAAGACTCCTTTCTTAGCCAAGAGAGGTGTGGCAGGCCCGACTGTGCAGACCCACATGTCTCTCTTGGCTGGGGAGAGAAGGACGCGCTTTCCTCAGCCAAGAAAGGCACACGGATCTGTGCAGCTGGATTTGGCACCTAGGGAGGGGGCTGCTTGCCAAGCCCTGCTGGGAAGGAAGGCCAGCAGACAGGCAGGATAGAAGGAGGAGCCGGATGGTGGCACTGCCTCCCACCCTCCCTCTCTCTTCCATCTTGGAGGTCAAAATATAACATTTAGTATTACCCATGTTTTCCGCCATCCACAGTAAGTCAGTGGTAGTATCCTCTATGGATATGTGGGTCCTAATTTGTGAAGGTAGTGAAAGGGACTTCCTTTGATATAATGCTTGACTCTGCTTCTAAAGAGAAGGTGAAGTGACATTTCATTAGGTAGCCTGCAACACAGAAGGTGCAGTGATTGTTGAAACAGCTGCCTCATGCTCAGTGGTCAGGAGAATGAGGTCTGAGAAAGTTGCCAAGCATGGAAACCAGTGGTGAGTGCGCCCAATTTCAGTGAGAGACTTTTTCACATACCACATATGCTGGCCCAGCAAGGTCAGTAAAACTGGTGAAGTGCAAAAAAAAATAAAAATAAAATCCTTTGTTTTATTACTTTCCCACACAAACTGCATGTAGATTTCCACCCCTGATTTCCATAAAACTGCAAATAATTCTGAAGGTCATTCACATAGTTGTGGGATGGATGGATGACTGGATGGATTTCTGTTGCAGAGATGCATCTTATCACTTGTCTGATTAATGCAAGTAACTAACAGGTGCTCTGCCTTCATTGGTTCCTGACGTTCCCCTTGCACAGCTGCCACACTATTTATGAACCTGGACCATTGCTGAACAGATGGGGTTCCAGCCAGTTCTGTCAAATTGTTTCTGTGATAAGCTTGGAGTGGTGTATACACTTGTTACATTGGAGTGTCCCTTGAATTCAGATAGTCTTGCTTCCTAGGAAACAAGTAGAATCCAACACTCAGGCTCAGCAAATTCCAAATGGATTTCTTCTGTGTATTCTAACTTGCTTTTATGAAGCTTCTGCTTCACTTCTATCAACAGCATTGCCTATATATCGTCGTACTGGTTCCTCTATGTTTCTTTGCCTTTCTTTTTGTGCTTCTCTCTGAAGTAATATATTTACTATGTCAAAATATGTAATCTAAAAGGGGGGAAATGTAAATGTAATGATGGCCTTGTTCTTGTATGCTCATTTCTCTCTAATCTTTCTTTATCTTATTGCTTTGCATCTCCCAGGTAGGAGCTAATAGGTAAGATAAATTCCTTTGGTTTACTACAAAGGGCTGCCCATTTAACCATATTTTTCCATTACAGTGACTTCTCAACACTAGGAAGTCACAAGCAACATTGGAAGTTGTAAGAAAGTCATCCTTTTTTGTTACAAGGGTCTAAGAAAGTTACATTTCAACAGTAAGATAGTAAGTGGGAGCAAAAGCACTTTGCTGGTCTAATGAGTTTCAATTACCAGTCACGTTTTATGATTCCCCACTTTCATGTATTTTACAGGCATTTTGACTTATATTTTTCAAGTCTTATGCCATTCTATAATTAATCCCAAGTAACTGCTCGCCCCAGAAAAGGAAAGTAAGTGGAATAGCAAATAGCAATGTAGCAAATTACTTTTCAAATATCCCCAGGCTTCTTCTCATGTTACATTCCGATTCGTGATTTTCCCCATTAGATATATATGTAAAAGTAACCATCCCTCATTCTCTTAAAGTACCAAGACTGCCATTTCATCTTGATTATACATGTTTAATCTTGCTGACAGTATGCCCTATCACCTCCACTGAAATCTGAAATAGGCTTCTTGACGTTCTGCTAACTAAACATCTCTTGGGTATGATTCTTGTGTTGTACTCCCATTCATGATTTTCCTCATTACTTCCCTCTAATCAACACTTCTCATCATGTTCTGCTAGTCTGCACATGACACCTATCTGCAGCACCCACTCATAGTTCACCTTTTCATTCTGCAGCTTGCAAGCCATTTATTTTTTTTCTGAAGCAGTAATATCCAGTATAAATGTAGTTAGCAGCAAAATAGTTTCATCTGAGTTACAGGAGATAATAAAAGTTTAAGACTGGCCAGGCTGCCCTGTGTTTAACCCTCATGCCAAAATTAATTGGGAATGACTTTGGTATGCATCTTCCTCCAGTGGCAGTTGGTGCTTTCCAGGTGATGAATCTGTTGTAGGTTTTACTCAGAATTTCAGTGAAATTGTCCATTCCTAAAATAGGATTAGCACCTTCAAAAGCTCCTTTAAAGTTCAGATTAAATCTCAGAATGAATTCATGGACTCACTGAGATAGAATCCTCCAGCCACCACAGCTCCCTGAGTAGTCCAGGCCTAAGGAGTCTGTAACCAGTGTGGTGTGGTGGTTTGAGTCTTAGACTACGACCCTGGAGATCAGGGTTTGATTCCCCACTTGGCTATGGAAATCCAGTGAGTGACCTTGGGTGTGTCACATACTCTCAATTCCAGAAACCCCTCTGATCGTTTCCTGTTAGGATCACCATAAGTCAGAAATGACTTGAAGGCACATAGCAACAGCAAGCCAACCAGCAGACCACAGACCAGTATTTTTTTCATGTGCACCACATAATAACTGCCAATTGGGACTCTTTAACAGTACTAGACACAATCTTGTGCCTGTTTACTCAGAAATAAATTCCATTGTGTTCACCAAGGTTTATTCCCAGGTAGGAGCACACAAAACTCAAGGCTAAGTGGCTAGAATGTTACCATGGTGTCCAGGCAACAAAAAAGGATAAGAAGGGCCTCAATGATTAGGCTAAGGGAACAAACACATTGGGGATGTGCATCAACCATAAAGTTTGGTTTGAACTCCTGTTTGGTGATTCAGAAAAAAAAAAAGCCCAGTTTCATTCAGGCTGATTCAGAAACTGCCCAATCCGTTTTTTTTCTTCCCTGAATCCAAATCCCAGTATGGAAATCTAAATGCCTCCCATTCAATGTCAATGAAAGGAACAAGTGGCTATAATATGGCTCCATGGCCACCCCTTGTGCCAGAACTGCCAGAACTGGATAAAATTTGTAGGCATCACATGTCAGGCTTATTGAGGGAATTCCAAACTTCTGATAACTAGGTGTGTGGCATGCTTTTTTAAAAAATATTAAAAGAGAACCACCAATAGCTTTTTATTTTTTAATATGCTGGCAGAATTGGATGAAATCTGCAGACACAGGCCCTTTTTGCACGGCATTTGCCATGCAAAAGGGCACCTGGAGCGCCGCATGATTGTGAGGGGTGATCTGCACGATGCACTCACAATTGTGCGACGTTCCACGATAGGGCAGGCACCACTCGTCCACTTTTTCATTTTCGGCTTTCAGCCAAAAATGGTGCGCAATCACACATTGCTCCAGGGCTCCATGCACACTTCCCCTGCGTGCAGAGCCCCCGGAGCCACGGCAGTCGCGCTTCCGACCCCAGCGAAGCCTGGGAAACTCCCAGGCTGCACTGCGGAAGGAAGCGGGGGCTCTCGCACTGCCTGCTTGGGAGCAGACAGCTTGTGTGGAGCTGAAGCAGCGGGGATGTGAGAGCCTCTCGCTGGAGGCTGCTTGCACGATCCCTACACCCCAGCACCAAGAGAAGATGAGTTGCAGAAAGGGCTATAGATAAAATGGCCTCTTCCAGAAGAACAGATGCAGGGAATTTTGTGCAAGAGCAGTTTTTAGAATACATAGGTTTCCAAATAGAGGGGGGCAGGGAGAAAGAGGAATAGAGAGATGAATTTATTCCTTTTTCAGAAGGATGGATGATATAGTGAATGGAAAACAATTTGAGGCTGCCCTGGTTTCTGCTCGGTTGGCATTAAAGCCACAGAAAGCATTTTCCAAGTAAGCACTTGCTGCTACACCTTCCAGGTCTCACAGACCCCACAGAGACTTTTATTCATTAAACCAGATTTCCTGAAGCTGGAAAACACAAAAATAAAACTCTGAAAGAGAAAAAAAAGGCATCTCTTTTAGCATAGCTCTTCTTGGAAGACATAGCTAGTGAAAAGTACTGAGCATTGGGTAAGTCTTGCGATATTTTGCTTAAATTTCACTTCACCAAAGCATTGGATCTGGAGAATCCTTGCAAAACTATTAACTGTGATTAGAAGCTAGCGCTGCCACTCACAAAATGACAATCCCAGCCCAGCCGTCTGGTTCGTTACTTTATACAGAGAACTGAATGAGAAATGCATCATGTTTTGAGAGCCAGACAATGTTGTTCTGAGTCCAGATTGCTAGCAGATCCTCAGGAGTTCAGGTGTGAGCTGCTCCAAAGGAGTTCCATTCTGGCCATTCCAGCCCTACACTGTTACAGTGCTATTATTCCATTTTCAACGTCCTAGCGAATCCTGGTGTTTGCATTTGAGGGAGGGGCATTTAGAATTCTCAGCCAGAGAGCTCTTTGGCCTCAGAAAACTACAAACCCCAGAATTCCACGGGATGTTGAAAGTAGAGTAATAGCATTATAACAGTGTAGGGCAGAAATGGCCTCTGATTTGGACATCTCTTGAATCTATCTGAATCAATTCAGTTTCGTTCAGGATTTGTCCACAAGCGAACCACATTAATGCAATATACCTTTCATGTACTAGCTATTTGGTTGTGTCAGTAATAAGTTTTTATGTTTGTTTTCAGATTTCTGGTATCAAATGATCTTGCCTCCTAATTTTGATGAATCAAAGAAGTACCCCTTGCTCATTGATGTGTAAGTCAAACTGCTTGGCTTATTTATTCATTGAATGACAAGAGTTCCTTACATGCTGTATAGAAGCTCCTTTTCTAATGTGTGCCAGTCTAGAGCTTGCCAAAATAACTTTTTTGGATATAGCTCACAAAAATCCGTCAACCAGCAGATCTAAAGAAAATACTGGACATGAATTTTAAAAAACTTAATTTGGATTTTTGATTTGATTCCTTCCCCACTCACTTGCCCCATTTTCTTTTAGGAGAAGATGCAGACTTTGGTCCAGTCTATGGCTTGACCAGCCTCCATGCATGACTAAAAGCATTTTGATTTAAATTATGATTCAGTTGCCATCAAGCAGTTTGTATTAATGTAGTGTTATAGCAGAAGAGAACGCAAATAGAGTAGTTGTGCTGTGAGTGGTCATTTTAGCCCATGCAGGATCTACATTTGCATTATGAACTCCAGATTTTATGTAGGGGGAAAGCAATGTAAGGATTATGAGGACTTTGTATATAGGATCAGTCAACAACAAAGAACAGTAAGAAATAACCTCAGTTACATTCTTAAATGTGACTTTCCCAGAAGGTGTTGATTTCCTCTTGCATTCACTGCTGTCATTAAGAAACAAGGGTAATGAGGAGATGCTCATTAACTTGGAGGGCAAGGAGTCAGGATTCTTCTGAAAACAGCTGGTTTGTTCACTCTCTTGAGACCAGGCCAGAGATTATTAAAATCAATTGAAACACTCCTACTGACATCAGTAGATGATCTCTAGATCAAAGCTGTAATGTGCCAGGGAAACAACTAACTTGCATTACTGGTAAAAGAAGAGGAATGTGGACTAGATATTGTAACTCTTCGATGTTGCACAATTAGCAAATAAACAATGGCAGTGTTCCTACTTAACTTGCAAAAGCAATTCAGAAGTGTAACAAGACATATTCGCTGGACCCTGAACATATGCTCCTGGATCTTTTCCTCCTTCACACTCCTCTGCACATATTAATGTATTTGCATTAATTACCCAGCTTCCTCTAATTGCAAATTACAGAAATTTGTGTTGCATATTAAATAGAAAGCAAATATTCTGTATTGACTGGAAACTGGCTGTCTCATATAATCACTAGATCATATATCGTTGCAATTGTTTTGATTTTCTATGATCCTGTTGATTTGCATTTTTAAGCTTAATGACATTACATAATTATAAGTGGAGTTATTTTTGCTGCAAATTGCAATGGGCAATAAAGGGCAAAGACTGCTCATTCAAATTCTGAACATCAGAAGTTTTTCTTGTTATATCATCTTAACTCATTTGAAGTATGGTGTGTAACTTTTAGGGCTGCATATGAAAATAAAATTGGATGATGTTTAAATAACTGTATTTCAATGACAGAAAAAAAAACCCAAAGTGGAGTGGGGCATAAAAACAAATCTAGAACTATATCAGTTCTGCTGCAATGAAAACAAGGATGGTTCTTCCCTGGAGAACTTATTAAAGCAAGGAAAACTTTGCTGGAAAGCTTTCAGGGAATTAAAACCATGAGAATTTTTTGTGAGAATCTGTCATTTTGGCAGTTGATTTTACTCTTCAACAAATAGGTAACATGGGCTGATGACATGAAGGTAGTGGTATGACTTCTACCACTAGCCTGTTGGCACAAAACTTCCTTAAAGGATAAAAAAGCTGGCATGGCACTTGAGTGGCCTCTTGGTGTACTGCTGCTATATGCCCCCTGCCAGTGCTGCTGCTGTCTGGCATTGCTGCTGTCACTCACTACCATTTTCATTCTTTTGGCGATCCACCTACCTCTGGATAGGTTGTCTTGTTATATCCATGGTTTGGAGATAAGGAAGTGAACAGCCTCCATATCCAGTCTTCAGCAGTGCTATGCTCAGCTTTGATTTTGGGCATGATATTTTCAGAAATACAATATAGGAATCTTCCAGCACTTTTTGGAGCTGACTACATTAAGAACTGCTGCTGACAGAGTGCCTGACTGCAGCATCTTTTTTTTTTTAAAAAAAAACCTCTTGATGTTATTCTCAAATTCCTCTTTTTCTGTTGCTTCATGTGGATCTCCTGTCTGATCAATCTGCAATGATGTAATAAACATTTAGTAAATCTCCTCAGTATAACTGTTATTAAAACTACAAAAAAGGAGAAGCACATTAAAAAAATCCATTCATATCTGGATTATGCCATCTGTTGACAGTGAATGCAGATAGTATTGATAACAGTGCTTCTGGATGGCTCAGGTGAGCAGTAGAGTTTTCCAGCTGCATTTGCCTCCTTGATCGGACAGAGTTGGTTAATTGTGAAACAAAAACATAAAATAGCCTGCACCCATGCATAAAATCAACTGCAATTCACTTAACAGGTATGCAGGGCCCTGCAGTCAGAAGGCAGATGCTGCCTACCGGGTCAATTGGGCTACATACCTGGCAAGCACAGAAGAGATTATTGTGGCCAGTTTTGATGGCAGAGGAAGTGGATATCAAGGAGACAAAATCATGCATGCAATATATCGAAGACTGGGCACTTACGAAGTTGAAGATCAGATCTTGGCAGCTAAGTAAGCAGAAGCTAAAGTATTGCAATAGTCCTCTCTGCCACTCCCTAGTGTTTGAATGGGAGAGGTGACTGTACTTATTCCTTTATAGCAAATGAATCATGAAAAAATTAAAATGGCTAGAAAAATACTTTTTCCATAGGAAGTTGTGCCAAAGATTGCATCATACTTGTCCTCCAGGAAGCAAGGGGGTGGGCAGAGTGTAAAAGTTTTATAAGGGCAAGTGAAGGGAAGTACAGTCCTCCATCCACATTCATGGGTTTGACCTTTGTGAATTTTTTTATTCATGAGGCGCCCACTTGCTTCCCCATTCTTCCCCTCCCCTTCCCTTGCCATGCATTCCTTCTTTGTGCCCAGGCAAAATGCAAGGGAGTGGGAGACCCTCACACTGAGAAGGAACGTGTGTGCATGCCTCCCCCCATTCTCCCCCCTCCCATTCACTAGCCCCTTGCCCAGGTGCGTGGAAGGAAGGCATACACACATGGGGGAGAGGGAAGGGAATGGGAGGAAGATGCATCCATACCTTCTCCACATGCAGGGCTGCCCCCCTCCTATCACATGCCTTTTGCCCCAGCACTTGGTAGGAAGGCCCACACACCTGGGAAAAGACAAGGGAATGCATGGGAAGGCACACATGCAGCTTCTCCATGCATAGGGCTCCCCCCTCCCCTTCACTTGGCTTTTGCCCAGGCACAGAGAAGGAAAGCAGTACGTCTGGGCCAAATACAAGAGAATGGGAAAAAGAGAAGGAGGGGAGGCCTGTGTATGCCTTCTCCATGTGCAGGGCTGTGCCCTCCCATTCATTTGTCTTTTCCCCAGGTACATGGAAGGAAGGCAAGTACAACTGGGGAAAAGGCAAGAGAATGGTGGGGAGGCACACGTGTTCCTTCTCCATACATGGAGCTGCCCCTCCCATTCTCTTGCCTTTTGGCCAAACGCCTGCAAGGGAGGCATGCGCACCCAGGCAAAAGGCAAGGGAATGGGGAACCCCAGAAGGGAATGGGAGGAGAAGTGCTTGCTCAGGCAGTGGAGGAGTTATTCGTGTGTGTTTTTTAAACTTTTGTGAGAGTTCTGTGCCCTGAACCCTTGCGAAAGTCAAGGGGCCACTGTATGTGTTTAGTTATATATATATAAATATTTTTCCTCTTTAGAAAATTTTCTGAAATGGGCTTTGTTGATAAGACAAGAATAGCTATCTGGGGCTGGGTAAGTATTAGAAGTTAATCATTCTTGTAGCTTCAAAGTTAAGTGATTAAAGAGACCTTGCTATCAATGAGATAAATATTAGTTTCAGTCCCACTGGTGTTCCCTTCCCAACTTTACCTATTCTTCCAGCACTAAAGAAGGAAGGAAGAGCAGCCTTTCTTTGACACTGAGCAGAAACTACTCTTATCTCATCAGTAAGAGATAAGAGTGGGATTTCCTGCCCAGCAGTAGAGAAGGCTGAGCAGGGAAACCACACTGTTATCTCTTATCTCTGCTTTTCTCCAGCACTCCTTCAGCAGTCCCTCAGTTGCTCAATAGCTCTGTGCTTTACTGTCCATGGATAGAAAATTTGCTATGACACCAGGAAGTGGAAATATGGGAGAAAGAGAAAAGGCTTTGGGAACAAATGTGCTGCTGTTACCCTGACTTCCGCGGGTCTCCTGGGGGACACCTTGATTCGCTTCAAAGAGACAAAGATTGGAGAAATTAGTGGAGCAGTGGCAATAGCCAAATGAGGGGCAGGGCAACCCAGCAGGATCTTTTTACCCAATTTTTACGGAGTCAGGCCAAGCAAGAAGCCAGACAATCATACCAATAAATGGATTTTATTAATGTATATGTTCTCACGCACCAACGCATTCACTCACTCACGCACACAAGGCCTATTGAGAAGGGAAAGAGGTGAAAATTGATAGGGGATATAGTGGAGAGGGTGTAAAGGTGGTGATACTGCCCCTGTCCTGAAGTCTTCAGTCCGAGAAGCAGCAAGAGGGATGGAGCTCAGTGAAGAGAGGCGGCTGAAGGGATCACTGGACCAACAGAGTGCCTGTCTGCTAGTGTGGCAGGGAATTCTCTGAAGGGACCCTCAAAAACAGGGACTACTTATAGGGAAGGACATCCCTCGAGGGCAGGCCCTCTCCCAGGAAGAAGAATGGCCAAAATAGAGGGGAAAATGTTGCATAATAGCAACTTAATAGTTTGCACAATTGGTTAATGTAAATGGACCTTGTGCTCCTAGGATTTTCCAAAGTCGGAGTGGCTCAACCTGGGGAAAACCCGGTAATCCCTTCAAGTTGGCTATTCGTGGCTGAGGACCCTTTGTTTGTGTGGACATATCTAGCCTGAGGTCTCCTTGGGAAACGTCACTGGGGATTTTCCTGGCCTTGACCTAGTTTTGGTCATTCGACCTATTTGTTTACACACCCACCCGGGCAACTTCTCTGGCATGGCGGGCATATATGATAACAATTTTATATCCCCCCAGCATGGGGTCTGCCACTGAGATACCACTGCCATCATCCCATTCCTGGAGGTGACTGAGAAGGAAATATGGCCAGTGCATGAGAGTTCAGTTCCTTGTACCTGGTGTACATATTTAATTGGGGGTCCTTTTACACTGCAGCAGTTATCACACTATGATTCCATTTTAGCTGGCATGATTCCATCCTATGGAATCCTGGGTTTGTAGCTTTCTGGCTAAGAGTTTCTAAAGGCTCAACTGCCAATCCCAGCATTCCTTAGAATGGAATATTTGCAGTTAAAGTGGAATCAAAGTACTGTAATTGTGCAATGTGAAAGGGACCTGGAACTAAACACAGGATGACATGATTTGGATATTG
The DNA here is from genome assembly GCA_948472985.1 of Iguana delicatissima. NCBI lineage: Eukaryota > Metazoa > Chordata > Lepidosauria > Squamata > Iguanidae > Iguana > Iguana delicatissima. Next base: position 47,489 of record CAOKZL010001211.1, on the reverse strand, counting down.
TTGTCATTGAGGTGGAGAATCTGAATGAGATTGATGAGGCCTACAATCATGGAAACCAGTATTTTTTGGTATAACTGAGAGCTTTAAACAAGTAGCGATTCGTGACCAGCTTCCTAGGTAACAGTGCAATTGCGCAATTGAGACAGAAGGGAATTCCTGCCTACACATTTAAGCTCTGTGAGTTGGCAGTGGAGGAAACACTGCACATTCACATGGTTACTGACTAAATGAGTGTTCTGATATGGGTGAAAACAGCAGGAATGAGTCTGTGTGGCCCTTGATGGTCTCCTGGAGGGGGAGGTAAAGTGGCCCTTAGCCTTTAACACCCTTCCTCTAAAAGTATGGGTGGGATTTTCTAATCTATTTCAGTTACCATGCTGAGACTGGCAGAGGTTTCTGCCTTCCAGACATCACCATTCCAGACTCTTCCCTAAGCCCAGAGCTCAGATTCTGGTGTATAAGTAACTGCATTAAAGCACTGTCTTCATCCTCAAAAGGAAATAGAATAGACATTGTTGTTCAGTCTTGTATAAACATGATCTGCAAAATGTATATTTTAAACTGAGCAAAGGCTGAAGAGCCATCATTATCTTTGCCCATTGCTGAGCAATTTCTCATGACGTGTTCATGATGTCTGAACCACTGTAACATGATTGCTCCCTGAAGTATAATGGTAATAGCAGATGCCACTGGGAAGAGAAAACCAAGCTATAATCCTCCATCGGGACAGTATTGTCCATCTGGGGGACATAGATGTAGGGAGAAGTATCAGTGTGGATTTCTCCCATGTTGATGTAGTTAGGAAGTGAATTAATTTATACCTTGGATTTATGCTGCAATGACTCACAAATTACAAAGGTAGTTTCAGAACAGGTAGTAATTTATTCCTAGGCAAGCTGAAGTACAGGCAAAATTGGGAAAACTGAGGAATAGTTTGTTCACACGTACACACAAAGAGAACAACAATAGTTCTGTTTTAAATGGTAGAATGTCTTTCTTCCTAGTCATATGGTGGCTATGTGGCATCCATGGTGCTGGGATCTGGCAGTGGAGTGTTCAAATGTGGAATCGCTGTTGCCCCTGTATCACGCTGGCAGTATTATGGTATGTGATTCTTTCTAGGTATTTAATGGGAAGTTGTTTTATAAAATGTTACAAATCCATACTTTCATGTCTTATGTATTCCTTGGTTTGTGAAGGTGTTTAGAGTGTTTACGACATGAAAAAAAATGTTATATTGATTTCATACTCCTCCACAGATAAATTGCCATTTGGTCTGTCTTCATGAACTCGCGTGAGGCATTACACGGTGTCCCTGGATCATATTTTCCACTGAAAAACTTGGATGTGAAAAGGAAAATAATCTGCTTAACCTTTAAAAAGCACAAAATTACTTAATATTTGAAATTTTACTATAATGCAAATGTCTGCATTTGCATTCTTCAAAAGTGCCATGTGTTCCAAAGTGCTGAAGGATCATTTCTGAATGTCATAAAATTCATTAACACTACTACTAACTTCCTTTACTTCAGAGTGAGCTCTGAAGGGAGAGGGGTCATAAATTTAATCCTTGACTGGGATATTTGTTATTTGACTCACATTGCTAATCATCTCTTGTATATTAACTTGGGTATAAAAATTTCAATATTGATTTGCTTGATGACCTAAAAAAGCTCCCAAAGGTGTGTTCTGAGAATTAAGATCCTGCTTCTTATGTCTTCTTTTTCTGAAAACTGGAATTAAAAGACAAGGCATAAGAAGCTAGGAGTTAATTATAGTGGAAGTTCTTGGCTCCCTTTACCCTGCCTCTTAAGCTACATTTTCATTTAGAGGGCTGTAGGAGAGTACAAAATATAGAGGAAGGCAGCTTGTGGATTTCAGCTCACTCTCCCCATCATCATTTAAGCATTGTTCAACTCTCTGCACCCAGCCCCATAGTCACAAAACTACTGTGAAAAATCTTTTACTTAGCCTACAGACTGAGAGATTAATGTAGTCGCACATGGGTGTACCACACATTTGGGTTGCACTAGTTGCAATTTCTATCAGGAAAGCAGTTAAGCTATGGTACAGAATTTGTGGAATGTCTAGCCTGAGGCAGATAAAGCTGAACATGGCTGGCAGAAGCTTGGCTTCAAATGGCATAAACCTAGCTTTCGTTGACCTACTGTTGCTTCTGATCAAAAGGGTTCCACTTTGGTTTTTGTTGTTGTTGTTGTTTTGACTTTTTGCAACAATACAAAAACTACTGTCCTGGGCCCGGTGCTGTTCAATATCTTCATTAATGACTTGGATGAAGGAATAGAGGGCACGCTGATCAAATTTGCAGATGACACCAAATTGGGAGGGGTTGCTAATACACCTGATGATAGGATCAAAATTCAAAAGGACCTGGACAGATTGGAGAGCTGGGCCAAGGCTAACAAAATGAATTTCAACAGAGAGAAATGTAAGGTCCTACACTTAGGCAGAAAAAATGGTATGCAGAAATATAGGATGGGGGACACGTGACTGGCTAACAGTACGTGTGAAAGGGATCTAGGAGTCTTAGTAGACTACAAGCTGAACATGAGTCAGCAGTGTGATGCGGCAGCCAAGAAAGCCAACGCAATTCTCGGCTGCATCAATAGAAGTATGGTGTCTAGATCGAGGGAGGTATTGGTGCCACTTTATTCTGCATTGGTTAGACCTCATCTTGAATACTGTGTCCAGCTCTGGGCACCCCAATTCAAGAAGGATATGGATAAGCTGGAGCAGGTCCAGAGGAGGGCAACCAAAATGGTGAGGGGCCTGGAAGCCATGCCCTATGAGGACAGACTTAGAGAGCTGGGTATGTTTAGTCTGCAGAAGAGAAGGTTGAGAGGGGACATGATAGCCATGTTTAAATATTTGAAGGGATGTCATGTCGAGGAGGGAGTGGGATTGTTTTCTCCTGCTCTTGAGACCAGGACAAGGAGCAATGGATGCAAGCTGCAGGAGGGGAGATTCCGCCTGAACCTCAGGAGGAATTTCCTGACAGTCAGGGCTGTCCGGCAGTGGAATGTGCTGCCTCAGAGTGTAGTGGAGTCTCCTTCGTTGGAGGTTTTTAAGCGGAGGCTGGATGGCCACTTGTCGGGAGTGCTTTGAGGGTTTTCCTGCATGGCAGGGGGTTGGACTGGATGGCCCTTGTGGTCTCTTCCAACTCTACATTTCTGTGATTCTATGATTCTATGAAAAACCTGCTTACGATCTGCAAAAGTAGCAGAAATGCATGAGATAGTAATCTTTTTCAAATTATATACAATTTTCCAGTGGAATATAATGAAACAGCAGAAATTTTCCCCAGCAAACAGGTACCTCAGTCACAGGAAATGTGCATTGCCGTCCTTTTGTTGGGAAATATTAACACCATCTGAAGACGATGTTAAGTGCTTGTGCCCATCAAGGTGGGCTAGAAGTAGGAAGCCACTAGAACTCAGAGTAGGCAGGACTAAATTAGATGAACCAGTGGCCTTTACCAATCTAAATGTGTCTCCTAACTTTTTATTGTAAGTTACTACTTTTTAAAGCAGAGGTTCCATGCATTTCAAGAACATGGTTGTTGTTAAACAGCAACAGAGAAGAGAACAAAATTAAGAATATGATGGAGAATGGAGAATGCACGAAATACTGAATTGCATGAAATACTGAAGTATATTTAGAGTGCACTTAAAGAAGTAGCCTCTTTTAATATTGCTGTAATTCAGTCATCATCAGGGACACAGTGCAACTACCATTTTCCTTACACTTACTGAAAAAAATATTGATTGCTTTCACACTTTAACATTAACTGCCCACTATAAAGATCTGAAAGACCTGTATTACCTTGTACAGCCCTTTGAAAATTTAAGGCAAGGGACATGCTTTGCATTTTTTGGATCCTCTTACATTCCATCGCACTCCAACAACTGCATAAATATGCTTTTTAACCTGAGGCTTTAATATCACTCTGTACTGCATCTGGAGAAGTGAGTTTACTGTATTTGCTAGCTTATAAGACACACTTTTTCTCCTGGAAAATGACCTTTCAAAATAGGGTGCATCTTATACCCTGGTGTGTCACATATGCTGAGGCAAAATGGATGGGGGAAGGGGGGGAATTCGTAGAGACCTCCTCCTCCCGCCTGTTCCCCTTCTCCCTTGCCCATCTCCTTTGCTTCGGCAGGGAGATCAGAAATGTACTGGTACTAAAAAAATTTTTCCTGGAAAATAACATTTGAAAATGGGGTGCATCTTACATGCCAGTGAGTCTTGTACATCAACAAATGCTATACATACATGAATGCTCATGCTAAAATAAAAAAAAGTCTTCAAGGTGCTGCAACATTTCTCTTTTTTTCTCCTCTCCTTTCCTCCTTTTTATGAAACAATAATGCTACTTTGACACAAGGTAGTTGGGAATGACAATGCTGGTGTACAGATAACTGCATCTTGAATAGTAATAAGTAAATGTGGCTACCTAACAATGCTTATTTTTTTGGAAATGATACACTTCTTTTACCAGTGTAGAAAAAGATTCATTATCTTGGTAAATGTAAAAGGAAGAACCTGCACCTTTAAAATACGAGCATTTTATAGGATTGCCTTTTTTTTTGTCTCCATGTCCTGTCCCCATTTCAGATTCTATATACACTGAACGCTACATGGGTCTTCCCAAAGAAGATGATAACTTGCATAACTATGAGGTAAGGAAGTATCTTTAATGTGCAGAGAGGGAAGACAAAATCAAGTAAAAATAGTGCTGCTAAACATTTGTCCAAATGATCGGTGCAAAGTGATAAAGGCCATCATGGTGGTATTGGTGTTTGTTTTGTTATAGAGCATATCTGAGTACTAAAAATTCTTCATTACAACAAGTAATGCTTACTGGACTGCCTCTAAGTCATGTTCTCACTACCGTGCTACTGCATAGCCTGAATGAGATATACAGTCCTCCCTCCACATTTGTGAGTTTTACCTTTGCAAATTTGATTATTCATGGGGCATATCCATGCCTTTCCCCCTGCCTCCATTCTCCTCCTCCCCCCATTCCCTTATGTTTTGCTCCGCACAGAGAAGGAAGGCAAGCACCCAGACAAAAGGCAAGAAAATGTGGGGGCGGCACATAATTACCTTCCTCCTATTCCCATGCACTTTGCCCCGGCATGGAGAATGTGTACCAAGGTAAAAAACAAGGGAACGGGGGAAGGCCATATGCGTCTTCCTTCTCCCCTCTGGAGCGACTCCTTCCCATTCCGATGCATTTTTCCCCTACACGAAGACCAGCGCTAAGGCAAAAGGCAAGAGAATGGAGAGTGTAAAGGGAATGAGAAGGGGGTGCAGGGGGGAGTTATTCATGTTTTTTTCACTTTCATGAGGGTTCTGCACCCCAAACCCTTGTGAAAGTGGAAGGGCCACTGTAATAATATTAACCTCCAGTGGCAGCTGGTGGCTTCCACATCAGTGGTATGGTTAATCTAGTCAGACTTTTCATACAAACTTTAAAAAAGCTATCCAAGGTGCTGAAACTATTTGGGGAAAAAGACTCAGCATCTTGGCTACATATTTTATATATCAAACTAAAACCCAGAGTGGGAACCCATGATAAGGAACCACCAGCCACAACTGGACCTCCTGTTGTTTGTAAATGGGCTGGCACAAATAAGAATTGTAAGAGAGTACAAAGAGAGATGAGAGGAGAATGATTGTAAATGCAAATGGTGACAAACATCACATGACAAAAGAATGGGCCCATAAATCTGGTCATATGCACCTGAAAGCTCAGATATGGTTGTTGTAGATTCCTTTGTAGTGCGTTTTCCTTCTTGAGAGATAATATTTGTGACACATTCAAATGAGATTTTGACTCCATTGCTCCTTCTGTCAGCTGCTTCAGTGATTTATGGATTACCTTTAAGCTTTCTGATCTGATCAACCCAATTTTAATGTTTCACTCCCACACCCCACCGCCCAGTCCTCATTCCTTTTGATTTAGGATTTTTGGTTGCTGAATAACTTGGGGTTCTCTGAAGGCAGGCTGAGTGGTAGCAGATCTGTGAGGTGGCACTTATGTAAATGGAAGTCTCTTAACTTGCTACAGATTGAAATGTTAGTGCTCCGGGTGCACAATGTCACTCTGCAACTTCACGGCACAGATGGCACCAGAGGACTGTGTAATCTCTTTGTGCCAGGAGTCGAATTTTCTTGGCGCAACATCCATTGCTGGCAGTGTCCACGTTGAAACTGCCAGTACCAAAGAGCTAAAGGTTTCCAATGTGTTACTCAGAGGATTAAATTGGAGAGGTTGCAAGCAGGCTGTGAGTGTATATGCAGAGAGAGAGAAAGAGAGAGAGAGAGAGAAATACTGATCAAACTGTTACAGTGCATTGCATCCCCTAAATGTGGAAAAGTGAACACTCTGTTTGATTCATAGGCGTCAAGGAGAAAGATATAAACATCTCTTGATATAAGAAACTAACAGGGATGGACTTTACTCTTTTCCATGGACCTAGGATTCTGATTATCTTGTAACATTGATTCACCATGTCTCTGCTTCCCTCTACAAAGAAAGAATATGATCCTTTCAAGGGCCGTACTCTCCTTTTGCAATCAGTTAAATGGAGAACCCAGTCCTACAGATTCATCTTAGCTCTACCAATGTAAGTCCTTTGATTGTTTCAGCTAAAAAGAATCTTGTGCTAGATAGGCACATGTATTATGCTTCAGAGTTTAGACAGTTATTTTTTAAAGGAATGAATTTAATGTCATTCTGAAGCTATCCATTAACTGTATTGTGTTAGGATTGTGCTCTCTCATCTTACCACTACTTAATTATGGGTGGCTTCAGTATTTCATTAGAGCCATTCTTCTTAAAAGTTAATACACAAACCTTGCCTACCTGGCAAGTGACCTCATTTGCCCTATAGCACATTCACATTACAGAATTATAGCACTATTATTTCAGTTTAACTGTTGTGGTTCTGTCCTGTAGAATCCTGGAGTAAATAGTTCAAGGAGGGACATTTAGAATTCTCAGCCAGAGCACTCCAGTGCCTCTGACCAAACTACAAACCGCAGGATACCATAGAATGCAGCTGTGGCAGCTAAAGTGAAATAATGGTGCTATAATTCTGTAGTATGAATAAGTCTGGAGTCCTTCTTGAAATTTCATGGGACTCAGTATAAGAAGGCATAGTGCAGAAATGCAAAGGCCTTCTCCTAGCAGAGCTGGACATGAATTTGACCACCCCCTCCTCCCAGCATGAGCCATAATTCCTAATTTAATGCAATGCATTCTGCTTGTGAAATGCCAAGACACAGGTGTGGGCTGCAAATCAGCTCAAAGAATGACACCTGGGCAAAAGTTTGGTCAATTCTAAATGCTGAAAACCTGTACTAACTAGTAACAACACCTGTTTTCTTGGAGCCGTAGTAAACTCAGAGAATGTGCTACAGGGTGATAATCTAAGACATCTGCTAGTAGCATTTATTGTCACATGTTCAGAGAACAAAATCTTTCAGCATAAAATTACTTCATGTAGAAATATTCAGAATAAGAAGGAAAATTCAAAGAGAGAACGGAAAATGTGATAATATTTCAGTTTTATATGTAAGCATTTGTCAATCTGTAAAAGAAAGATACTGGATTTGAGTAATGTCCATTGTTCCCACACCCACTCTGCATGACTTTTTATTTCTTGGCCTTTTCCTTCTGCTATAAGACTGAGCCAAGCACATGGCACCATTAAGAAGGTACTGATGAGGCAATATGTGCACTAGGAAAGCTGTAGCTTTAGTCAGGAATGGATGCACTTGACTTAACCTATATGTTCTGTATACCATTTTCTAAGTCAGTCTTGAGAGTGAGTCCATACTGGACTGGAGTAAATAAATGCAGTTTGAGAGATCCATTATATGACTTTAAAGACCTTCTTATGTAAAGTTATGCAAGGAGAAGTCCTATCATTAGTGAAGCTGAGAAAGTCATCTCCTAATACAATTGCACTTTTTATCTTAAACATATTACTGAACATATTATTTATCTTAAACATATTTTAAAAACTGTGCACATTGCACAGAAATCATCAATAGCCAGTTCAGAATGTGGGTTTGTGGCTCACATGGTGGCACATAGCAAATGTTTCATGTGCAGCGGCTGACCATAAAAACTGGGGGAATGTTATGCCCAGTCACTGGTCCTTAATGAGGCAGTGAGGCACACTGACATATGTGGGATACTCTGGAGCCTGATTCACTAAGGCATGTGCATCATTTAATTAGCACATACTTGATCTTTGATAGTTGCATGTGTGAACGGCCATTGGAAATAATTGTGTTTTGGAATGATGTGAGATGTTGTGACAATTCTCTCTGTGGTGGTGTATATGAAATCTCCCCTTTGCATGCACAAGTCATCACTTGCATATGGCATTCATCAGACAAATGTGTGTGAACCAGCCCTAGATGATCACCCTTTGTAGGCCAAAAAAGCATACTTGTTGTTAAGCTACACAAAATGCTTACTTTCTTCAGAGCTCAAAAGCTGCAGATTTCTGCTAGGATAGCAACATGTAATCCACTTCTCTTTGCCCAACATGGCTTCTGCATGACCCCAAGGTTGTCCCTAAATTTTATCCCATATAACTGTAAGCATATTGTAAAAGAGGAAGCTTGGTGGAGGAGTATAGGGGGAAGAAAGTATAGTGTAGTGAAAGCAAGGAGTAACTGTAGTATAGTGAAGAAAGTTTCTATACTACTTCACTGTAGTATAATGAAGAAAGCAAGGAGTAACTAAGAAGCCTGTTGATGTGCACACGAACAGGTCCCTAAGTGGTCCTCTGCACTGGAGGCTAGAGGAGGACAAGAATCCAGGAGGTGAGAACTTAAACTGTATACCACTGTAGGAAGTACAAGAGCCGGCCTGAAGGAAACTGGACTGACAAGTGCAAAGGAAAAAGAAAAAGACTGAAAGGGGAGCTCTCTCTGATAGGGGAGGGGATGATGATGATGCAGATACTACTTGTCACTGGGCTGCCAGGAGAGCATGCACCAGGGGTGACTGTTAAACTTGTGAAAGAGGTTGTTTTGCAGCTCTCTCTTGAATTTGATATGCTGTTGGCAAGTATTTGAAGCAGTCATACATTTGGCAATCTTCTGCTAGCAGATTTGAAATGTTCAGTCCTCAAGAACTGCTGCATCATTAGGTTATGCAAAACAGGGTACAATTTTTGTAAATATGCCATCTTGTACTGATATGACATTTGTTCTATTATCCAAGAAATATGCCAAAAGGAGAGAGACCTTCAGATCCCAGCCAAACGTTAACTTGTTTGTTGAGTGCTGATAAAATGTTGACTGCTGCTTGATCTTTCCACAAAGCCAGTTCTCCTTGCACTGACCTTAGAGCTAAAGAGTAGCTGGTGGGGAGCAGCAGAAAATTTCTCCAGTTGGACTCAGTGAAAGCCAAAATCATGCAGAGAGACTGATTTGCCTGCGGAAAGATCCCAGAGGTCTGTTTTTCTACATCATTTTTGTAACTCTTGGATAGAGACATGGACCTTAGTTCCTCCTTTGGAAGAGTAGACTAATAGTGACCGAGTTCATCCCATAAACGTTACAGTAAGCTCAGCATATTTTGCTTAATGAATAACATCTTTTTATAGTAGCTTTATTTTTGGGTGTTCATTAATTCTTGGGAGTGCTTTATATGCATATTTGTTGACTGTAAAAATCTTGAGGAGAAAAAAATCCAAGTTCAGTTGGGTCTAGAAAAATAAATGAATGATTGCCTACATGTGATTTGCATTAGTTTATTTTGTACTTTTTCTGCAGTTGAGATGCTCTATAATACATCAGACTCCATGCAAACCGATGTTAATATTTACTAGTTTGCAGAGGGGAGTCTGGGGAGTAGGATGCCAAAGAACCAAAGGGTCTAGGGAAATACAGTTTAAAACCCTGTCCAGGTAGCACCTCCTGTTTGCAAAGATATTCACATGTATAATCCACAACAGTCAGCTGAAGAGAGGGGTTGTCAACTTGAAGTCACCACTCAAAGCATAAGGAGGAGTCATTCACTTTCATCTTCCAAAGCAGAAGCTGGTGCTATCAATGCTGTCAGTGCTGTCCATCTGTTCAGTGTGGCATGTCACAGGCCTTCTTAGTACCAATAGGAAACACATACACACACAGCTCTCAAGGGCTGAACACAGGGCCTAGTCACAGATTCACAGTCATATCCTGCATTGTGTGCATGGTTTTTACTCCCCAAATGACTCCCACTCTCAGCATGCACTCTACCAAGTGACTTAGGGCACTTGGGTTTTTGGGGCTGATCAGAATGACATTAGAGGGTATGGAAACAACACGCCAAAGGACCAAGCATCCAGTGTTTTGTTTCAGGTACTGCCCCATTTCTTTAAGTGGTAGAGTTTTGTGTTAGACTTCTCTGATGAAATGTCTTGAGAATTAACTCATGGATAGCAATATGGTTATTTTTGTAGTATATTTTCTTTCATTGAGATTGCCTAGGGAATGTTCAAGGGACTGGACCATAGTATTATGAATATTGTGATGCTGTTCATATAATTCTGTTGAACAAAAGAGAGATAAAGGTTGGAGAAAATTGTATTAATTTGGGATGAGAAAATTGGCAAAATATTAAAGTATTGGCAAAGTACTGGAACAGTGACATCTAAGTGCATTTCCACCTAATAAAGCTGTGTAGGTCTGCTGGCACCTATATCCAGATTTTGTGACATATCAAGTGGCTGTATTTTGAATAGTAGTGCTCTGCATTCAGCTATTTGGTTCTACAAAAACCTTTTGTTAGTCTTCCAGACATTCAGATGAACAAAGATGTACTTCAGCAGGCTTCTCTCTCCTATCTATAAGATTAAACAGAGAGGGCAGAAAGACCACTGCGGTGAAATAATACGAGGAATATGCTCGGAGGCAGAGAAGTTTATTTCTGTTTAACTGTAAACTTTTCTGACTGGAACAGCAGCCATTCTACTGAGGTTAAAGGGCAATAGGAGATGCCACTTTCAAAACAGGTATTTCTGGAAGAGACTTTCACTGATGATTGCTGCTGCAGAGTGTTGCTGAAGACATTTGTCTTCAGATGGTTACAGGTCATTAGAAGCACATTATACAGAGCAGCTGGGTCTTCTGAACCCAATTCAAGATGCATAGTATAAAAACTAGCTTGTCAGGAAAAAGAGGTCTAGACTAGCCTTTTTCTGTGTTGCTGCTGTTGTTGTACAGGTAAGTTTTTCAGTATGTAGGCACAGGGAGCCATAATAATGTGAATCATATGTATTACATAGCCATTGTTATTGTTGTTAATGAGTTAGGGAGCAACCTACCACACTAGCTAGTATATACTAGAAGGCAGACTACAACTGGAACTAATTACTGTTGTTTTGTGTTTTGTTTTTTAAAAAATAGAATTCTACAGTCATGGCCAGAGCACAGAACTTCCAAGAAGTTGACTATCTACTGATCCATGGAACAGCAGATGGTGAGACACTCATAAGAAGGCATCTTATGTGATAATCACTTTGCTATTTAAATGGAAACACCAAGAGGAAAAACGACGACACACCCTAGAGCACAACATTGCTTATTGCTGCATCCTTGTTAGCTATTAAGGTGGGCTGAGCCAGTGTGGAGTAGTAGTCTGAGGCCATTTCTGCACTAGCCTGTTATAGCGCTATGATTCCACTTGCAACATCCTATGGAATCCTAGGGTTTGCAGTTTCGGGAGGGGCCAGCCTGCCCCTCCCGAAACTGCAAATCCCACGATTCCATAGGATGTTGCAAGTGGAATCATAGCGCTATAACAGGCTGTGCAGAAATGGCCTGAGTTTTAGACTAATATTCTAGGACCCTAGGGTTCAAATCCCCACTCAGCCATGGAAACTCTGGCAGACTCTCCATCCTATCCAGATAATCTTACATAGTGATTTTTTCCCATTTTTTCTTTTTAAATCCCCAGATAACGTTCACTTCCAGCAAGCAGCCCAGATCTCAAAAGCTTTGGTTGATGCACAGGTGGATTTCCAAGCAATGGTATGTGCTAAATCCCTATATGCAGTTTGTTTGAGGTGCCATTTCCATTCTAAATGAAGGATGAGGAATGAGAGAATAAAACTGTATTTAAGAAAAGTGCATATGATGAATCCAAGTCTGATCAAGGAACTAAGGAATTCTGTTCAGCCTCAGTAGGAGCAGTTGTTTGTGTGCAAGAAACTTGCACTCCAGCCCTCGATAGATAATGTAGGAACCTTTGGCCATGCAGAGCAGGTGACTCTACTGCTGAGCTATGGACTTTTCCCTTTCAGCTACTGAACTGAACAGCACTCTTGAAACTGGAAGACTCTGTCAGGCCCACTCTTCTGATCTGAACATTAAAGTCCATAGTGGCTTTAAATGGGATCCTGTGGAGTCTTACCTTTGGTGATTTACAGTTCACCCTAGGAGAAGAGGATCACTGAGAACAGTTTATTTAGTAGTTACATTTATATCCTGCTTTTATCCCTGCGAGCTGAAAGTGGTACACATATCTCTCCTCCCCACTTTATTCTCACAATAAACCTGTGAGGGAGGTAGAAGACTGTCCCCATAGGCACCTGCAGCTTGCCTACTGTGCCACATTGTCATTATCACTATATGAGCAGGGCTCAGTTGGAAGAAACTGCAATGTGCTTGCCGTGAAGGTTGCTCTATAAAAATCTATGAGAAACATAGGGATCCAATGAAGGCAGGATCCCAACTCAGCTGGCAGCCTATCCCACTTCATGTTCAGAATCATCTCAGAGTTGGGTCATCTTCAAAGTTGAGCACAATTTCTTAGCTTAAGTATTAGTCACTTGCTAAGACCTAGCTTCCTTTGATCTTATTTCAGCACCGTGGGACAGCACCTAAGGGTGCCTTCAAGTGTCTGAGACAGGGGTGAAGTTATGTTTGGCATCTATCAAAACTAAAACAATAACCTCTATAGAATGCAAGGAGAGATGTTTCCAGTGTGCCAGGGAGCTTAGACTAGGTTTTTTTAGTCTTCACTCAAATACACAATTACCTGGGAGCAAATGTCATGTAAGACAGTGGGGCTTATTTCTAAGTAGACATATGCAAGATTGCACTGTTATTTTCTTTTATAAAGCACTAAACTAGGCATTTCCTTTCCCATTTTTCCTACTATACTCTCACCCTTCAAGAATAGATCTTGTCCTTTTATTGCCTAGGAGGAAGGCACACATTGTTTACAGTAGGCCCTCTACATTCACAAGGGATAGGGGGACAGAACCCCTGCGAAAGTGGAATAATCGCAAATAACTCCACCCCATCCTCCCCCATTCCCTTCCTGGTCTCTGGCACAGGACCCTTCTTCTCTGCACCCAGTCCTGAGGCAAGGGAGTTGCGGGGGAGGAGCTCCGAAGGTGAGAAGGAAGGAAGTGTGCACCCCCAATTGCTTTACCTTTTACCTGGGCACAAGTTCTCAGTGTGGGGAAGAGGCAAAGCAATGTCAGGGAGAGCTCGGAGGGCACAAGGAGGGCACAAGGAAAGCATGCGCATGCATCTTCTGCCACCATATTGCCTTTCCTTCTCCCTCGCATGAGTTCTCAGCACTAGTGAAGAGGGAGGAGAGAGCTCCAGGGAACAGCAAAAATGTGTGTGCGTGTCTTCTGCCATCCCATTACCTTTCCTTGTCCCTCCTGCAAGTTCTCAGCACTGGCAAAGGGGTAAGGAAATGGGAGGAGATTGCTCCAGGGCACTGGAAGTGTGTGTGTGTGTGTGTTCTGCCACCCCATTACCAAGAACCTTGCAAGTTCTCAGCACCAGCAAAAAGGCAAGAGGGAATGGGGGGACGAGGCGAATTGGAAGGAAAACACGGGTGCCTTGTGAATAATCAAATCCGCGAGAGTCAAAGGGAGAACTGTACTTTCAGTTCTCCTCAGTGATAGCTGGTGGCTTCCATGCCACTGAGGTGCTACTTTGCATTTTAGTCTGGTGGTCTTGGTTTTAGTCTGAATCTTAAACACATAGCTACGGATAGCTATTTTAAAGTTCAGACTAAAACAAAAGGCAGATTCAACAGCCCACTGACATGGAGACTGCTGACACTCCTGCATTCCAAAGGCGCAAATTTGAATCTCCACTCAGAACAATTAAATTAATTGTCCTAAAAAAACTGTTTTACTGGATGGCTGTTAAAGCCATCTGGGATGTGAAATTTTCAGCAACATGATACAGTCCACAACTTATGGGAGCCAGTTTCCACTTTCTTCTTAATTTAATAATATGCAAAATTTTCACAAGCACATTAAGCCATAGTCACTAGATTTAAAAATGTTTGACCCATGTTTAGAGAATTGATCCAGATGTAACTTTTCAAGTAACTTCACTTAGGTAGGTATTTGCATTGTTACTTTGAAATATTTTATCCCATTGATTTTATTATTATAAAAATAGGAATAGACAGAAATGTATTACACGGTCATATTTTAATACAAACATCCAATTCATTCTTCCAGAACTAATATGCAAACCAAAATGCAGTTATACCTGATAGCTGCATTTTTTTGACAATTTTATGATCGATTTCCCCTTCAAAAATGTGTACAAAAATGTATACAGTAGTAGAAGTGTGTAAAAATATATATATTTTAGTAAGAATAAAATAAGCATCGCATTATATTTGAGAAATTTCGTGATAAAATGCTTGTTTTAGGAGAAATGCATTCAAAAAGTGCATGTTTTGCATACACTTCTAAAAAATGTGACAAACTGATTCAGGAACAGGACGAAATCAACCAAAGCATGGAAAAATTAGAAACTGAACAAACCTAAAATTGAGTCATTTATCCATCCCTGCATAAAAGTGTTGTTTTATCTGTTCTTTCCAATCTCTGCCGCAAACTGGGTTCATATTTCCAGTTATCAAGTGCATAAAGCACAAGATAGTGTTGAATTACTAAAGTCTTCCAGTGTTATTGTTTTATAACTGCTGTTACATAAGCTGCATCTCATACGTTCTTTTCCTTCTTTTCTCCAGTGGTATACAGACAAAGATCATGGAATTGGAGGCCACGCTCACAGCCATATTTACACCCATATGAGCCATTTTATGAAGCAGTGTTTCGCATTGTCATAATAAACCTTGCTTTACTTAGGAAGATTCTTTACGAGGTTTCCTAAAAGAATGCTGTCCTAGTTAATGGTATCATATTTCATTCAGCTGAGACATTGATTTCTAAGGACACTTGAATGAAGAAAATACATATTTTTGTTCTTTTTGCAATTCCTGTGGCCAGTGAACACAAACTAAAGATCTGCAGTAGTCTTAACACACGTGGAAGAGCTGCTCCATTCTCCCCTCTGTGGAAGGGTACCTTGCATCTATGTTAAAGAGTAAGCAGCTCAGTAATTTTCCTTCTGGACAAGACAATGGAGCACAGCCATGTATGCAGGAACCAAAGGACTGCAGCACTCCTATTTATTCCATTTCATTTTGCCAATATGTAAATGTTGCTCTTCTTAAACAAAGTGCGACTTCAGCTTATGTGCTCTTTGTTACAAGTTAAGGGAAAATACTTGAAATGCTGCTTCATTTGTATGCATAGTAAAAATTCAGGATAAATATGATAATTTCAGCAGATACGGTTCAGCTTTTATATGAGAGGCAGAAAGTGAAAATACCTGTCTAAAATACCTTAAGCTGTGCCCCCCCATGAGAGTTTTGTATACAGCAACCCAAATTGGCAAGTGTCATCTGATCATGTGCGGGCAGAGCAAGATGTGATCTGGGATGGCTGTAATTAGGATTACCTGCAAGTAAAAATTAAAAAGACGCCACTAGGGAAAGGAGAAATCTATAATTAGGATCACTCACAGATAAAAATAAATAAACTAGTAAGCTACCAGGAGAAAGGGGAGTTGCATGCTGAGAGTACTGACGTTTGGCTCTTTTCCTGAGGCTCCCCCTGCCTCCAGTAAATTGCTATTCACTTTTTAAAACTGAAGGTGGCAATTCTAAAATTATATGCTGTATAATTTCCTATAAATTTAACAGTAATTTAACAGTAAAACCAATCTCTAGTCCATACTTCTTTTTAAAATCCGATAGCACTTGTAAAAAACAATTCTAGAAAAAGTCAAACAAATTTTAGAACTAGTAGCATATGACAGTTCCAGGGTATGACTGCCATTCATTATAGAAAGAAAATAATACTGTCTTCTCAGGTGGATACTGGGTACTTGGTATCCTGCAGTCAAATCAGTGGAACAACTTCATCTGTTTCTTGCTCATGTCTTCAGTAGTGAATGAAGCCAGATCCAAAGCTCAGTGATGGCAGAACACTTTGAGAACTGAGAACAGATGTAAAATTTGAACCTTGCCAGTGGGCTCTGATCAAAAAATACTTAAGCCATTGACCATTGATTTTACAAAGGACCAAACCACTGCAAAAGAACTGTGAAGAATTACACCTTATGTTCCTTAGGACTTTTACAAATCTGAATCTTGAAGTGGGTTCCAAGTCTAGACACCTTATGCCACATAAAATCTTTTAGTCTGTTCTAAAATAATATATTGGTTGGATCTAGCATTTTTTCTAAGCTGACAGAAGGGCTCTCTATTCATGGAAAGTGGAATCTATCAATTAATCAAACAAAGCAAGACATACATGTAATCAAACACATAGCATAGGAAAGTGGTTCCCCCATAGTTGTGAATGAAGGCAAGATGGGGCTAGATCTCTATTCAGGGCAAGTATGCGCATTGGAATCATTAGTCAAAATTCAGTATTTACATATGCAGAGCATGATTCTCTGCCAGCATAGCTATGCTGGTGGTCTAGGAGAAACTGATGGAATTTTTTTTCTCTCCTTCCCTGGGTGCATAAAAGCAGCTGGAGACTCCTGGGTGCAGTTCCACCACCCTTCTCCCAGCCACTGATTGGGTATGGTAGTTTGTCCAGGAGCCATCCAGTTGCCTTGATGCACCCAGAGGAGGAAAAGAGTGATCATCACTCACCCATGGACAAGGGCAGACACTGTTTCTTCAGCACCCTGGTGTGGAAGAGCCACTGGATGGCTCTTGTAGCCAGCAGGAAGAGGATGGGGCTGCCCTTGGGACTGTCTGGTTGCCCTTGTGCACCCAGTGATAAAGGTGTTCCACAAGGAAGTACAGAATGCCTCCTTCCACAATAGCCACAGAACCACTTACAGTGGTGCAACCAGGTTTCTGACCATTCTTAGCAGACTGCTGTCCTTTCTAGGCAGCAGTGTTAACACAAGACTGGAATAGGAACCAACTTGGGTATGCATCAAAGCTCACTTTTTGCTTCAGTTAAAGCGTTGGGGAACATTCTGTTTCACTTTTTCTCTTACACCATAGGCATTCTGCTGGCATATCTCAAAGAGAAAACTAAAAGATTATGTGGTACCCATAGCTCTTGGGAACAGTTTAATTTATCTGAGTCAGGCAGTTGGTAGCTTCACTCCCTTCCTATCCATACACATTTCACATTTATATTATGTTGCCTAAATATGAAATTCCGTACTACTACTTACCAATTTGCCTTAGAACACACTTAGAACAGATCTTGAAATTTTGGTCCCCCTTGACTTGCTCAACTTTGTACATTACCAGCAGTCTTCAGATATAGATCACATTGTATTCAAGGACAATGTGTATGGGATTTGAAAAGTGTGTTGTCCTCCAAATAAAACTGTTTTAACCATAATGTAATAAATCTATATTAGTAGTATCAGAGAATAAATCTTCTGTGTTTCATTTAAAAAAAAACTTGCTTTCATAAACCTACCTATTTAGAAATGTCTTAAAACAACAGGGAATTATAACAATTTATTCTTTGTAATGGGATAGAGAAGTTAATCTAGTGAATAACGTTAGCAGGCTAGCTTTGCATAATTGTAACAGTTCCTACTGGTATGTAGCAAAGCTTGCTGTGAGTGTGTTAACACTTACTAAATTGGCAGGAAACATAGTTGCTACAAGTGGTCATTTCCCACTTGTATGGCATGGGGAATTGTCAGGCATTTTGCGTGCAAATCCAGCCTAGACAAGGGGCAAAGGCTGATGACAAATACATTTCACAAAGAAGGAGAGGACTCTGGTGGAGGAAGAAAATCTATTATTCTGTTTTTAAAATGCTTGTACTGGGTAGGAAGTTAAAGAATGATTAATTACACACTGAATTTACTATCCTATGGTTCTGCTGGAGCCTTCTCTGTAACAGACACACAAAAAATTGTGATGGCCTACATTAATTCTGTTTCTTAAGAGAAGTTTCTGCTAGGTGCCTGAAGTTTAAGAAACAAACAGATAATCTTACTAAAAGCAAAATAATTCGTGTTGCTCAGAAGTATATATGCTTTGTTTACTGCTGGATAAGTACATGCCGTAGGTTTAAGGTTTAAAAGCATATACATTGCTAAGATTTCTTACCAGAATTGATATTTCATCTTAATCTACTATTTTAAATGATACTGTGCAGTGTCCTTTTATACAGAGACATCAGGCATGAATCTGTTACACTTTTTGAGTTACTTGACTCAGGTTTTCAAACTTAAAATTAGTGTATGTATTTAGTTTCAGGGGAGCCAGTGTGGCACAGGGCTTGGAGTGTTGGATTAGGACCACAGGAGACCAGAATTTGAATCCCTGCTTAGCCATGGAAATCCACTAGGTGACCTTGCTTAGTCACACCCTCAGCCTTCTAGGAAAGCAAAGGCAATCTTCCTCTAAGTAACTTTTGCCAAGAAATCTCTAGGTTAAGGTTGCCATAAGTCAGCATTGACTTGCAGGCACATAACAACAGTTTAGATCAGCTAAGGCCAAGACAAAGGGACAGTTGTTGAGAATGTCACGCAGGTCTGTAGTCTGCTAAGGCATAATCTGTTTTGACTTAGATATGGAGCAATACTATGGATTTCCCTTTTCTCTAAGTTCCTCACCTTAGGTGCTCTCTTCTAATCTCCAGATCAATTTTTTTTCTTTACTATACTTGGTCATTTACATTTAAGGACCTTTCATTGCTGACAGAGGTTTCCTGTTCATTCAGAGAGAATGTGCCAGGGACAGGACCACGCTCATGCTCCTAGTTCCTTATCAGAGTAATTGTATGGAAGTTTTAACTGGATGTAGATCACGGTCATAAAAATACCTTCTTACAAGCACACAAAAATTGAAGCGTGATAACCTAAATACAGATTTTTTCACTCAAACCGCTTCCTCCTTAGGGCACTTGTAAGTGGGGATTTTTAAAGCTTTCTGGGTTTTGCACCTTTAATGAAACATTATCCTGGTGGTGGTGAGTGGTGACTCTCTTGTAAAAGGAATGGTGACTCTGTTCTAGGTTTTAGTCTGAATGTTAAAGCAGTTTTCTAAAATGTTGTTATATGAGGGCCATTGGATTAATCACCTTGAATAGCTCCTTTAAAGTTCAGACTAAAGCCTGGAGCAGATTCAGTACCCAACTTACAAGGGATTCATCAGCTGCCATAGGAAATGTGGTGACATGGGTAAAGGCTGTATGCCTATTGCTGGCTTACAGAGTCTATATGCTTTGGTAATAGATGCCTTGGGTTACCTACAAAGCCAACAAGCTGGTGGGAAGCAAGATGGCATCTGCTACAACGACTTCCCAGCAGCATCCACCTAAAAAAGTTTGCAGCAATCACTGCTGACAGTATGTGGTCATGTGTGAGGTGGTACACCTTTGTGGACAAACTGGATGGAAGATCCAAAAACAAAAGCTTGTTTGCCAGGACTGGGCTAAGACATTTTGCTGCCTAAAACAAAGCAACAAATGGTGCCCCCAGTTACAAAAGGCAGCTGAGGCAGTCTAACCTCAGAAACACCATCTTCCCCGTCCCTAGCAATAAAAAAATACAACAACCCCTTAAATCCTATTGTCAGGGCTGAGAAGAGTAGACCCATTCAATCAACTGAATTTATATATATGCTGACTCCCTAGTCAACAACCGATTCACTGGGTCTACTCTAATTGGGACTAACCAACAGGATTTCAGTCAATGACAAATTAAGTAGTTGACAATATACTTGACCTTTTATGGCACCCAAAATCATCTGCCTGCCCAACTGGGTTTAACAGCAGGATCGGCACTCCTGTTTGCACTTACAACTTGATCACACAGGATCAAGAAAAACTGCACCCTACTTGCAGAACGCACAAACCAGGACAGATGGGGTGCAAATACCAATATGAAGAATAGTTAGGATAAATATTTTATTTCCACATAACATCTCTTAAAGATGTGAAAAACCACAGGATTCTATTCACATATACGCTTTATTTAAACCTTTGTAATAAATTACATCCAAGAAATTCAGCAATTTGTGACAAGAAATAAGAAATTAAAAGTAAAATAGTTTTTGCGGTTTACTCTCTTTTTTTGACGATTTCAACATGTTGAGTTTAACATTGGAGTAGCACTGAGATCCAAACAAAAAAAAATTAGCATAACTGCTTTAAAAAAAACCTCAGAAATACTGAACAGAAATAATGCAAAGTGTCTTTCAATACACTGGTTTCGTAGGATCCAGAAAGGTAGACAGGTGAGTTTTTTTTTATTTTATTTGATCGTTTTGAAACAGAACATCAGCAATTTATTTAACAGAACAGTAATCTGTTTCCAGACCCAGTTGTGAACTGCACTGCTATACTATACTCACCTTCAAACAACTGGAATGTTAGCAATGGATCTTCAAGTACACAGTAACAAAAATTTCAATCTGAGCACTGCTGTACTTTTATCTGAAATTATACATACATTTTCATTCTGCCTCTTTTATTTCTTTGAATGAATACAATAACAGCATTTGCATCACATGGATTTGGATGACACTAAGAATTTTCTAAAAGAAGCATCTGTAAACCAAAAAGTAACCTTAGAAACGATCACTTTGTGTTACGTCCATCTGATTTAGCCTACTTTTTGGCACAAGGACAGCTGGTGTGATGTGTTAAAAGTAACAAGGCATACAGAACAGGGGGTTAGCCTGGGCCCACACTCTGCTGGCCACAGAATGGCAGCAGCCTGTGCAGATGGGTGCGGTCCAAAGAAGGCCCTGCCCAGCTCCTGCTGTTGATGCTGTGGTTCTGGCAGCTAGTTCCAGCTGCCTGTACCAATGAGGATGGGCAAATTAAACAGGGTCTTTTGAAGAAGCAACATGGTATTTACTCCTGGCTGATGGTAACCAGGCTTCTTACTGACCACCTCTGTGCTGGCTGCAATTATTGGGTATTTCAGACCCCTGCTTTCTCGCTTTCAGACTGTCCAGGTACAGACAGACATTCTAAAGGTGGGCAAGAGACTAAAAATGATTGAAGCACTCCCTCTGACCACCTTGGATCACATGTGCTAAACGGGTTCAAGCAAAGCATTTCCAAATTGCCTTTAACAAAGAAACTATGCCATTTTTCTTTTCTACCAAATCCCTGCATGTCTACACATACCAAATCCTACGAATTTGCCAACTTTGTGAAGGAGGGAAGAACAGCTCTGCTCAGAATCTGACGTGCATCACTCACTTCAATGGAAAGGTCCATTCTACATGTATGGGAACCTCTAGTGCCCGCATGTCTCTCAGCTGGGCTGATTCTCATGCCCCATGGACCTTGGACAGAATCCTCCTATAGTAATACCAGTATAAAAGCCACCCTATTTGTAATTATTAGAGCTGTACACGGCCGTAGAAATCAGCTAAGGATTATTCCACTAAGTTTGACCAACTCTGAAAGTCACAAGCTGCTTTTATGTGATCAAAGCCCTGGACACCGAAACAACATCAGTTCCTTGCTATTCTAAAGTACTGCTGTAAAAAACTGATTTTTTTTTTTAAAAAAAGCAACCACAAAACAAAAACTAATAAACATTTCCCCCCCAAACAATTAAAAACATATCAAAGCAAACTGCAAAATGTTTGTTACTATCTCTTTTATTTTAATGACAACCCATTCTCTCCCACTCACCTAGAGCACCCTCCCTCTGCTTCCGTTCCTTGCCAGCATACACAACAAAACACTTGACCGCCACCTTTCAAGGGATGGCCAGCTGAGAGATCCAGTTATTCTGCTTCCCTCCGTGCACATTCTGTCACAGTCTACACAGAGCCATCACTTGTCCATGTTCCAAGCATGTGTGTGTGAGGGTCATGGGGAGAAACAGTGTGGCTGGATCTCTTCAGCCATGTACTCAACCCTTCCACAATAGGTGGTGGTTGGTGCTTTACTGTACACATACTTCTGCGTGCCTTGAAAAAAAAATGAAGGTGAGAAAAAGGCGTCCACTAAATTTCTTCAGAATCCTTCCTAGTTCACTGTAGAAGAAAAAAATGGGGAAAAAATCCTGCCCAGGAGCTGATCCTGCTTTTTTTTTTCTTGCCTTTAAAAAACATAGTTTGGCTAATATTAAACTCTTCACAAAACAATACAATCTATATGGCATATACAAAAAGGGCCTGCATTCAAGGTTCTGTGGAAATGCTTGCCTTCCACATTAAAATTCCAATTCAATTCCTAAGAAAGGCCAAGCAGGAATTCTGTTTTGCTCTGCAGAACTGGAGCTTTACGGTAATAACATGGCCCACTGTAAGCTGTTTCAAAACTCCCCTTCATTTCAGTGGAACTGTGATTTCAAGCTCCATTTGCACTGAGGAATACAATCAGGTATGACCTTATGCCTTTCAGTCCCACTGACATCAGTGGAAAAGTTAAGCACATGCCCAAGAGACTTATGTGGCTCCAACAGCTTAACTTTGGCTAGATGGCATCCATAATAAATTGACCACTTGCCAATGCATTTCAATATAAATGCATTTTTTAAAAATAGCAAACATCTGATAAATAATGAAATAAGCACTCTAGCAAAAATATACATAGAATTTACACCTGGATCAAACTGGCACTTATCTATAACCAGATAAGCACAGAACATCCTGAAGGAATGTAAAGATAGTTTTCAGAGGTTTTAAGCATCGGTGGTTCACTGATCTACCCTGGAAGGAAGGGAAGAAATTTTACTGCACTTTTTTGGTAAGGGACTTTAAGCTGGAAAGCTAGAAAAAAAATGTGGATTGTTGACCACTATAATGCAGCTGTTAAGACTCACCACTGCAACATTTAGTACAGTACAGTATTAAGATATTGTAATAACAGCTTGCTTTCACAACAAATACTGTATGAATATTGCACATCAGCAGATGTGGCTTTTCTTCCAAACAAGACAAGAGAAAGTTTTACTATAGCCTATATACCTTTATATATTATATTTATTTTTTCCAGTTACATATAAATTTAAATATTAAATATCCAGTATTAAATCAAGGAAAATTGCACAAATATAGGGTCTGATCCTGTAGGTCTCTATCACACACACTCACATACCCCCATAATCACACACACACACACACACACACACACACACGTAGGTACATAAAAGCCATGATTTCAATGGAGGAGGGGGAGGGAGTCATTCTTATGGTTAAGAGTTTACAAGACTGAGATGCTCCTCAATTTAAAAAATAGCTCTAAAACTAATATTTCTTTGTTACCTTGAATTTCCTGAAATAGCTGGCTGAAAGCTAAGCTAGAAAAAGAATGGGGCACTATTTCAAGTCTGCTTTCGGAGATGGAGAAAGCTATGACCATACATTGCACAGGCAAAGTAGGAAAACTACAGTCCAAACCTACTGCAAGAGAAGTTTGAATAGAAAGATTGCTCGTTTCTTGAATGGACGACACAGGTTCAAAGGGCTCTTGCACCCCAGCAAGGAAAATGCAGGATCCCTTCACTGGCTACGGTCAGTTTCGGCATGGATTATGGCCGGAGTGGATAAACAAGACAGTGAACCGAAGCACATATTGCACTACTTACATTACCAATGCTACTGTGGGAGGAAGGACAGGTTGCACAATGAATTGATCAAACCGGGTACAGTTATGATTGTGGCACTCCTTGCTTTTGCTTATATATATTAAAAAACCCAACAAACTGAAGAGCGCATCATAGACAAGTCTCGCGGTCCACACCTTTCCCTGAGTCAGCTTTCTTCTCTTTTCGGCTTTCAGTGCTGGAAGGGGGAGAAAAAAGAAGATGTCTTGAAGTTGCACAGCATAATCCATCCATTTTTGGTTTTTTTTTAAGGGAGGGCGCCATCTGCCAGGCAACACCATTTGCCTTGGCTTTTCATGCTGCAATGTACTATCTGGAAAGACAGGGCAGAAATGCCACTGCTGTGTACACATGTATATAACGTATGGCTAGAAAGAAACTAGTCAATAGCATCAGTAAAGAGGAAGGCAAAGAGCACATTCCTGAACTACAATGAAATGCAAAATTAACTGACATACAAATCTGCAAGCATGCAAGCAAATAAAATAAAATAAAAATCACTGCACAGGTTTAAATGGCAACCATTTGCTTTGCAAACGACAACTGGTCACATATTTTAATGCTAGCATTTTCAGCTGCACAAACAAGAAGCTGAACAATTGAGCGGTTATGATCTGCACCTTCTCGCCATTCCTATGACAGGTATGAGTCAACTGACAGGTTTGGTCAATTCAATGAGCCAGACAGCACAAATACTAGTGTGAAGATGCACTTCACACTTCCTACTTTCTGCCTAAGATGCATACATTTACCATGCTTTGGGGATGGGGGCATCTTAAAAAACCTTAGGCTGCAGGTAGATGAGCAGCAGTTCTGTTTTCTAGTCATCTTTCTTGGACTTTGGATGTGACCTCTCTTTCTTGACCCAGGTTTACAGACTCCATCACAAAGTATAATGCATAAATTACCTTTCAGGAATCCACATACAACTGAGTGAAAAAGGAGACAAGGGCACTTGCTTGGAAACCAATCTGCTGGTCAAGGCGGTCTCCATCCTTCTGCTCCTAAGAAGTATCTGGGCTATTCGGTCAGGCTTCATTCAGAAGGGTGCAATTTCATGCTCCAGCAGAGCATGTGTGAAGGATGAAGCCAAGCACCAACTGCTTCTCACTCCACCAGCTCTCCTAGGAAGGAGGATGCTGATCGAGTGAAGTGGATCTGTATTAGTAGCTCCACTTACACGACTGCTTCTGTCCCTGATGGGAATCGTGAGGCCTTCCAGATGCCGCTGGACTGCAACGCCTGCAGACCTAGCCAGCACAGCCAATGATGAGGAACGTTAGAAGTTACAGTCCAACACCACAGCAAGGATTGCATAACTTCCACCCAGCTTTAGCCACAGAAGTTCATAGGACAGCAACATGGGTACAGGAGCTTCTCTCCCCTTCTTTTATGTATGTCTGTGTGCAAGAGAGCCTTGGTTTCCCTCCTAAGCAGATGAGGTAGTGGTTCATAGTCAATGCAGTGGAGGGCAGAATCTCACCCTGAAATAGTGGTGGGGAGGTGCTCCCCTTCACTCAGTCCATGAACTGTCTGTGGATAAAGAGCACTTTCTTTGCTTAGGGGTGAAATGGACCAGATGACAATTTCTCATCTTGCTGGTTGCAACAGCAGGTTGATTTCCCTGCTGTGAGGGGATTGTGCACTGAGATGGACACTTCCTTTGTTTTCCAGAGGGAGAGTGTCTGGAGAGGAAGGAAAGTAGAAGTGACCTCAACTCCCAGAATCCCTAGCCACCACGGTCAGTGACCTCATTGGCCAGATGATTTGGGAGTTTAGTCTTAAAAAGTAAACTTTTCAGCCTCTGCTTTTTCTTGCAATTTTTACCCAAACATCTCAGGAAAGATTACAAAGGCCAAACATACTTTTTATTGAGAATTTCCTTTCCCTGGCGTGAGGACTCAGGGCCACTGCTGGAATGAGGTACACACTTTCTGGAATACACAGCACTCCAGGATAGGGCTACTTAAAGTAGTGATCCCTGGGCCAGTGCCAGTTTGTGAGTTACTGGCCAATGGTCTGCAAAGAGTTTCCAGGAAAGAAAGAAACAGTTGCAGTCAATGGGCATAAATGTAGTGACAGTCCCTGGCACACTGGGAGAGAAGCCCTGCCAGTCACTCACATCAGACAGCTTAAGAAGGACTGCTCTAAGAAATCCAACTGGCCCAGATAGCTCTTTGGCATTATAATGCATTGCACATTAGCACTATAATTTGATTACAGATAGCAAAATGTATATTTATTACCTAGGACAGATACTGGTCTCAAAGGCTGCATAACTGTACATTAAAAAAACAAAACAACAGGGGCCATTGTTAGCAGAAAGTGGCAGAATAGCAACACAAAGGCCCTTATTCATCCTGCCTTTTTCTGCTTTTTTATCTTTTAATTTGGATTACAGACCTAGCACGAAGAATTTTAGGACAATAGGCAAGAATTCTAACTGCCATAAGAAAGGTGCGATGTGATAACCCTTTATATCATGAACTTATGCTGTTTCTGTGGAAGAGGAAGAAAGGTGCTCTCTCTATCATAAAAAAGAAGCATATGAGCAGTTGCTGTGCTATAATTAACAACGTAACACTGATTGCTGCACCTCATCACAGGCTGCGCAATGGATATGCCCATACCCTCCTCAACTGTCCCAATTTGGCAAGAACAGTTCCAATTAACCCTCTGCTCTCACTTTTCCCAGCTACTTTTAAAATGTCCTAGTTTTTCTTTCTTACCCCCGTTTTCTCTCTTTTTCCTCTGCTCACTTCCATTGCTCCAATCAGATATCAAAGTGCAAATATATCTCAGGAGAGGAGAGGAGAGGAGAGGAGAGGAGAGGAGAGGAGGTGGCAGAATCTTGCCCTTCTCAGTAGGTCCAGAGGAAAGCAAACTGCTGCAGCCTCTCCTAGCTTGTGTGTTCTTCCTCATTAATAATTTTTGCCATCTTGACCAAACTCTGATGTTGCTTGGCCACATGTCCCAGTTTTCATCTGTGAAATGTGTTAGTGGTTGCAACTTTGCAAGTCTACACTCGCTTGTAGGATTGCATGTCATTCTCCAGGAATTTAGGCACACGTTTTCAATTCCTGTTTGTTTGTGTGTTTGCTCATACTACTCTCTTCCTGCATCATGAAGGTATTCCCTTTGCCTCTGGGCTGTCATCTGCTCACATTTCTCTTGCTCCCTCCTTCTTAACGCTTCATGTGGTCTTTAACAGCTCCCTCACCAAATCTCCTGCTATGACATAACACCCTTCCGTTTTCTTACTTTCCTCAAGAAAATGACCCTATGTTGATTATGCACAAGTATTCATGAGTAAAACTACTTCTATATACCTTATGAGGAAAACCACATTTGATCTCTTTTTCTGCTAGATTGTGTGTGTGGGGTGAAGTGGGCTGGGAAGTATTTCAATGTCTGCCCAGCACATTTATATTCTGCCACTAAAATCTCTCATATTCCCACAGTATGCACTGTGGGTACTTTGGCATCTCAGCAGGCACTGAAACAATGAACTGGTCGGTTGAATGTTCCCATCATGCCCATGTAGCGACTGCTGGAAGTATTAACCTTTTTTCTTTTTGAGCCACTGCTTGGGCCCAAAGGGAATTTTCGGGCATGATGCTCCACAGTGGGAACTATTAATCAGATGATATTCCAAATTCTGTTTTAAAGATTAAATTCTACTTTATAATTTTTTTTTTAAAAAAATCCATCATTGGGGGTAAAAAAAAAAATTAGTATTTTGTTTCTGAGTTCCTAAGCAGTTCTAAACAAGCCATTCTGTCTTGGAAGAACTGTGTAAAAAGTCAATTAGATAATAAAGAATATGTGTTTGTTTGCAGAAAGAATTATATCTATGTTAGAATGATTTCTGTTCCCTTGTCCTATTTATGTTAAGCAACTCCCATGCACATTTTCTTTTTCTTTGGAAGCTATATAAAAATCCTCATGCTTCAATAAAGTTTTGTCCATCTAAACAGACTACTGTTGCAGCCAAGCTCATTGCAGGGGCCGAGATGTTCCTCTTGGCCAAGAGTGAATGTGTGTGTGTTTGTGTGTGTGACTCCTTCCCAACCTGATTCAGGGCCCAATTTCAGCTCCATGATTCTATCAGGGAAATAAGGATAGACTGGTACTTCAGTCACACCCAACATCATATACTACAGCATGGCATTCAGTAACGACAACTTTTCTGTATTTGAAAGCACTCCTTACTACATGGATGTGGAAAGTGCAGTCCTTGTTAGAGTGCATCAACCCCAGCAATTATATAGCCAGCAATGAGAATTCTGGTGGAACCCCATAACTTCTTGGAAAGGCACATATTCCCCAACCTTACCTCACTGCACTGTACATTTCATTATAATGAAAGCAAAGTACAGTTGAAGAAATCAGGTAGTACTTGGCAATCAACTGGTTGCTGAGGAAGGAGATGCTTTTAAAAATGAGTGGCTGCTTTATTTTCTTTCTTTTTTAAAATCGGTATGCTTTAAATTGTGTATGTTTCAATTGTCCTTTCTATTCAGTTTTACTGTGGGTTTGGCTTAAGTCCTATTTTTGACAGGACGATAGGATATAAATCCAATAAGTAGGCATGACTAATCGAAGTCCTGTCCATTTCATTCCCCATTCATCTCTACTGTATGGATGGCTAAATCAGGACCCAGCCCATTATGTTATTCTAATCTATAATCCACTGACATGCAGTGATGTGGCAAAATGCTCATAGTCCTTTGTCAAGAGCACACACAGCTGTCATCATTCTTCAGCTATGATGGGCATCAGGCATGAGCCTCTGTTTCATTTACCTCCAGGGGCAGCAAGGGAATATGAGCACCAAAGCTGGCCTTTTGCAGTTAGCTCCCTTCACTCTAGTGCAGCCTCTAACTGCGAGGCAATCATCTAATGGATGCTGCAGCCCAGGAGGCTGTCCCTGCCTTATCCGTCACTATCCCTGCAGGTACCATCATATGGCCACAGTAACAATAGCGGCTCCTCACTCTTAATGCACAGGCTGTTACATAACATGAACCCATTTCCTGTTAGACTTCACAAGTGTCTTACCGACCATCTCCCTTCTCCAGTCTGAAAGGGGAAGACAGATCACTCCTAGCTTTCAACAGTAATCCCTTCTCCTCTGCCCAGTCTGTTTGGTTCAAGTTCAGCTGCCTAGCATCCCCACTCTCAACCGGGGCAGGCTGTTTTATTCTTGTTGCTACTAAGCACATACTGTGCCCCCCAAATACAAAGCCCAGGAGCTTCTTGATGACTTACTCAACTGCACTGTTCAGGTGGGCCCATGGAAGGCACTTTTTTGGAGCAGGGTGAAGCAGCAGTGAGAGAAATGAAGAGATGCTGTCTCTAGTATTAAACAAAACTGCCCAGACAGCTCCCTAGCAGCTCAGGAGCCAGCAGGGCAGTTTCCTTTCTTGGCAGAGAAAACTTAACTATGTTGTCTCTTCTGTCACTGTGGCACTTGTGTGGCCATTTTACCCCTCTGCTGCACTACCACCTACAGTGTCATCACCAGCTATGCCAGAGTAGTTACTCTGGCTGACAGGAACATGACCAAAGTCATTTGCTCTTAAAGTTAAGGAACCAAATGGTAATTCAATAACAAAACTATCTATCGGTAAGCTACAAAGCAGATCTCTGAAATATTGTTCTGACTGAATCAGTTAGCTGTCAATGCCAAACTAGTTAAACAGAAAGAATAGCACAGGGCCACTCCTTTTTGCCTCAATGGCACAAACCACACTCTCTGAATCAATAGACAATTACATCAATGACCAGTCTGTGTGACTCAGCCTTATTCAATGTGGAAGAGCTCAGATGCAGACGACTGCAGTTCCCATCATCCCCATCCAGCATGACCCATAGCAGGGAGCTACAGGTCCAGCAAAATTTGGGCAAGCCCTACATTGCGCAATGCTGTCTTCACAGAAAAACAGGAGCTTATCATGCCAACCTACACTGTTGGTACAAGAGAGGGGCTGGTGTGGTTCTTCTATTTATTAGGGATTGTAGAAACACTATGGTCATTGCTAGGCCCAGGCCTATGAGGCCCTGCTCCAAATCTACTACTCATGGCCAGAAATATAATCCTACATGGATACCGTGGGTATAAATTTGCATGTACAAGTTTGATGATGATGATGATAATGATGACGATGACAACGACGTAAGTCTTATGATCCTTGACACCAATTGCTCTAAGAATCACACACACACATACCCACACAGATCCCTAAACTGCAGGACCATGTTTCTCTGCCTCAGACTGATCATCTTGTTTATGCTGCTCAGGGAGAGGAAAAACACTGCAGAAGCAACATGCCATTTTGGGGGGACAAAATGTCAGGAGACAAGCACAGTCCCTTCGCTCAGTTCTGTCACTGATTTCAGATTAGCATGGTTAAAGCATGCACATTTTCCCAGTGCACTGAATATCTCAAAGAGATTGTTACAGTTTACATTTTGGGTGAACGAAACATTAAGTAGATGAATGTGCTTCTTTGTTGATCATGGAAGAACCAATGCACACATAACCAAGCAGCCCTCCCAATGCATGTTTCATGACATTCTTGTAAATTTTGCCTCCCCAAAATTCACACACAGTTAAGTCAGCTAAGTTTTCCAAAAGACACCATTCAATAGCAAACAAGGGAGAGGTCTGGGAAGAGGGTCTTACCTTTGGGGAATCAGCTTCAAGAGAGATTAGGAAGGGGAGCTTAGGGTAGAAATGTGAATAGTGGAACAATTAGGTAGAAAATCATGTTAATTCAAAATTAAGGGCATCTGGAGGAAAACAGCAGTTAAATAAGATTGCATATATGCTTGATTAAAGGTCATAAATATAGATGTCACAAGAAAAGTAGGCATTTACTTTTACAGTTTCACAGTTGACTTAAGATGCAACTTGCTCCCGTACAGACTCAGCAGCCTGTACAAAGGAGAACTGGGCTTACTAGCATCCTGTTTTCCCCCCTGCTCAACACACAATGTGGTACTCACACCTCCAGCATTTCCTACCCAGCCATCCCAGCCATGACCAGCCAGACTCTAAATACTTGGAGCCCAAGTTCTCATGGCCTTTAATGGGTGAGCAGGGAAAGCTTTTTATTTATTTATTAGCTGTTTTTAAAATTTATTGTAAGTTCTAACCTGCTTTTTTTTTTTTTTTTTACTCATCTTTAGGTTCCTCTAGGAGATTCTGATTGAAGAGAAAGGTAAGATCTTCTTATGAACAAGAGCTGAATAAATTAACTCATCCAAACAGAAGAGAACAGATGACAGATAATTTTCTGCTGAGATGAAGGCATAGCTCAAGCCTTACCTCAAAAAAGCAATCTGAATATCTGTGGTTTCCCTGCCTTGTTCAGCTTTTGAAAGAGTGCAATGACAGCAGTGATTCAACATGAGGCACAGAGTGGGGCTCTCTCACAAACCTGAGAAAAACATGTACAGACAGCCCAAATCCTATAGTAACACTACAGCACTGCTTTGTGCACTAGCAATAGCAGGAACAAAAGTTTATAAAGCACTCCACGAAGGGTATGCTGTGCCATCATTACATGAAAAAGAGCAATCCCTGCCCACAAACATAGAATCTAGAGGCAACCAGAGCATCAAGAATAGGTAAAGGACAGCATGGAGAAGTCACCTGAAAAATGTATAATTCTCCTTTTGCAATTTTGTAAAGAGAGTGGAGAAGGAAAGAGTGATAAGGATTTATTTGTGTTCTGCTAATTACTGCAGTTGCTTCCACATAGAGACTTCTACTATTGACAGGCATGAACAACCACTCAGGGACTGTACTGATTCTTAACCTTAATTTCCATGATGACCCTTGTTAAGTCCAAACAGACTAGCAAATCAGTGTGGGTGACACAGCAGCTGTGGTTTAAAAAAAAATCCCCCCAAAACTATAGCAGCTGGTGTACAAAACATTTTGGGAAACGGAGGGAACCGATGGAAAGGAATGCTGCGCGCATAGTTTGGGAAAGTTATTTGTTTAGACTACAGTGATCATAACGGCTAGGAGATTCCGGCAGTTGTGATCTCCCCACTCCAAAAAAACCCCAACGTTTCTGAGCTTTCAACCTTCTCAATCATCACAAAGGAAGGAGAGTCTGAGTAGCAGGAACCCTGAATAGGAGAACTCTTGCAAAAAGTTGGGGATATGCACTGCAACCTTTCCATTGCAGATCCCACTTGTGCAGCGTAACTGGGCACTCCTTTAATACTCACACTTGCTGTTTTAAGAACTAGGCTCGACACAGATAGAGGCAAAGGAAGAGAATTTCCTACTGACATAGGTGAGCTCACAAGGCATCTTCACAGACAGGAAG
The DNA here is from genome assembly GCA_948472985.1 of Iguana delicatissima. NCBI lineage: Eukaryota > Metazoa > Chordata > Lepidosauria > Squamata > Iguanidae > Iguana > Iguana delicatissima. Next base: position 15,198 of record CAOKZL010001211.1, on the reverse strand, counting down.
ATTCTAGAGGTTCTACTGATGCAGCAGCTGCGTCTATGCGCATTTGTGAGAAATGCAACTCCATTCATGCTTCCCTTTGAGAAAACAAGGCTGCTATGCCATCACGCTGTTAGTCTGTCCCCAAATGGCCTGGATTCAAAAGATTCTGATGACCCGAGTTTGAACACAAAACTTGTACTAGTGGTTTGGCATTTTTATTTATCCTTTGCCTAATAAAACAAATGCTTTGCTGGCAGCTTTCATTAAAGGACATCATATAAGTAGAAGAAACTTTAAAAACCTTTTAGAAGGAAAGCTGGACTCCTTATCCTTGGTATTCTCTGACGATATCAACAGAGTCTTCCACACAGCTGTTTTTGACATTTCATCAGAAATATTTATTATAGATGGGTCATCTCTAGAATAAAATAAGAACACAAAGAAATAGAACAAATTATTGTTATCTGCGCTCTGGTGAGGTCGATGGATTGAAAAGAGTTAAGTCCAGAGATGTCAAGACAAAGAATGTCAATCTTCAATTATTTTTTTTTCCCCATGCAGGAAAAATTGTTCTGAAGAACATAGTTTTCTGTGCAAAAAAACAAAAACCCTTGGGTTTTCACAAAAACAGTATATTTTGTAGGAAATAGACTTGTTTCTGCAAAAAGCCAGTTTCTATGCAAATAATGGCTAGAATCCTCTTGGGCAGTTACAAATGTGTAACTTAGAGTTAGGCATTTTGACTTAGATTTGACTTAGTCTAAACAGTTTCCTGTGGTCCTGCCTGTCTGACAGTAGCATCAACCAGAATTTACTACATTGTACTCAAAAATTAAGAAACAGCGGCCAAAAGTCTGTATGGTAGTTGCAAATATATAACCTGGAGTTATGCACTCTTATGTATTTACAGGCTCTGTGTACTTCCTAGTTTAGGAGCTATTTAGGGACTGTGAAAGTCCTCCAATCCCCTCTTAAAGGACAGTAGTCACTGTGATTGATGGGAGTCTGTTCCCCTGTTGATCAGGAAGCAGCTGACTGGTGTTCCCATCCATCTTTCATGCTAGCAATCTCCAGCACAAAAGGGAATTGGGACAGGGACCCTGCTTCTTCCTGTCATACCTGAAATTGCTCACAGGAGGGGATGTGAATAAGTCAGCTGCTTCTCAATCAGTATGTAAACAGACCCTTTTCCATTTCAGTGGCTGCTGTCCAGTATGTGGGGATTGAGTGGGCAAGGCCAGGATTTACTATACAGTTACATAATAACAATGGTTATGTATTTGTAACTGCCCTAGAAGATTACAGCTTCTAGAATAAAGTCCTAAAATACAAAAAGAAAAATTATCTTACACAATTTGACCATTTTCCCAGTGCACTGAATCCATGTGTCCAGGCATCATTTCTTGCTGAGGGCAAGAAAACTGTTGAGTGCTCTTCATATCCTTACAATTTATCTTAAATAACAACTATAGCTAAAATGTTCACAGTGAGGATAAGTGATGGTCCTAGGTAGACGAGTCAGGACAGCCTGAGACTTTAAAGGAAGGAGCCATAGCTCGTTAGGACAGCAATTACTTCCCCTGCAGGAGGTTCAACTCCTGACATCACAAGACAGAGCTAGGAAAGACCTGGAGAATACCTGGAGAACCATGGCTGACCACTGAAGACAATCATCCTGTTGGTGACAAACACTGGTATACCTATAAATAGTGGAAGGAGGAATTCATACTAATCTCTTCCCTGAGCTACCTACCTCTTTTCTTACTAGGCACCCTCAACCACTAGTAGCAGCCATTCAGTGGCCGGGGAAGATGGGACGAGGAGGGTGAGCAGCAGGGAACCAGCAGACTGTGTTCTTGCAGCTGCCTACAAGAAGAAAAAGGTGTCCTCCTGGAACTTCTGGGGACCATCCAGAGGTCCAAGAGGACGACACGATCTTCTTGTGGGTGGGTGCAGCAATGCAACCAGCTGGCTACCTGACTGCATTCCCTTCACTTCATTCTCCTCCAATCCTCCCCTGGTTACTGAATGGCCAGTGTATGTGCATACAAGAGCAGGAGGATAAGCCATATCTATGCCTGCCAGGACTCTACAGTACACAAATGTGATGCAAGATCTCAGCCCTCCTTTAACAGTAGCTCCAGCCTGCCCCCTGGAATCCCTTCTTCCTCAGATCTTCTTCTCCATTAATGTCTACATTAATGCAACCCAGCCTTAAAAATTTCTAAACCAGAATGTCTTCCTATTCATTTTAGGGGAGTGGGCATCTACAACATATGTCACTTTTCATTCACAAGAAAGTATATGGGGTAACCTAAATGTTTTGGAGAACCCCCGACACCACCTCCCCCCACTCCCAATTTGCTTATTAGTATATATTGTGTGATCCAAATTTTTCAAAGCATAATCACTCTGACCAAAGGAGGCTTTGCCACCTGCAACTCCGTTACTGGAGAAGTATCGGTGAGCACAACCAGGCAAAGCAAAGTACACATAGGGATCCTAATGCAGATTGTGTGTGTGCACTGAACCCCTAAAAGAGATTGGATGTGCTCAGTTTTGGAAAATCCAAATCATGTGACTGAAGCTTGAACTTTCCCTTAACTCTCATATTTATGACTGTAGCCTAAATGGACACTTATACAACATGAGATGAGCATTGCAGCCAGCAAGCAGAAAGGGAGTCTTAAAGATCTGGGACAAGAGAGGAGCCAAAACAGATGTGAAACATGGAAGATCTGAAACCAATCGCCAAATTTTGTTCTTCTTAAATTCAAAAGCAGCGGCAAATAGGAATGGAACAGCAATGCTGGAGGAGGCTGTATTTCCTTAATTAGAATCACTTAAATAAAGACTGCTTTTAATCCTTTGGGAGAAGAAAAAGAAAGTATCAGTGTCTTTGTCTTTTTCTTTCTTTCTTTTTTTGGAGTGGGGTTGTCAGGAGGGGCCCTAACAGCTGTGAGAGGGGCCTTTAACTGGGAAAATAGAAAAGGGAGAAGTTTTAACAGCAACCTCTCCTAGTTACCTGTTTCAATCCATAGTAACCCAGTCAACAGTTTGGTTTTCAAAGTTATTTTTAAAAAGTTGGGAGATCCAATCATTGTTATATCAATTACAGTCAGCCCTCCACACTTGCGGGTTTTACTTTTGCAGATTTGATTATTCACGGATCATTTGCTATCAACTCTGCTGTTTCCCTATGCCATTTTCAATAGGGACTGCAAGCCTGATGAGAAAGAGAAACTGCGAATGAGGCTTGTACTTATTTTACACCATTATAAATGGTGGGGGGCAGAAGTGGAGGTGGTAGTAAGCCCATCAGCCACCCAGTTCTGCCTTGTGAAGGAACCCTGATGTCTCAAAGGAATCCTTGGTGGGTTGAAAGTGGTGATCATACTTTTTTTGTGTGTTAAATGTGGTTTGGGAGGGCCTAGAGTTATTCATGGTTTTTCCACTTTCATGGGAGTCCTGTGCCCCTAACCCTAGTGAATGTGGAGGAATGACTATATCCAGAGCAGCTGTGTAGCTTGGAGTGTGTGTGGGGGTGAAGTGAGGGATGCCGAGGGGCAGGGGTGTGGCCATGTAGCATGCATGGCCATGTTACGGGGGGCGTGGCCTATCACACAGAGGTGTGGCCACATCGCACAGGGGCGTGGCCACGTCACACAGGATCCCCCCCCAAAAAATTGCTGCCCGGGGTGGATTGCCCTCATTGCCCTCCCATCCATACACCCCTGATCCAGAGACTGGAAACACTATCTTTTCAGACCATGTGCTTGTTGGCAGAGTTGTAATTCCAAAAAGTAACTTTTCAAAGTCCCTATTACACCAACTCTTGTTAGCTGTAACATACCAAGGACATGTATGGCAGTCATTCGGATTTTGAAAAAGCAAGGAAGAACTGAAAGGTTTACCTGTACTGCCCTTCAAGTGGTAACTGCACTGTCCCTTCCTCTTCCACTGCTAACATACTTTGCTCCTCCTAGGATAAAAGCACAGCAAAGTGAGCAAACCTGTCCTTTTTTGCAGCATGCAATTCCATACCAGAAACAAAACAAAGAAGGAGGCCATCCTTTTTCCACTCTCCTCTCCCCAGATTGTTCACCATAGGCTTTTAAACACATATACACCCATAACATGCCGCCTCAAAGGCAGTTCTTAACAATTCCTTTTTTTTAGTTAACTAACATGCATAAACACTTAGACAACAAGATTTAAAAAGTAATTTTTCAAAAGAAGTTTGTCTTCATGACAGAAAAGACAGAAAGATATGAGAGGCAAGGATTCATTCATTTGCAGTAGAACCCATTGCAAAGCTATGTTTTTGTATAGTACCTCCTCATTTCAATGGTGCTCTTACAGGTACACTTGGGATATGCTTCTTTCTTCATTTTGATCACCTACCCTCACTCTTCTTCTGAAGAGACTGGGGTGTACCTACATGCGCGCACACGCGCGCATGTGTGTGTGCAAAATAAGGGTGTTAAGCCCCTAATCAAATGTTCCTTCAGTTCCCAAACTGCAGTGTTCTCATTCCCTTTGTACATTTGCTTGCCCATTTCCTTTGGATGCCTAAATTTTGTTCCTAAATGTTCAACTGAATTTTTAAATCCCTACAATGCTAGACATTTGAGGACTGAAGGAAAATTTCATTAGGCAGTGCAATATTCTTATTTGGTGGGTGAGGTAATGCCCTTGTGTCCACCCCAAGCTACCACTCTCTCAATACACATGGTTTCTACCCCCCCTCCCCATGCCCAAGTCAATCCTCACAATAACTTGTGAGGTAGGATAGACAGAGTTTGTAACTGGCCCATGGTGAGCTTCATGGCTGACTGGGGGGATTGGATTTGAATTACCTGTGCCCACTTACACTGCTTCTCAACATGGGATCTTGTGGCATCTTGAGAATAACTGAGAGAAAGAAGTTGATGGCATAAGCTTTCATAGGCTTAAGTCAGCTATATCAGGTCCATGGATCCATTTGCAGGGATCCCTACAAGATCCCTTTGCATACTGATTCAGACTAACACATTCTGCACAGAAATACATGTGGTTTCTTTGTATGCTAACAGTATTCTTTTGCGTGTGTGAAAACACCAGAAGGCATCCTGTTCAGCAATTATGAGATCCTAAACTGGACTTGCAATCTCATAATTGCTGGTGATTCATGTTTATGGTCATGAGCAACCAAACATAAACTACCCCCAACCTACTTTTTCAGCCTGGTCCGACTAGAGAGTTTCTGAGCTGCTGCAGATTGGGGTGCTGGGAAACAATGACTGCAGTGCTCTCCCAGTCATAGGGTTCATTGAGCCAAGCAGCTATGGCAGAACTCCAAGGGGCCTCTCTAGACACCTGTTCATTAATTCTTCCCACAGCCAGGAGAGCTCTGTGGATGTCCTTTCCCAGCACTCCAATCCCTGGTTCCCCAGAAACACTTTTGCTGGGGTGCTGCCAGGCCACAAAACTTGATTTCGGGGTGTGGGGGTGGGGTGGCATCCTTAGGCATAACTGCAAAGATGGAGCTCTGTTGTCATATTTACACTGACAATGCAGGATCACAGCCACTGTTTCAAGATAACCACATTTTTTTTGTCCAAGATTGCTGGTTTTTGTTTTGTTCTTTTTACAGAAAAAACAACTGTGCCCTAAGAGTTTTTGCATAATAAATATCTTGTGTAAAAATCAGCAAGCTTGAATAAAACTGGGGAGTTTGTGTAAAATTATCACTTTTGTGTGCAAGAGGTAGGTATTGGTCTCTTGTATTTAGACATGTACTTGTCTAAAAGCAGTGTTTTTCACACAAACCCCACAGTCCTCATGTAGTAATTTGTCAAGGGACTGAGACCATCAGATTAGAAAGCAAAAGTTTATTTTTACTGTGCAGGGATCTCAGTGGAATGAATTTCCAAAAGACTGAGAGCCCAGAGTCAGGTGTCAGCACATATTTGTACATTTTCAAAAACAGGTACAGGAAATGATTACCATATGACCATATATGAAAAGTTTACAGGTTACAGAGGCCCCCTTTACAGTTTTCAAAATGATGTATTTCGGTACCAAGGGAGTACTCTCGCTGGGTTGCACTGACCTAAAAACTCCCCAAGTTCCCTGCATAGCTAAACGCATACCTAAGCCTTCTGATAAGATAAAGGACGCATCTGCTCACCTTATTTTTCTCTATTTTTCTACTTAAGCAACAACTTCTACAGTTTAACCCTTTCACTCATGCAAAAAATAACCCCACATATCTTTGTGCACAATATTTTCCCCATCCACTTGAGACTGTGTGAATATCGAGCAAGAACTGTACAGAAATATTCACAGTGGGAAGAAAATCATGGAAATTATTCATCCTCATCTACAAACTCAACATGCTCAAATATTTGCATCCCTGATGCACACTAAAATAAATACATGCCAGTGCATTTACTGCAGGCGTCTGCCTTTTAAAAAAAAAACTATTACGAAGGTTGTCTTTCTTAATTTGTAAAGTAATTATTTAAAACAGCTATTGACATTTTAAAAATCAATCCAAGCAAACAATTGGGTGGATCCAGATTCATGCTGTGGAGGTTCTTTGCACACAATTGTGTGCACTACCAACTCTCAGGGACATAGGAAAGGGTGTGAAGAGAGCCTCACAAGCCCTTCTCATCGAAAGTAGCATCATTCCAAGCAGCCACTGACAGGTAATAACTACTGACACTATGATGAAGATGATCTATGTGACACCAGGCCTTCAAAATGCCAGGCTCAATGCAGGCTTGTTAGCTAAAGGTAGGCCTCCTTGCATTCAACAGGACAAGCTACTTTTGATTTACATTACATCCCACTGATTTCTTTTCTTTAAATTGAAATGTAAAAAAGGACATATTGTACAATATGTACAAACAGTACATATTAATTAATACATAATAAAAACAGTAATGCAAAAGTACCTCTTCTTTCCTTCCTTCCCTTCCCAAGCTACAATTTGCTTAACCTAATAGCATATCGTACTTCTGTATTTCTACACATTCTCTAAATGCTCGTTTCTGATTTTTCTGTCAAAGTTAAATTCTATATAAGATCTCAAGTTCTACATTTTACCTGATAACATAATAAAATTACCTAATATAAATTTCCTTCAAAACCATATTTTTATCTTGTAACAGTTTATATTTTCTATCCAGAACTTTTTATCATCCATTTATTTATGAAGAAAAGTAATTAAAGGTGCTCATTTTTTCTGCCACTTTTTCATTAGGAAATTAGGAATTTCTTTAAGCCTCTGGGTTAAAGAGTCAAGAGTTTTCATCTCTGAGAGTTCATTGAGCCACTGGCAACAGTCACCCAGAGGACCTTCTCGTTGGCCGCCCCTAGACTGTGGAATGACCTGCCAGAAGAGACCTAACAGCAAAGTACGTTGTCTGAACTTTAAAAACTACTGAAGACTTACCTCTTCTGGCACACCTACCCAGTCTATTTTTAATTATGATATATTTTAATTATGATTTTAATTATGATATATTTGTATTTAAAAAGTTTTATTTTTTTAGTGTATTTTAGTGTAATTTAATCATAATGTGTTTTAATTGTATTTTAACCTGTTGTGCCCTGCCTCAAGCCTTGGAGAGGGGGGGTAACAAACAAAAATTTATTGTATTATTATTATTAAGTCAGTCCAGTATTTTTTACCTTCCTGGCGTGACGACCACATGTGATACATCATATCAGTCTCTTTGAGACATTTCCAACATTGACCCCTTCCAATTTTGTAAATTTTATTTAGCTCTTCTGGAGTTACATAACATCCATGGAACATCTTGAGGCAATTCTCTCGTAGCTTTTGGGCTGGTATAAATTTTTGTGACATTTTCCAACTTTGCTCCCAGTGTTCCACTGATTTCATTCAATCTCACATACATCAATTTACAGCACATCCAGATGGACTGAAATGTCCAGATTTTATTCCTGTTCTTTCTGATTTATACTAGGTTAAAATAAGCAACCTAAGAAGGTGGTATAAAAAGTCTCTGATCATGCTGGGAGCTGACAGAAAATATTCTGAGATAAACAAAATGTGGATGGATTTCCAAAATAAAACTAGAAAGAACAGGAACAATATTTGGGACTTTCTGGTCTTTTCAGTCAGTCTGGATGCACTCTTAGACTGAGTCTAATGCATTATACTGAGAGATGGCTGCTGACATTTCCAAAGAAACAGCATTGTGAAGAAGTGTGGGTGCAGCAGCCCAAATTTAAATTAGGACTATGACACAGACAAGCAGCAGAACTAAATGCTGTTTTTTTCCCCCCTTGATGTTTCAGGCTCATCACAGCTGCGATTTTTATTTTTATTTTTTTGTATATTGAAAAGTATGTCACAGAATGAGAATCTGAATCCAGTCGAATCAGGTTTTTTTAAAAAAAAAAATCTTGTCACCTCCCTATTTGTATGTAGAACCCATTTCTATTTTTAAAGCCAGAATAATCATGTCTTTCCAATTACATCCCAGGGACTCTTGTGTCACCATTTTTATTCCTAGTTAATTTTGTCATTTCCAGGCTTCACAGATTCCCAGATTTTTGACAACTGAGCTGCTTTAATAATAGCCTCAAATATTTAGCAATGACATTTAAAAAAAAATCCTCAAAAAGACAGAAATGAAAAATAAAACTAGATGGGGAAAGAATACCTATTTCTAGTTTTTCCTTCTGTTACATTCAGGTCTAGAAAGAACCACACACATAAATAACTTAAGCATGGGGGGGGGAACAGAGTGGAAAGCAAGAAATTTTTTGTGACAGTCACGAAGGATGAAAAAGCCTTATTTTTATCCTTTTGCACTGTGAGAGAATGCATCAGTAAGGAGTTGTATATAAGTTGGGCATGGACATGCAAATCAATGAATAACTGCGACAATTTCCTTGGGGAAATGGAGGACAGAAAACAGAAAATAGGCAGCTTAGTGTTTGCCTTCTATGGAAGAGCCTTGAAAAAAGACTGGGCAATTAGCTAGCATGGTTACTAGCTATTCTGGCTAGGGAATGCTGCATCTGCAGCCTGCTAAAGTAATTTGTTCAAGCTCTACCCCCTCTATGCACCAGAGGTTATCAAAGTCACCATCTTCTTCACACCTCCAAGGAGATGATCATTAACTATGGGTGGACTGGGTCTTTTATGGGTTAAATAGCATTCTGGCTGGAATCTTTCTGGTGGCTTATGCCAAGGTAATACTCCACTACACACGCATGAGGCACATTTTAGTGGCAGCAGAAAAATGGAAGAGAAGGCCATCTCAGAAGCCAGCAGCTCAGAAACCAGCAGGGCAGCTTTCTCTCTTGACAGAGATGACTTCCCATGCCATCCTCTCTTTTGCCAGGGCATCTGTGGTCATTTTACCCCTGCTGCCTATGCAAGTGCTGTTGTTTACATTGGCACAATTATATCTGCCAACTGGAGCACAGCCCCTGATCCAATTTTCTCTGCCCCAAATGGAGATGAATGCCCCATTCACATGAAAAATGGATCCAAAGATTAGGGATGCCATTTTTTGTTAATTTACTTCTCTAAAGGAAGTAACAAATAAATTCAGCAAGTTTCTTCTCATTGTGAGGAACTCTTCAAAAACTTCATTTTTCCAAGACTATTTGCAGTTTGGGACTTATTCTGTGCAAAATTTGCACGCAGTTGTTTTGTGCAGAAAACAGCATACCCCAGGCAGAAAATAGTATTTTTGCTTACAAATGGCATTTTCTGGGCATTAAATGGTGTTTCCTATACAGAAAATGTGTAAAATGTATAAATGTATAAAATTTTGCACAAAATATTTCTCCAACTACAGCATTTTCTGCAAAGGAAATAGCTGTAGCTTGCAGAAAATACTATTTTTGTGCAGAAAATACTGTTACCTGTGCAGAAAATGCTGTTTTCTGTCCAAAGCAACTACGTGCAAATTGAGCAGAGATTAGTGCTCCAGCTGCAAAGATTCTCATCATTTCAGGAATCTTCCCATCAGGATTTCTCTACACTCAAGAAATGCAGTTTTCAACCATTTTTAAACACTTTTTGAATATTGTTCCCATGTCTTCAAACGCAAAGAGCCAGTTCAAAAGCTTCCAGATATCAGCATCCTTATCATGTGCACAAAGCTGCCTGGTTTTCTTTCACTAGTAACAGCAGTAGCAGCAGTTACATTTCTATACCACTTATCAGTGCAGAGCACTCACTAAGTGGTTTACAATGTGTTTAGCTAATTGTCCCCAACAAGCTGGGTACTCATTTTACCGACCTACAGAAGGATGGAAAGCTGAGTCAACCTGGAGCCCTGCAGGATCGAACTTACAACATTGTGGCTGCAGTACCGGCATTTAACCACTGCACCACCAGGGCAGTGCATTGGGCATGTTTACTGTAGTTAGATCTGTCATGTAGACGTACAAATCTAAGAAGAAAAGCTCAGACTACCTACTGAAAGTTTTTCACACAGGATATCAATTCTGCAAAGAAAGAAACCTACCTCTTTTTCAGCATCTTCAAGTTTTTTCTTTTTGCTCTCTGGCATCAAATCATCCAGCCAGCTTAGTTCTCGTTTCGTAAAAAATAAATCCATGAGTTTTCTGACAAACACCAAAGCCAAGACCTGGTCAGAACATTGATAATATGTTAAGATACTGTCAACAAGTGCACAAATTCCACAAACTTACTCCTGAAACTGTTTTGTACTAGCACTGAACTGAATAAATTGAATAAGTAAAATAATGTCTCAACTGTTATTTTACAGCGTTTTTAATTATTTGCTTTTAACAGTAAGACTTTTTAAATAGCTAACTTCTATTTTAAATTATTGTAAGCCACCTTGGGTATAAAAGCAGAGTATGAAACAGAGGAAGGAAGGAAGGTAGGTAGATAGGCGGATGGATTCAACAGGTAGGATCCTCAAATTGCTTTATCACTTCATGTATGTCATGGCTGTTAGGTGGCTAATTTATTCTGGAGTCCAGCACTGAAAAAATTCCTATACAGTTCATAGTAGCTGTAGGCAGGGTAGCCGTAAAAGAAAGAGTTGTTTTGCCACCTCCCTCTATTCATAATTATTAACAAATAAAGCCCTCCCACATTTAACTAACAGACATCTGAAAATGCCTCTCACCAGTTATGATCAAATGAAATTTCCTCCACTGATACTTGATTATTATTAAATGTTAATAATTTTACTGATATTGACTATTGACTGTGATATTGACCTGGGATTATGGTACATTTGCTTCTTTTTCTCCTTGACTATGCAGCATTTAGCTAAACATTTGGCAGCAAACCAGGATGTCAATTTTCTCAGAAAACATAATGTTTTAAGGAGCTGCTAAAAGAGGGCTTATGTGCTGCACATAACCCAGGGAATGCACTTTTCATGTCTCTGCCCTATATTAATATAAAGTTATCTAATAAGTGTGTTCCCACCCAACCACCCATCCAATTTTGTTTTGAGTAAGAATGAAACTGAAAGCATGGTGGAGTGGTTTGAGCACTGGACTATGACCCTGGTGACCAGGGTTTGATTCCCTGCTCAGCCATGAAAACCCACTTGTGAACATCACACACACTCTCAGCCCCAGAAAACCCCATGATATACATGCTTTAGGGTCACTGTAAGTCAGAAATGACTTGAAGGCAGACAAAAATAACAAGAATGAGACTGCAGTCAGACTACAGAGGGAAACTCCATACCATCATAGGGAACACAATGGCAGCTCTCGAAGCCTTGATAACCCACAGCAGGACCAGACAGCTCAGCTGGATTACTGTGAAGAGGTGGACCTTTCTGAGAGGAACGTGCCTCAGGTAAATAAAGTCTGGCTGGTGTTTGGCAGGCATCCAGAATAACTTGATTCGATCAAAAAGCTGGACAAAGGGAAAAGCACATCATTCATTCTTGCAGCACCAGCTTTGGGACGGAGTCACAGATCTAGAGCAGAGGTGTCAGGGCCCTGACAATCAGATGTGAGATTCACATTGTAGTAGTTGAGCCCTACTTGTGTAGATGTACACCCACACATCACAGTCTGGCTCAGATCCCTGGGAGGAAGGAGAGACTTTAAAAACTCATCATCCAGCCAGCAATCATATTGGGAAAGAAGGCATACAGGGATAACTTTTCCTAATACTCTTTTCATGTAACCTTGGTTATGCCGGAAAACAGGGCATATGCAAGGAAAGCCATCCCCATGTCCTCTGATCCCCCAAGGAATTGGTTTTGATAGGCAACAGACCAATCGAAGTACGTCTTCTTGGATGCTCTGGCCAGGGATGGAAGCAGCAGCATCACAGAGGAAGTTGTAGGGTGATAGGGTATATCCACCAGCCCACAGAGGTAGACTCCATGGGCCACATCTGTTTGCAGGTTGAAGATTGGTGCCCCACTCTTTACACATACACACGAGTTCTCAAAATGAAACCCTGAAAACCAGGGTGGGAATCGTACGGCCCTCCAGATACTGTGGAACTGCAAGTCCAATCTGCCTTGGGTAGCACAGCCAATGGTAAAACATGATGGGAAGTGCAATGCAACATCTGGAGCAGTGCCTGATTCCCACCTTTGCTTAAAAAAGAACAAGAGTTATCTGCACCTCAAAACAGTATTCAAAAGACAGAGAGTGTCCATCTTTAAGGAGGCTACAAATAACCATGATTTTGTCTTCCCAGACAAGACAACAACTTGTTGTTACGAATAAGTATTCAGACCAAGCAGTAGATTTGATGAAAAACCACAAAGCAATTGAGAGAGAGGGAGAAAGAGAGAGAACAAGATCATCTGCATTTAATCCATCTGTATGTTTGATGTGCAGTTATGTTTCAGTTCTGCATCAAAATGCTTAAGAATAGGTCTACATTTTTAAAAAACAAACAAAATAGATGTTTAGCTTTAAAACAGGGGGAGGAATCAGTCAGCCCTGCAAATCCTGTGCAGAGAAGATGGCGAATTACTAACAGGGGGAAGAGAAAAGGCAGAACTACTTAACATCTTCTTTGCCTCAGTCTTTTCCCAGAAGGATGCAAGCACTCAACCTGGCAGTTGGGGAGCAGGTGAGGAAGCAGGAGAAATGAGGCACATAATAGGTAGAGGGGTGGTACAGGAATATCTGGCCACACTGGATGAATTCAAGTCTCCAGGGCCAGATGAATTGCATCCTAGAATATTAAAAAAGCTGGCAGAGGTCATTTCGGAACTGCTTGCTATAATCTTTGAGAAATCTTGAAGGACAGGAGAAGTTCCAGCAGACTAGAAGAGAGCAAATGTTGTCCCCATCTTCAAGAAGGGGAAAAAAGAGGACCCAAATAATTATCGCCCAGTCAGCCTGACATCAGTATCCGGAAAGCTCCTGGAGCAGATCATTAAGCAGTCAGTTTCTAATCACTTAGAAAGTAAGGCGGTAACCATGAAAAATCAACATGGATTTCTAAAAAATAAGTCATGCCAGACTAATCTTATCTCTTTTTAGGATAAGAGTTACTAGCTTGACAGATGAAGAGAATGCTGTGGATGTAGCATATCCGATTTCAGTAAGGCCTTTGACAAAGTTCCCCATGACATTCTTGCAAAGAAGCTGGTAAAATGTGCGCTGGACAGGGCTACTGTTAGTTGGATTTGTAATTGGTTGACCAACCAAACCCAAAGAGTGATCACGAATGGCTGCTTCTCATCCTGGAGAGAAGTGACTAGCGGGGTGCCACAGGGTTCTGTCCTGGGCCCAGTGCTGTTCAATATTTTTATCAACGACTTGGATGAAAGATAGAGGGCATGCTCATCAAATTTGCAGATGACATCAAATTGGGAGGGGTTGCTAATACGCCAGAGGACAGGATCAAAATTCAAAATGACCTGGATAGATTGGAGAGCTGGGCCAAGGCTAGCAAAATGAAATTCAACAGAGAGAAGTGTAAGGTTCTACACTTACGTAGAAAAAACAGAATACCAGAAGTATAGGATGGGGGACATGTGGCTGGATAGCAGTACGTGTGAAAGGGATCTAGGAGTCTTCATAGACCACAAGCTGTACATGAGTCAGCAGTGTGATGTGGCAGCCAAGAAAGCCAATGCAATTCTCGACTGCATCAATAGGAGTATGGTGTCTAGATTGAGGGAGGTACTGGTACCACTCTACTCTGCTTTGGTTAGACCTCATCTTGAATACTGTGTCCAGTTCTGGGCACCTCAATTCAAGAAGGACACGGTCAAGCTGGAGCAAGTCCAGAGGAGGGTGACCTAAATGGTGAGAGGCCTGGAAGACATGCCCTGTGAGGATAGACTTAGAGAGCTGGGTATGTTTAGTCTGCAGAAGAGAAGGTTAAGAGGGGACATGATAGCCCTGTTTAAATATTTGAAGAGATGCCATGTAGAGGAAGAAGAGGCCTTGCTTTCTGCTGCTCCAGAGACCAGGACAAGAAGCAATGGATTCAAGCTGCAGGAAAAGAGATTCCACCTGAATCTCAGGAAGAACTCCCTGACAGTCAGGGCTGTCCGGCAGTGGAATATGCTGCCTCGGAGTGTAGTGGAGTCTCCTTCCTTGGAGGTTTTTAAGCAGAGGCTGGATGGCCATCTGTCGGGAGTGCTTTGAGGGTGTTCCTGCATGGCAGGGGGTTGGACTGGATGGCCCGGGTGGTCTCTTCCAACTCTACATTTCTATGATTCTATGATTCTATCCCAGTAGACCTAACTAGTATAGCCAGTGAAGTCCAGCGACATCTGGAGGGCCACATAATTCCAACCATTAAGTTGAAAATGTTGACTGGCAAGATTTTAGTCAAGTGTCTTCTAAGTTTTGTCTAAATCAGTTCAGCTTACCAAACCTGGTGCTTTTCAGTTACACTGACAACAAATCCCATTATGCAAGTCAGCATGGTAACTGTGCTGATTTGAGATAATGTAAGTTAGACCACAATGCTTCTAGAATGTAGCAGAAGGCTTTGGAAAGCTGTATTAATTTGTGCAACTGAAATGCCCACTTCAGTAAAGGTAAAGCTGCACAGTGCCTCGCAGTGGTTTGGCCTGTCAACTGATGAACCAGTAAGCAGATTGGACATAGTACTGAAGAGACAGACCACAGGGAGGATTACTGGTCTGCCTGAAGGCTCACGGCAGATCATGAGCCCTATTTCCATTGTCTAGCAGAGAAGGAAAGAATAATTACTATTACTCTTCACTCTCAGGACAAAAAAAGTGGGGAGGATTC